>CM046853.1:23152414-23752414 GCA_025617745.1 Heliocidaris erythrogramma
TTTGTATGGGCAAAAAAATTGGCATGGGAAATGATTCTTACTGCCCTTATTTGTTATCTGTATAAACGTAGCATTGAATATGTGGTCGAGGAACTCCAAGCAAGATTACAGTATTGAAAATAAGGTGAGATAATGGAATTATATATCATTTTGAGTATGTTCTGTGGGAAACTTATTTAGAATACCTATACTTTTAGAATTTTTTGTGCAGATGACATCAATGTGCTCATTAAAGGACAACTTACTATCAATAGTCACACCCAAAAATTTTAAAGAAGAACAACGATCAATAATATAGGTTTTCCCGGCCAATTTCGCACGTTTGTCACTGTGTTTGATAGAAAGTTCATTCAATTTAGCAAAAATCATCGTTACGGCAACTTGCAACTTGTACATTCAATTTAACATTTCGAACAATGAAATCTGCACATGTGCCTTTCGAATTCATAAAAGGGGTCTTCAAATTGACACGTGCTCTATATTCAGTCAAATTCGCCAACACCGGTCGAAGGGGTTATTTGGATGGGCATCCAAATTCCCAACATTTTCAGTCAAATTACCTCATAGTTTTTATTTCCATTTTAAAAGGTGAGAACATATGTATTTAAATGTGATTTTTGTTTCGGCCACACACTGTTAAGCAGTAAATAACTCGAATTTGTTGTTCTGTAACGCCCCTCTTATTTCATACATGCCATAAGGCATATATATACCAGTACGACAGAGCCCCTTCATCTTCTTCGGTACAGTCATGGCAGCACAAGTTAGATACAGGCGCATATCTCAACAAGATAGAGAAAGACTTTTATAGAAGCATTTGAGGGACATAACCTTGACTACCTAGAACTGGCCGACACACTCGGAATAAAGCGCTCAACGGCCAGATCAATTGTGGCCACATAATTCTCCGGACCGGGAGACGCAACAAGCTGCCAAGGGGAGGCGAGCGAAACGTGAAGATGGATGACGAAATGAGAGCTCGTCTCCAAGCCACTGTAAGCAGTAACCCCTTAGTCACCTTGAGCAACTGAAGATAGATCTACGGGCAGCTCTTCCGCAGAAGCCCCCGGTATCCGTCTCTACTATTGCTAGAGCACTTGACGGAATGCTCATCACGACGAAACTGGCCGAGGATGTCCCAGATGCTAGAAAATTCACCGAGAATCCTAGACACGCGCATGGAGTACGCACGGTGGTTTATGGCCGAGGGTGTCGTTGCACACTGTGTCTACATTGATGAGACCCGCTACAACTTCTGGACCAGACGCTCTTTTGGAAGAGCCCCACGCGGGGTCCCTGCACGTCGGGTCGTACATGGCCAACGCGGTCGGCAGTGCAATGTCACTTTTGCAGTTTCAAGTGAGATTGGGCTCGTCCACCACACTATTGCAGTGGAAACGGTGACGAGGGAAACTTTCGAGGCTTTCCTGGCTACCACCGCTCATGAATGCGAGAATGTCTTCCCCCCTGATGAGGACGTGTACCTGATTTTAGACAACGCACGTCCTCGTGTAAGAGCTCAGCTACCTGGTGATGCAAGCCCAAGGATTCATTTGAAGTTTCTTCCTCCGTATTCTCCATTTCTCAACTGCGTAGAGATGGCCCATTCTGCGTTTAAGGCAGCCATCAAACGAGATCTGGCCGGCCCGCCCGGAGTTGCAGCAGAGGGTAGGCGACAGAGAAGCAGCACAAGAAGCTGGGGTCAACATGCAGGAGTGGAGAATCAACCTTGTTCAGCAGGCAGCTCGACGAAATACGGACGCAATAACGCAAGAGAAAGCCATCCGGTGGTTTAACCACATCCAGACATACCTCCCAAGATGCCTGGCCCGCCAACAAATTGATGGCTAGAACTGATCTAAGAACTGTATTCTTTATTCCTAATGATGGTTAGCATTAATGTAACACCCACCCAATGCAAATAATGAAAGACATATGAAAGAAATAATCAACTATATTTAGAACTGTATTGAAAGCATCGATGAACATCCGAATAGGTGTATTCGGTGGTCTGTAAATAGTGCCCAAAATTATATTTTTCTTTTTAATTTTTATTTCAATAAAAACAGACTCCAATGCAGTAGTATTTATATCCAAATCCAACCTACGAGAAAAAAGTTAAATCATCACTTATATAAATGCCTACTCCACCTCCAGAACGAGTATTACGGCTGTTTCCCACAAATTCGTACCCATTAATATTATACACTGGGTCATTTATTTTTAGCCATGTTTCAGTTGTCGCTATTGCACACAATTTATAATCAATCAGATTTAAAAAGGAAACTAGGCTTTAAAAATGAATGAACACAAGAAAATTGTTTATTCAGATTTTGTGTAGCAACAAAATTCATCGGGCATGAAAATGTTTTGTTGAGGAACATTAGTACATTCGTCATCAGTAAAAGGAGATAGTTGATCAGATAAAGATGACAAATTTAAAGTCTTGAGAAATTGAAGATACAAATCACGATCAGGCATAGCAAAAAAACTATATATATACAGTCAACAACATATAAAGCATTGACAAAATTTGTATAAAATCAGCAAGAAAGAATTACCACCGGAAAGGGTAAATTCGAGGAAATTACTATAAACAACAATGGAAAGATCAAGGGATAGATCAAATCCAACGATAGCATAACAGTAAAACATATCATATCATGATGGAAAATATCACACAACTTCGGCTGGGTTTTGAAAAAGACAAAGCTACAATCCGCAAAGGTCAATAAAATTACCAAACTATGTCTTTATAATGCTCCAATATGACTGATTGTAAGACCTGCATGAAAACCGTGTGTGTCAATATATACTTGCTGAAAAAAAGCATCATTCTCATGACTAGCTCATGAGGTAATTTTATGTAATAAATGGTAGATGGATGAATGCCCCCCCCCCCAGTCCTTTTAGGAACATATGATGAAAAATATCACACAACTTCGGCTGGGTTTTGAAAAGGACAAAGCTAGAATCCGCAAAGATCAATTACCAAACTATGTCGTTATAATGCTCCAGAAGGACTGGTTGTAAGACCTGCATGAAAACCGTGTGTGTCAATATAGATATATATATGTAAACAAATTTTTAGGCATTTTACTCCCAGTGTTAAAGATCGTATGCTCGATCTGTAATGAAAAACACAAGCCAGAAAAAATTGGAACCGGCGGGATTCGAACCTGTCATCTACTGCTTGCCGGGCAGCGACTTAACCACCAGGCCATTCTGGTTCACGGCCAACTCACGATGGAAACTGGAATGTCTACGGCGGACCGTTTGAATATTAATGAGTCAGAAAGAAGAGGATCTTGGGTATTTGATTCCAGCTCAAAATGGTTAAGTCGCTGCCCGGCAAGCAGTAGATGACAGGTTCGAATCCCGCTGGTTCCAATTTTTTCTGACTTGTGTTTTTCATTACAGATCGAGCATACGATCTTTAACACTGGGAGTAAAATGCCTAAAAATTTGTTTACAAATTAAATTCCTCCCATCAAGCTTCTTCGTTTACTAGATATATAGTTGCTGAAAAAAGCATCATTCTCATGACTAGCTCATTAGGTAATTTTATGTAATAAATGGTAGATGGATGAATGGGACCCCCCCCCCCCCCCGTATAAGTTATTATAAAGTATCTTAAATATTTTTTTCAAGTTTTTATGCCGGTCGAGTAGTACATTAGGAGACGTTTTGGTGAATGAAGGTTGTATGAAAAAGATACTTTGTATGATACAGATTTCAGATTTCATCTTTGTCATGTCCTCTTCGAATAAAAAGCCCTACTCACTCCTCTTTCATGAACACTGTAAAAACTAAAGTGCTACTTTTAGGGGCATGTATAGTGACTGCACCTGAAATGCTGTTTATAGCACTTGTAGTGTGCTAATTTACCAGCAAAAAAAAATGTGACCGTGGCGAGCCTCGAACCAGGTTCCGCTGATTGAGAGGCGCTGACGTTACCGATGGACTAACGAATGCTTCTTGCAATCCAGTTTAGTCATGGGAGTCAAGTAGATAACATGAACTATGTGGTGTCGTAAATTCACTATGTAACAATATGATCTACTCTAAATCGTACGATGTGAGTTAGTCTAGCGGTAATGCCAGCAATTCTCGATCAGCGGACCCTGGTTCGAGGCTCGCCAAAATCATTTTTTTTAATGAATGTTTAGCAGTTTAAGGAGCCGGTCCAGCTCCCGTGAAAGTGCTGAAATGGCACGCTGTGTTCATTCAATAACACTCTGAGTGCAGTCCCTATGCATGCCCTCAAAAAGTGCTATATAAAGCACTTAAGTTTTTACAGTGAAGAATTCAGAATACTCTATCTATATATGTCCAATTGCCTGGAGGCCTTTGGGGCGATAATGTGATGGATATTGAGACACAGGTTCTCCTTAACTTTCTGTTTTCAGCGCTGTTCTACTTAGCTGCATTCCTGTCGACTACTTTATGTTATCAATCCAGGTCTTAGACGGTTTGCCCCTTTTTCTTCTGCCATTTGTTCCTCCTTGCAAGATGGTGTTTGCCAAGTTACTTAGTCTTCCATCTTATTACATGACCAAACTACTACAGCAGAATATTCAGAATACTCAGAATACTCACCAGCTAGGCTCGTTGATCACGCTTACCACCTTAACAAGTTCCTTTACTCCCAAAAGCCATATTCATGTGATTGTTAACTTGCAGCCTTTGGCCAAATATAAGCAATTGCTAAAGATGGTTATATGTGTATAGAGCTTTGCAATCAAACCATCCTAATTTCTACACCGTAAATATTAGTTCTTCAGAAATGTACTTTGCCCTTGTCGTGTTGTTGTATCTCCGCCCACGAAAGGTTCAGGGTATCATATTTCAATGTTTTCATGTTCCAGGTTGATTTGTTCTATTTGTCATGTTGATTTTATTAGGTAAACATTCTTTGCCCTTCTGAAATGATTTAGATCTTCTGCGTTTTTTCAATCGTTTTATTTTTCTGAAATTGCAATGTATGTTTGTTTGAGGTAAATGAAATATGAATGAAAACCATAATGATTATAATGATACTAAAAGTTATGATGCAAATGATAAAAGGAAGATAAGTTAGCATTAGCATTGGATGTTCCTAACTCACTGTACAAAGAGTAGAATGCACAGCCCCACAGAATGTTACTTCTGAGAAAAATAAGGGTTTCAAATTTGCATTCTATTGAAGCACTCCGACTTGCAAGATGTTGTGCTTAGGTGACAAAAGGAGGATTAGAACTCAATAAAAATTTCTATGAAGGGATTATCAGATTGTCCTAAAACTTGTCATACTGCTCATCATAGTGCATAAGTATCAATGCAAGAACTTACTCTGTTTTAAATTTATGGATGATCAAAATGAGAGTATTCATGGTCGTAAAAAAGAAAAGTAATACAAAATCCAGAAAAGACATACATAAGTCTAATAAAAAAACTGTCAAAAATACCACTTTTAGATTGTTTGTTGCCTCCAATTTTTTAGATTACTTAGAAAAAAGTATATTCTTTCAGGAAATACCCAAACCTAAACTTTGACCATGCCAACCAAAAACATATTGATTGAGCTCTAACTGAAAATCACACAGCGCGACTTTTCGGTGGTTTTGTGGTGCCTGGTCACAATATTATCCCTCTTTATGCTCATAATTATGGAAGAAGGTGTTGAAATATATCTCAGTTAATTTATATGATTTTTTTTCAACAATTACATTATCTTTTGGTACGGGTGGACTGGGAATTACCCTAAATGACTGGATCTAATTACAGGCGTTCGTCTGTCGGGTTGACTGGAACGCCATAATTCGACCGAAGCCCCCCCCCCCCCCCCCCCCCCCGGTTTGCCGAAATGGTACGTGGACTTTTTCTAAAGATTGTTGTTATTATATGTATTATCATTAAAGTCCAAACGCACCCTCTCGGCAAAACCGCGGGAGGGGATTTTCGCCGGAAAAAAAATGTCGATTTAATTAGATTCTGAACGCGCAAGTATAAGGAAAATTCACTTATGATAATAAGCAAAAATAGAGAACGAAAGAAAGGGCTTTCAAGGCATTTAAAAATTTATTTCCATTATCTCGCGGATAAGGACATTCTTTTTATTTATTAAGGTTTATGAATATATTTTAACATGTACATGAATTGTATTTCAAGAGAGCAATGTACGTACATTCATATACAGAGTGATAAAAAAAAGGAAACCCAACTTTGAAATATTCTTGTAAATGAACTACATGAAATTCATATCACATGAAACAGTAATTCACCTTCTTTTTAGTGGTAACTTCTTTCAGTTTCAAGGGTCTTGCATCACTGGACAGCATTGTCTTTTGTGCAAAAATCTAGTTAGTTCACTTTCTTTTAAAACACAATAGGCATGATGTTAAGGAGATGACTTTTGTGAAATCGGCCGGGAGCACCAATTCTCATATATGGATAATCTTCTTCTTAAAATTCATGTTACGAGATGTTAGTCACCCATGCTTCAAATTGGAAATGTTTTGCAAAGAAGACAGTATGGGTGAATTTGAACAAGGTTACATGCCAAAGAACCAGTGCGAACTAGAATGACTGCAAGACCACAAAGCAATGCAAATCAAAGACAAAGAGCATAAAGCAGGAAATTGAAAAACTCATACATGAGTTTGAAGATTTTAATGTGCTGCTTTTCAGAACTGTTGGCTTTTTGGTGAAAATGGGTGGAAGATGCCTGCAGTTCTCAAGACAAACGAACATGTTCCACCGTTGGTTGAAGGCTGAATCAAGTTTCTCTGTTTTGAAATACGATCAGATGAAATATTTACTGTACCAATGTCACCATTGTCAATCTAATGTCCCTTTGTATTATGCGGTGAAAATTGTTGTTGGAATATTAAAAACAATAAGCCGTTTTATTTGTAAAAACCCCCGAAAAACATAATTACACCATAGACAAAAGGAAGCTATGCTACAGGAAAATGATGAACGGCAGTCACCTTGACCCTGTAGAGCTATTAAGTACCATTTTCAATTTATGTTTAATATACATTTTTGAAGATTTTTACATAGAATAAAACACATTACATTAAAAACAGTTTTATGTAAAACATAACATAACATCAACAGTATGACGGATCATATAATAAAATATAAATGACGTAGGTGTCTACATGTCTAACATACATAGAAAATCAACCACGACTAGCTTGTCAATTACTGTACTAAAAATTATGTGAGATTACAAAAATATCAAAAATGGACTACGTATACCAGAAAAAAACATAACATAGAGAGCAGGCACCTAGCCGGAAATGAAAAATTAAAACAAATTGAAACAAACAACCTCCTGTTCTTATTGACCCTTAATGATATTAAAAATGCTGGTCCATCTACCAGCATGCATAGCTAATTTGCCTTTCCTTTGTGCAATGTAATGTTCAACAGATTCAAAGGGCAAAATATAATTACAAAAGTGGCGGAGAGTAGGCTTTGTATCGCCGCAGCGACACCTGAAAATATATTTTTTTACCTAGCAGCAGCAAAAAGTATGAAAGGTAAATATTTCTACACTTTTGGAGCTCATAAATACCACAAAGAACTTTATTTTCTATAAGAAAGTTTGTGAGATCAAATTCTGCAAAAAGGGTGCCAAGATCATTCCAGAATTTGTTAACAACTTGACAGGAAAAGAAAAGGTGTACCAGAGTTTCGGGTGACCTTTCGCAAAAACTTTAGTAGGGATCAAGTCATTAAGGATTTTAAATTGCAAAGCTCGTAGCTTTGTATTTATAGTAATACGAAATGGAAGTTTTAGTAGTTCTGTTATTTGTTGATGATGGAGACCATATAAGTTTCATTTAAACGTTTGAATAAATTTGATGTTGATGGATTATTTTCCTCCAGAAAAATTGAGTAGTATATTTTCTTTGGTATATCCACTGCTTCCCGCGGAATGCCATCGATAGTAACCATTGGTATTGGTCCTATTGGATTGACAAGAGACTGAATTTTGAAGAAGGAAAAAAGAAGAAAAAAGGATTTCCATGCCGATGAAATTTTCTTGTAACAATCAAGAAGTAGAAAATATTCTACAAATGTTAATCCCTTTCCTTTGGCGTCTTTCCAACGTAATGGTGTTCAAAATTCGCACCGCATTTATAAATCCCTTTTCTTTTATACTTAAATATTGATTTTCCACCTCGTAAAATACATTTATTATTCCAAATTATTTGGTTTGATATTTGAATGTTTTTCTGAAACACTAGACTCCAAGCATTCATAACTTCTTTATACCACTCGGGGATTACTGGTTTTAGACTTTTAAGGTCATAGTCACAATAAAGTCTCCTCCTACATTTTGCAGCAAAGTGAGAAGAATAGCTTTCCATCCTTTTGAACTTGACGTAAAAATTCTATTTATCCACTATTTCTACGTTATCTGTTTTATCTACGTTATCTACGTTATCTGTTATATATATATATATATTTTGGTTAAAGAGTCACCGGGGCACTTACCGGTGAATGAAAGAGATATGTACATGTATATAAAATGACACATTATAGAATAACCGATATATTTGCCATCGTCCATAACAGTTTCAGAACTATTTACTTTTTAGAGATGAACACATATTTAAAATCAGGGTACATTTAAATAAGGCAAATATCATCACGACCTCTATGTTTCACAAATTCATTCGCTATGCCTAACATGCGGATGGTTAATACTTTCTTATATCACTCAAGTAATGTAAGGAATGTGTCCAAGCGTGTCCCAGAAAAAAAATCATAATTATTGATTTCCTTGATAATGCATGCATAAACGTGTATGGTAAGGTTTGCTTCTCTTCATTCATTTCATGCACAGCTTATTATTCATAATTCATGCATGAGTGAATTAAAACAATGGAAAATGGTGCTCCCACAATTTAATTTGCAACAAATTGCAACTTTGAATGAGTTTTTAGTGTAGTAAACGTACTTATTTTGAAAAAAGAAATCATCACATAAAATTCATGTTTTCTTTTTTATGACACCAATGCGTAAAGCATGCACGATGTATGCCAGAGAACAAGTAAAATGAAAACATGCTTGATTTCTGCCCAAATGAGTGGCTAGTTGGGTATATGTCATTCCGCTGTCCTGACCTAAAGGAGGTGACAATAGACTAAATGACTGGGTATATTTACAAACTCTCAGAAACGTCTTTTGGTTGGTTAAAATATGAACCTACCCAAATGTTGCTTTTTAAGAAATCCCCATATGATTTACACACAATTTTTTTTAACCAACAGTTGTTAGGTTCATACCTTAACCAACCTAATGATTTTTAACCAACATTTCTGAGAGTGCACAAACATTAGGGATGAAAAGTAACATTATAGATGGTCATAGGTAATGGTATAAAAAGATTGAAAATTAAGCAAAGCATCATAAGCTGGCCTGACAATGCAGCTGACCACAGAACAACATTAATGGTGTTCGTCGTAACTGAATGGGCTTGCCCTTGGAGCCTGCAGCAAGTTCTGCTGCCTTCCATGACAGATTTCCAGTTCGCAACTTTCCTGCGAAGTCTACGATATATGGAGAAATATGTCAATAAGCATCCGCCAGTAGGAATGGATTAGGCATGTTGAAATCATCATTCCATCTCACTCTTCGACAGGAGATGAGATGTTACCCGTACAAGCTACTGTGTCGACATCAGTTGAGGTGCGGAGACCTGTCGCGTTATTATGTAATTTTCATCAGCCTCATGCTAAATATTGGATATAGGATAAAGCGTATAAAATAGCATTTGGAAAGGTTCAAAATTTGAAAGAAATCTTAACTTTCGGTTGCCTTGATAAATTTCCAATTCAATTTTCAAAATCGTTTTATAAATGTTCAATACGAATCTCTACCCCTCTATTTCAGTGCTCAATCGCAAATTTTCCTGGATAAAATGCATCAGAAATTGCGTTTCGGCGTGTAAAAATGCAAAGAAATCATCCACCCGGTCGCTTTTCTCCCTCGCATGAAAATAACGTAAATAAGTTTGGGCAAGCGGCTGGGAGGACAGCGCAATTTCATTTTTTGCCTCGGCCTCCATAATCAACTGATGCCGTAGAACCACAGTGAGGGGCTGCGGAACAGAGTATTTGAAATAAATTGTTTCGGCTTTAGACATAAAGAGATGTGGGGTACGCGCGTGCGAGTAGGTGTGGGTGGGTGTGAACGAGACAGACGAGGAGACGGGAAGAAAGAAAAATGTGAGATGTAGTAAGAGTTAGATATGGGCACAATTTATTTTAAGGTAACAAGTGAACTATATTCTTAAAAAATATCAATGTATAAGAATAAGTAATCTGATTGCCCTACTAGCAGAATGATACCCAGATCATAAATTTTGGCTATTAAAGGCGTTTCATTTCATTCATGTTGTCTTCGTTTTCAAAGGGAGAGCAGTAATAAGCCGTCAATCGCAAATTTCGTTTTACTCATTTCTCGGAAAACAATTTTGTACCCAAATAAAACTAAAACTAATGATACTTTGTCAATAATGTCCTTGAAATGGCATATCTTAGCTGTTGCGTTCTTTCGGACCACCCTGTACATCAGGCCTATTATGACCTTATAATTCGCCTATCTATGAGGCAAGGGAGGTAACTCCAGTTTTTCGACCTCTAGTTTCAGCTTGAGTGCATGGAGTCGAGACATCTCTAATTCCATCATGTGTTCATCCTTCAGGGCTACAAGTAATTTGCCATTGATACCATTCATTCGAAAGGTGTCGATATATTTCTCCAGATCATGCTGCCGCAGAAAGTCTCCTACTTGCGCCACTGTATACTCTTTCAGGCTCCGGGTACGGGATTTAAGGTTAGGTGGATTGGGTTGTAGGTAATAATCGTCCCCACCAGGAACGCTCTTATTACGATGACCAGGCTTCTGTTCTGGGAAGTCTGGTAGCTCTTCATAAACTGCGGGATTAGCTCTTTTTAGACTCTCGTTCTCTTTCTTCACAGTCTGAAAAATCAAAGGAGGCATGACAAATTATCTAATTTAAAGGGAAGGTTTAGTTCTGGGAAAGGTGAAAAATAATTTGTGAGCTTTCTCATTCCTTTGATATCAGTTTGGAAGAACATCATAGTAGAAATGTCCCCTGAAAAATTCTCTTTAAATGTCATTGTATTAATAATAACAATATATATCATTTATAAAGCGCTTATTAGAACTGTTTCTAAGCGCTGACAAAAAATAGCTGAAGTGTTCGGGCCGAACATTCATGCCACACCTGTGTACAGTCCCATATACCCATTTTTGTGCTGTTGAGCACGTTTGGGTTGATTTCTTATTATTTTGATGATTCCAAAACTTCACAGTATACACCAATCCTTATTTAGACATGATCAATCTTTCCCAATTGCTTCCAGACAGTTTCTTTCACAATATAATCCCATGACCAGAACTCAACTTTGTCTTTAATCCTATAACATCAATAACAAAATACTTTGTAGTTCCCTAAAACTTTCTAAATAAAGGACTCGAGATATTCAGAAGAGGGGTACAAGTACATCTTCGTACATTTACATGGATACTTTTGGATAAGCTCTTAACTACTACGTTTCGAAACTAATGAGATACATTTATCTGTAACCAAATTCCTGCACCCTCATCATTTACAGCTTATGATTTTAGTAATATGTGGGTAAGCGTTCAGTCTTAATATTGAAACTCGAAAATGTATGCTGTCAATAAAAATTTGTATATGGTTTTGATACACGATACACTCTGAAATAATTGGGTCGTAATTAAATATAATTATAATGATTATCTGTACCTGTCTTCTTTATTTACAGAGGTGAAGTGGTTCACAAATTTGTTGTTGATTCACCCAATCGAAATCCAAGAATTATTCTTTAAAAATGGATTTTAAATGAGCCACGTACGTTACAATAAAGAAGAAGGAAAGTCATTAAAAATCTAAGTAGAAATATTTGGAGTTATATGCATAGGCCTACATACACGAACTGCGGTTTATCTTGACTTCACATCGGCAGCAAAATGTTATTTGTAGGGTTAACGTCATATAATCAAGTCATTGCTGTTTTTAAAGATATAGATGTATATATATATATATATATATATATATATATATACATACGGGTGTGTGTGTGTGTGTGTGTGTGTAAGTATGTATATATTTTCAGTAAAATGAAAGTTAAGGCACAAGACAAGATAGGAATGAAAAAGTCCGTATACGATGAAAAGATTCGAATTTTCGGCCATAGGCCTTCATCAGGAAATGATGAAATTTATTAGGTAGGTACACAAAAGAGCGTGAAGCGCAAAAAATACCGCAGAAGCTCCATGGATACCAGCGCAACCATGGTAGAGATCAGAAAGGAGAGGAGAGAGAGAGAGAGAGAAAGATAGAGGCGTAATAAAACGTCAAATATATATAATTAACCAGTATGCACATTCATATATATATATATATATATATATATATATATATATATATTTAAAAAAAACAGTATGCACATATACTAACCAGAGAATGACTCCAAACATACATGAATGAATAAACAAATCAAGAATATTCAAAGCTAGAAGAAACTATTATAATTTTATTATGAATAATCACGTAATTTGTATGCGGAGTTGGTTACCCACGTACCTCATATTGTTTTTTCCAGAGATTCATTTGCTGCGTTTTCTCTTGTACTACCTGCAATAATCATAAAGAAATTTGTTTTGAAAGAGTAAAACACTAGAAAACAGGTAGTCTTTAGCGATCAAAACATTATTTTTATAAATGACGTGACTGATAAATATTTAATAAAACATTGATTTTTGGTTTTGCTTTGATCAAGTAATGACATGGAAACAGCAATGTGATAACATTTTATGACGCGTAAGATAAAAGGCTAGCAAATTTTATTTACCCTTTCTTTCTTAGCCAAAATCTCTCGAACCGCATTCATCACATCACTCGGTGTGTCCTTGGGGAAGTGGTTTGTTGCTTCATCCACGAATTCATAGCTGGGTCGGGGAGGAAGGAATGAACAATCATAACTTGGGTTTGGTGGGGAATATTTTATATGCACATGTCTTGAAGCAATGACGGATCAAGAAATTTAAATAAAGGGGGCATAGACCCCAGCGCGTCAAACTTAATGCAGGGTTATACGAGTTTGCTTGAATTATATGTGACTGCACAAAATGTAAACATACATGCTAAGTGGGTCTGCCTATAAAATTCAGACTGGTGACAAGCCTCCCACCTCTCTTCATCAGTCACTGATAAGGTATAAGTCCAATTAAAGCATGTTTTATGATTAGAAAATATGCTGAGAAAAATCTCAAATAAATAAACTGTGGGAAATATCAAAACTTGTTTGTTATTTACACTTGATGTTTAAACAGTGCGGATTTCGATCCAACGTCACTGTTTTTTGGAGGTGCTGTTTGATAATTTGGGGCGTATGGCAAAATACTTCCTGCGAAAGATAATACTTGATACAACGAAAACAAAGTTTTCATTTTAAAAATGACTTGCGTTTTACTATGACTATTCTTAACAAAGTTAAAATTTGAATATGTTATATCAACACATCAAATGAACATTTCTTTGCTTGTAGATCAATGCAGAATTCAACAGCTTAAGAGTTTATTTGAAATTTCTTAATATAAAATAAAGCTATAATGGTATTTGCTTAATCATTATGATATGATAAAATATATACGCATGACAAAATGATATCTATATACTAGTCCTTAATAAACTTACTCTTCATCAGATCCGTCTATAGAGCCTCCATCCGATTGTCTTCTGGGGTTCGGAGGACGAGGAGGTAACTTTGGTGGTTCCTTATCCGGCTCTTCTAGTAGGCAGGGTAGCTTCTTTGGCGGGGGAGTCCTAGGAGGACGCAGTGGAGGGGATTGGTCTGCAGGTAAATTGAGGACAGAATTGTTGTTCTTGAAGAAATCCAGTTCCCCTTTCATTCGTCTCATGTCGTTGAGTGTTATTGTTATTTCTTCCTTCAGTTTGTCAACTCGCTTATCTGCCACTTCGCATGCCCTCGATTTTCCTGAAAAGATTACAAAAAACAGCGAGTTTTTATGTCGATCGATGAGGATTGCTCAGGTATTTTAAATGTAAATTTGGAAACGCATGTAATTTTTACTCTCAGTGCATCATCAGGAATTATGTCATAAACTCGTCTGTAAAAGAAGATGGGGCATTAACGAGCAAATAAAATACCTGGAAAATTCCAATTTATGCTTTAATTGTATAAATGTTAAATCGACATTCGCAGTTTGTGTTTTTTAGACTTTCTCGCGATTATACATGTATCAGTGTATAAGCACTGCAAACTTAATACCTTGTTCACTAGCAAACCATTCATCCAATACTTGTTTCATAGGTTGTGGTATGGCCTCCATGGATGTCTTCAGTGCCTCCTGTGTAGGATCTACCAATCGCCAGGTAGTGTTCACGAGGGGATACAACGCTGGAAACATATCAAGGATTTGATTGTCCTTCTTGGCAATGGGATCACGTGCCAACTTAATGGGCGTGCTCACTGGTATAGAGAAAATGTGTTTGTCGCCAGCCCGAGTTGCTACAACGCATTTATCAGAGGAGCACTTCTGCAGGTTTAAGACCTTCTCCTCTTTGAAATTTCTCTCTGCGAACTTCTTCTTTTCATCTGGTATTCGAATTCTCTGTGAGAAATGACAAGTCGGTATTATTACCTTGATTGCATTGAACATATATCACAATATTAGTCCACTGCCACTTTATAAAAATATGTATATTTTTTTTTAAAGAGACAAAGACACTTCAGATGTGATGGTAGATGTCAAGTCTTCGTCTTGTACCGAGACAAATTTCGTTTTCAAATAAATCAAATCAAATAAATGGTTTTTGGTAGAAACATTACCTGAGGGAACTTAAGCTCGATGATCTCTGCCATAGAAAGGAAATGAGGGTATAACATGGTAGTGTACCTACTGGTAGTCAGATCTGTCGAGTACTTGATGGGTGACGATCCAGACATACCAATTAGCAGCTATGGAAGAAGAGGAGAAATTTTGAAAGACAGGTAACTGGGAGTTCAATATGAGAGTTTGGCACGATAAAGGGCTATATTGGCATTTTTAACTGAATCCATTAGATTTGATTAAAAAAGACATATTTTAATCGTGGTTTACAATGTTGATTTATGCTCATGTTGAGATATATATATATATATATAAAGAATTCATTAAATTGATATTGATTTATGTACATGCATTGCTGATTTGTGGTGAATATTTCGAATCTGCTTTTCAAAAAGCAAAAAATAAAGAACATATAAGCATACATCAATGTATCACATTAAATGCTTTTTTCCATCTGATATCATCACAGGAGCTTACTTTAAAAGTTCATATTAAAGCTAACAAAGAAAAAAATCACAGATTTGGATCGCACTTGAACATGAACTTGAAATTCATTTATCTAATAACAATAAAAAGGACCAAAATAGGCATACAAATTTAGATGCAACAGAGTTAAGGATAAAAGGAACCAGAAAATAGCATGAATGCCAATCGATTCCGGTACCTTTAAACATGGGAAAACGAATAAACAACAAATAATGTAATGGTAAATATGAAGAGGATTATAAATCAAACTATGATACAAATATAGTGGATGAAAGTTAATAAACATTGTTTGGTAATAGAATAAATGTAATGGTAAATATGAAGAGGATTATAAAGAAAACTATAATACAAATATAAATGAATAAAAGGTCAGTAAAGTCAGTTTGGTAATAAAATAAATAACAAAAAATGTTATGGTAAATATGAATAGGACTTTACATTTCCAATACTTCAAATAAATGATAATTATGTTCCCAAAAGAACTTGTTAACTGCAGTGTAATAAGCAAATGTGTTCTTTTCATGTGTTTTCCAGCAATTGTTAGTTAGTTTGCTCATATTTTGTCGATTAAAGCCTCCTATGAACTGCATATTCATATGATAATAACTTTAGAATTACTTTAAAAAGAAGGTTGAGTTCTGGTAAAGGTGAAAAATAATTTGTGAGCTTTCTCATGTCAGTTTGGATGAATATCATTGAAGAAATGTCCCGTAGAAAGGATCGCTCTTCAAATATCCCAATATTTGAAGCATGATGGGAAAAAGCTGAAAAGTTTACCACATGTGAGTGTAATCCCAAGCACACATCTCTGTGCGCAATGCATGTGACTTTCAGCAAAATTGAGTCAATTTCTTTATCATTTTAATGATCTCCAAACCTCACAGTATACACCGATTACTATGTACTACATATCCAACCTTTCCCAATAGTTTCCAGACAGTTTCTTTCACCATGTAACTGCATGACCAGAACTCAACTTTATCTTTAAGCAAGGTCATTCTCTTGAAATCAATGTCCATCACCAGAACAACCTGGACACCCACCCTGCCTCTCTCTTCATCCTGCTCGAATCCGTGGAGTTCAATGATCTCATCTGCCTCTTGATCTTCGTCTTTCCTGATGGAGCAATGGGCTTCGACAACACGAACTGCAGCAGGTAGAGGGTCTGCATCCATCAATGCTTTCGTTCCACAGTATTCCATATCGTCTAAACGAGGATCTGAAAAAAATAAGAATTCGTGAAATGTATTTAACTCATTCCAATACAGGGGCCGCGGAACGTCTTGGAAAGTGGAGGGGCTTAATGGGGGGGGGGGGGGGGGGGGGCTGCGTGTATAACCACATTTTTGCACTGCCATATGTTTGCACGTGTTTCAAGTACTTTCAAGACAAGTTCTTCTTTTTTACAAATAAAAAGGTAACATATTCCACGGTAAATGTTCTTTATCTTCATCTGTCATTAAACAATGATATAAATAATAATATGTAACAAATTGGTTAATTGATTATATTCCTTTTTAGTGCTCTGTTATGATATATCTTCTTCACTGGTAACGGAGTTTGTAATTGGTTAGACAAGATAAATAAGAATCAACAGGTATATGTTTGCGTGTCTACATTTATTGAGATCATAATTTGCACTTATTTCAACTTCCTGATTTAGAGAAACATTATTTATATCAATTTCGGTTGTGGTGCACACGTACTTAATGAAAAGCTGATATCTTTAAATCGTTCTATTTCAAGTGAATTAGATGTGGTTTACATCACTTATGTCAAATTAAAATGCAGTAATATCACCACGTTGCATATACCCAATAGGCTAGCACTTAATATAATAATCGAAGTAGATGTTTTACAAATAAGATATTTGGACTATAAAATTCCATTTACTTCAGATGAAAAAAATCGTTAGGCCTGAAGAACCTGTTAAGAAGACACATAAAAGAAACTTCTATGCATATTCCAACTATTCTTCCACTTTCCTTCTTAATTAATAACTTACTAATTATGATTAATTCATTTTACTAGGCTGGGCTTAACACGGGTGTGCATAGTAATTATGCACGTATTTTCACTCAAGGCACATTCGATGTACTTGAACCACCCAACTCGGTTATACAATAAAATACCAGTGGGGGTGAGTTAGACTTTTCAACGCCATGTTAACATACCTCTTATTTATTCAATCTCATTTCTATTTACAGCACAAATTGTTATCAGTATGTCGATTTATGTAAACTGGTCATGCATGCTACAGTGGGGCGCGTGTTTGAATAGAATATTGAGAATGTTCGATGATGATTATTGCAGGTCACACGCAATGAAAGCGAGACAGAAATATGGAAGGATGGTGAATGGAAGGGTAGTGAAGAATTGGAAAGAAAGGGAGAGAGAAAAAAAAGAAGAAGAAGAAGAAGTGGTACCGTGGGTACTTGAACAAATAACAGAAGGTAAAATAGAGAAATAATGGAAGAATTTCTCAGAGAGCGAGAGAGAGAGAGAGAGAGAGTATGATAGAAAAAGATAAAAGATGTCATATAGGAAGTTTCATTGCGAGATAACAAATATGACAGAGGAGTGAATGAGAGAAATTATTCATCCATTCATAGGCATTCAATATAAACATTTACCTTGTCAATGACCACGCATTTGCATATGCATAGTTTTCACATACAAATAACAAAAACAACCAGCACTCTAACTAAACTCTCTTTAAAAAATCAGTTGAGGAAGTATTTTGCTAAGAACGCCATTTTTACCTAGTATTAAGGTAATGGTATTCTGCATCTATGTTGTTTGTTTGTACATGTATTTACCGCATTGTATTACGTCATTACATGAGGGAAATATTATGTCCTTTGGAAAATTTATGACATAAGAACCTAGATCGTCTCAACCCCAACATAATTTTTCTCTTCCCTTGCTCTGTCCTTCTCCCTCTTTCGCTCGCTCTCAATCCAAAACCTCAAATTACCCTCAGCAAGTTGCCATAGATACCTATTTTTCTTTTATTGTATATTTTGTCTACTGTTTTGATTTACCATTTGTATGATAATTTATTGTGTTTTTAATCGTAATTTTGTTTCCATATTTATATATATTACTATTTTGATGCTTTTATATGTTTATATTGTATTTCTATATTGTGTTTATATTTTAAATTGTTGCATCGTGCAATGCATTTTAATTGTATACATGCGCGGACATGTCGAACAACATTGGCTGAAACATGTTTATTACAGTGTTGAAATAAAATTAAATAATAATAATAATAATAACATTTAGTAGGTTTGAAGCGTCTGTAGATAGTAGTACTTGATATTCTGTTACCGTCAGACTAAACGTTTTACTTCCAAGATGTAATCCGGAGTATTGAATAAATATTTGACAACTACCCCTAGACTGCAAACCCTGGACTAATACCCTGGTCAACCACCCCCTAGGACAACTACACCTACCATGTCAAATACATTCAGAGCGATTCCACGTGAAAAACACCCCCTGCAATGGAGTAGTTTTCCGGTGGTAATTGTCTGACATTAGTGAGCTTTCGAATGTGTGGATTTGAATGCCGTCCTAGATCATCCCAGCTACAATGGACTGCTTTCTGTTAGCTGCATACCGCGCATTGTGCAAGAACGGCTCACCTGTCCACTGGCTTCTCCCTCGTCCACTAGTCAGATCGAGAAGGCGTCAAACATGGTTTTGCCATCTTCTCTAAAACGTGAATCTCGCTTCACCCATTGTTAGCTTCATGCTTCACCTACTTTGTAAGCAGTGAACACAAAGCAGTCCATTGTCGCGGGGAGGATCTAGGACGGCGTTCTAGGCGACATCCGAAAATTCCTTAAGCCTTAGTCACAACTGCCCGTACGTTTTTTCAGGACGCACGGTTTCTGCGTTTTTTCGGGGTTGGAAAAAACGTAGAGGTCCGTGGCAGTTCGCACAGGGAGTATAAGTAGTAGCTTGGTTGCGCGGGCTTCATACACAAGGAGCACGTATGTCTTGCAGTTAACGTGCGGCACGCAAGGGGTCAGTACGCCTCAGTCGGAAATTTAATCGTGAGTGTAACGTGCAAATGCCGTGCGATTTGTATGTGCTCCGTGCACATGATGCAAGGTTCACGTCCGTTAATCGCACGTACATCGTACGTGTTGCAAGAACGTACGGGCCTGTTTCGCCACATTCACGCCGGTAGTAGGGTGAAAGCAAGATGAACGTACTAAAACCGTACGGCGACAGTACGGTCGGCGGGGGATTTCCACCCTCTTATTCCAACGTGTTCTCTTCTGACCCCTGCCTCTCGCTCCAGGCATTGTGATTCAAGAGTCAGTCCTGATTTAGAAAATGTCTTGAAGAAACGTCGGACCTCCTGAAGACCCTGAAAATTCAGAGCGAAAGTGTGAGAACTCTGTTTCCCGCACGGTTTTTATACCGACCCAAATTGGCCGTACGTTGCACGCACGTGTTTGCATATGCAGTGGGTGGGACACACGAAGCACGCAAGTCACGTTTTCAGCTATGATTGGATACCCGCGTAACACGCACGTGGCCCGCAAGGAGCGCATGCGCACTTGCGTGACCATCACATGCGTGCCTCGTGAGTGCTGCCTGCGGTATTCGCGCGGTTTTTACCCCCAGCAAACGTGCGACCCACCCACGCTATTCGCACTACCCTCTTGCGGAGACTGAGTGTTCATTACGTCCTGTCCACGGGCTGCCTGTCGTAGCGAGAACGCAGAAAATAATGTGCATACACATTTTCGGCCTACGGCTTTAGCGTGCTGTCTGCGAACTCGAAATTCCGTACGAACAACCTGCGTCCCCCTTGCGTTTTCCCAAATTTCTGCCCGTAAACCACCCGTAAACCACCCGTACAAGCCCGTACAAGCCCGTACGGGCAGTTGTGACTAAGGCTTTATTGTTGTCCGAGGTGTATGATTATGTTTATAGGGATCTTCTAGGGGGTAAATTGTCCGGGGTAGTGGTCCGAGGTGACAGTTGGGTACCAGTCCTGATACGGATTGGCTGACCACTGGTTTATTTTTGAAACAGTAGGTTGGAACTTCTAAACGTGGATCCCAATATAGGGCAATAAGGAATGGAAATCTACCCCGGATAAAATTCCCTATGGGTAGAATGAACAAGAAGGAAATCGCTTTAGCGTGTTATTATTCAGGGGTAGCAGTCTAGGGGAGTTTTCCAAAGTGTAGTTTTCCTATTAGGGGTAGTACTGAGGTACTGATAGGGAACTGACCATTGTGATGGACTTCTCTGTGATGTGGAAAGGAGTCATATCAATAAACCAAGTTCAAGAGAGTCATTATCATCTTTTACATTTTACAAGTAACTATCTTCCAAAACATAGATGACACATGGACCCGTAAATATGAAATATTAGGAGCACCCTCACCTCCCCTGCCATAAACAAAAGAAGAGCGAGAGAGGGAGAGAGAGAGAGAGAGAGAGAGAGAGGAGAGAGAGAAGAAGAAGAAAAAAAATGAAGTAACAGAAAGAAAAGTGTATTCATTGATAGAAAATATTAAGTTGAACTTCCAAAATTCTTCAGCATATTAAAGCCACTTTTAATTTTCACTTATAAATGTAAATTTCAACCTTGAAGAAAGTAGTTTAATCTACTTACCAAGCGGGAGTATCTCATACTTCTGTTTAGCATAAATTGGCAACCGAAGATTCTTTCCCTTGGAAGTAGTTGCATGAGCAGCAGGATTATCATAGAGGAAATGAAGTAAAAAAATATCTCCTTTATTAAGAGCAGTACTACAACCGGGAACGACGAACGACTCTGTAATTCTGACAAGTTGAGGTAATTTCATTTCACACAACAGCTTCTCTAAGTCATTGCCTCTTTCATCAGGTGACAGGTCGAGGCTGAGTGTCCGAGGAAAATCCTCTGGTCCAAATGATCCGTCGTGTTCCAAATCCAGATTGGACGGACTTGGACGTTTATCAGGTCGGGGTGGGGTGGGAGGTTTCTTCTCTGGATAAACAGGAGGCATTTTGTTTGGTTTGGTTTTAGGGGCGTCACTTGATTGTCTCGAAAAGTCAATATTTCCCGACATTATTCTTGAATTCTTGATGACGCGTCCTTATGCTCAGTATTCCTCAAAAGGGTAGTCATCACGAACAAACTGTAGCAACTATCCAACGCATGTCAAACCAGGATGATCCCGTTGAAGAAGCAAAATGGATGTAGGAGAAAACACGGAAAAAAGAAGGGAAAAACTGTAAAGAGTAAGAACCATCTCAAACATGCTACCATATCTTACATTGTTGGTCATTAAAACACCTACACCATAATGTGAGGTGGAGGTCCTGCATAAGACAAAGCAATCGAGAATGCTGAAGATATATTTATAGTAAAAACGTTTTTGCATGTTTTCATTAATAAAGATTTAATAGTTTGCTTAAAAATCTTGAAATATATATCGATTTCTAATATAATATTCATAAGAAATGAGTAATTACAAGTATGAAATATTGTGAAACTCAATATCATAAGTTCATGAAATATTTTGTGAAGGTGTATACATACAAAAATATAAAACTATAACTATATAACTTAGTTCAAGTTCTGTAGTACTCCTATAAACAAAATAAATGATTATTAGTGTACCCATGACTTTACATACTCATAATCAATTTGCCAATTTTTCTGATGAGTTTCATTGTTTTTCTAAGTTTTACAATCCATTAGAAATTCTTAACTCTTCAAATAGTTGTCCAATTTTCCTCAAATTTGTTTGATCAATTTGTCTAATTTTTCTGCTTCTATTGAAAGCAAATTAGTTTTTTCCTGGACCTACCCTTTAATACATTTCAAAATACGAAGCTCATCAATATGTCAATGTGGAAATTGATTATCTCAAGAAAAACTAGCTTTTTGTTCATAGATACATATTTGCCTTAAAACTATATTACTGCCTTTGTGTGAGACTATAGTGTCTCACTTGAGTATGTATTCTTGATGCTTTCTCCTCTTATTCTGAATCATAACGTTAACAAATATCCATACATTATATAACCTAAATGTACCCTGAACAGATTTGTGATACTACCGTTCCTACAGTTTTCCTTTGCCCCTGCATCAAAGTTTCTAATTTGTTATTTAATTTGCAATTTTGGACGTGTCCCACTTGAAACGTGATGACTTAGTGGGAGAGCAGGGGGGTGTTCCATAAAGCTGTTCGTAAAGTTACGCATGACTTTACGAAAGACTTGAATATGAAGTGCCAGATAGGACGCCCAAATTTTTTCGTGATGTTTTAACAAAGTGTGATGTATATCCAATAACCTCAATTAAATTATGGAAAAAATATACTTTGCATTAAAAATGTTTGTTATAATAAGAATGTTAATCTACATCTGCACAGTTCAACTTTAGTTGATGCAGTTAAAAATGACTGAGCATACCATTTGGCTTGTCATATTTAAGTCATTCGTAAAGTCATGTGTAACTTTACGAACGGCTTTATGAAACACCCCCAGGTCACGTAACCGGGGGTCCCGGGTTCGAAACCAAGTAGATGCGTGAGCTCCCTTTCGTAAGGCATCTTTAATAGTGCCTTTTAATGCCTGAAAACCATAGGTCCACTGTCTTGTTGCTTATGTAAAAGCACTGGCACCTGTTTTTCTGAGCTTTATAGGTTAGCTTAGCTTTCTAAGAAATAGAATCAAAGGATTCTCTACTACAGTTTCGGAAGACACTTGTATTTACAGAACAAGGCGTGGAGAAAAAAGGATATAAATTCTGACTAGTTTATTGTTATGTTCTACTAAATTTCAAGTGAAGTTGACATTTTAGAATGAAATGTCTGTTGACCAAAAGTGAACAGAGATACAGATTCCTGACTATATATAATTATGCAGACCTTCTGGATTCCAATGTTTATATATTATGCGTACATTAACCAGAAAAATATTGTATAAATTATGAAATATATTTTTTATTTCTGCGATATGCACATTTAGAGCTCAGCTATGACTCAGCATAATGAGACATGAGCAAACGTCTTTGGGAATTTATTTGCAAAACTATATAGACATATTTCTCCTTTTTATACTCCAGCCGTATAATCCTGAAGAACAATATCTTTTACACATAACTATTACTACTACGAACATGTATATAAATACGAAGTAGTAATTCAGCTACGTAAATACTGATGTGCCATATGGATCCATGTGATTTAAGTGATTGTAATATTTATGGAACATGTGGCCATAAATAACACATATGCATGATTAACTTTGCTAAGCTCATTGGTTATGATTGCGGTAGTAAGACACTTGCTCCAGGGACATCTGTCCCGCGGTCAATATTCTACACTGACCGAATTTTCAACTTCAACACTGGTCTACGCACTAAGTCACTAACCCTAACCCTAACCTTAACCCTAACCTTAACCCTAAACCTAACCTAAAATCCAATTGCAACCATCGTAGCCGGAATTCACGAAAGGGATTTATCTAACCCATGGTTTAAACCTCCATAAGCGTAGTACGCATGTCCTTACGTCCAATGGGTGGATAGTAATGGGCTTGTTTCCGTTTATTTACGCTCATAATTATGCTTATTTATGTTTATTATAGTCCGCGGCGGAGGTTTTAAACCATTTAGACCATGCATGGTTTAAAGTAAACCTCTTTCGTGAATTCGGGCCAATGTCTTCGACGACATAAAGCCCGGAGCAATTATTAGCGACGGAGCACCGTTATATAGCTTGGAGAGCTTAGAGATACAATTGCTCACTCACCTTTTCCAGGTCTGGTATTTCCTCCAGTAATGTCGCTTAAACTTTATTGGTCAAGTTATTTCCATCATTTCACCATGGAAAAACAACACTAAGCTGCAGCTAATTGTTATGAATAGAAAAACGTATCACATGACAGAGAATTCTCAAGCTGTCCCTTTCTCTACCATCAGCCCATACGCACTTGTACTTGTGTATTCATGTTTGCAATTTAATAACGAGCCTACATCATGGACTATAGCGCCCTACAGCATGTTGAATGCAATTTAATACACGCACTTCTTATCCATAGAGTGACGGCAGTCACACCTGAGTGGACATACATACTATTCATAACGCAGGCTTTGTTGAAGAAAACATGGGAGACCGTGGATTATGGAGTTCATAGATAATCTATAAGCACGTTTGCCCATATCTCTCAAACGTGATGTTCAACCCTTTCTACATATCAGTCCTTAAAATACAAACGAAAATATTTCTATACAAGAAGATGAAAACTTATGTATGAAATATTAAATTTCTCCTTTGAGTAATGTCATATTGGCAAATTGTCCTCGAAAAGGTTAAAGTAAAACTGAATGTGGTGTCAAAGGGCGAAATATTATTTGACTAATGATTCTCTATTTTCTCTTGACGTTTCAGAACAGGTTTGTTCAAAGATTGAACATCACCGAATTTACCGTAAGAGCACTATAAGGAATGCATAATCAAAGAATTCATACGATAAACAAAATATTAAGGAACATTAGCGTTAATAATATCAATAGCATTGATTTGTATGACGAAGTAGAGCGAAGTGAAGGGGGTGATATCCTATGTCCTAATAGCACCTCCTCCCATGCAAGACCTTGCATATCAGATTAGTACTGGGCCCATTCTATGGCTAATACGCTCATGTGCAATGTGTTATATCAATAATGGTGTGAAAGATGCCGAATAGATCAAGTCTTAGCTGATGAATATTAAATTATACATACATACATACATACATACATACATACATATTGGTATTTATATAGCGCCTTACCATAACATGCTCAAGGTGCTTTACAATAACAAAAAAATAAGAAACAACGTAATTATTTTGCTCTCCAAGTGCACACTACCAAATCCAAATAGAGAAAACAAATAAGTCTTAAAGACCTCAGCCTGACCGAATTTTGAAATATACCCTTTATTCATCCACGGGGAGCTATATATTTTCTGAACAAATTGAAACCAACTTCATGAGATTCCGTTTCCTGTGGAATGAGTAACAGCGTCCCGAATGTTGAGCCCCGGTGGTTTGGGCCCCGTCTCTGAGGAACGCTACTTTGCGGGGGGTGAAAATTTGATGACGACATATCGTGTAGACGCACTCGGAGCTGTATACATGACATGTCGTCACACGTCTAGCGACCCCCTGCAGTGTTACGCCATAGGGAGGGGGCGGACCAAAAAAATTATCTTTTTTATTTTTTATGGATAAACGGAGACGAAAATTTATGAATAACCAGGGTAATTATATTCTTTGTTTACTAAGCTTTACGTCAATATATGGTTGTTTTGGGTCAGGCTGAGGTCTTTAAGAATTATTTTGAAAGATTCAACTGAAGGCAGGAACGAATGTTTTAAGGGTAGACTATTCCAAATAGTAGGACAAAAAAATATATATATTTTGTTGACCTTTCTTCGAATTAAAGTGGGGGATTTGAAGAAGAAGAGGGTCTGACCTTGACTTTATTAACCAGACATCAGGCAACCATGACGATATACTTTTACAGATGCTTAATCCTAAGTTTAATATTCATTTTGTATTTGAATGGAATTTCAGTACATTGATTCTTATATTCATGTATGAATTTGTTTATCTTTTTATGCCCATTTATATTTTTATTGTAACCTTTTTAATATGTATGTATATTCTGTGCAATTCGACCCTTGGTGGCCGGTCAGAATCAAATAAAGACCTTTTTTCAATTCAATTCAATTCAATAATGAATAACGTGATTGCTGGGTGGGGCAAAACAAAATGGAAATGTAGTGCGGGGCTAGACTATGAATGGACTGATAAACAAACAGTGCAAATTTATACATTATTCTCGTGGAAACAGGCAACCAATAAAGTTGTTTTAACAAGGGAGACACATGATCATATTTCCTTGCATTTGAGACAATACGGGCAGCACGATTCTGAATTCGTTGTAGTCTGCTAATAATATCTGTAACATTAATGTTGATCAGGAGAGAATTAGCATTATTGAGACGGCTTAAAACAAGAGAACGAATAGCATGATGGCATGCCTCGTTAGTCAACCTCCTCCTAACCCTAGATATGTTATACAAATGAAAATTCGATGACTTACAAAGTGAAGTAACCTGTTGAGACATAGTTAAAGCAGAGTCAAGTTCAACACCAAGAGTTCTGACCGATTCAGAAGGTTCAACTGTAGCATATATACATAGGAAGCAAAAGAACTAAACATCGTACAATGTAATTTTAAAGGACTATTTTTTTTTGTATTTCATAATCAAGTATAATATTTTACATTTCATTGTTCAAAATAATTGATCGTTGATGCGGTGATGCGACGCAGAGACATGCAGCTAAACTAAGTGCGTCACAGTATATTTTTAAAACAGCATACAATGTTACATGGATTTCTCATGCAACCCAATACCCATTGTTACCCAAGGCGTATGATTCAAACAGGCGTTATGTCAACACCATAGACTGTAAGGTACGTCAGCCTGGCACCTAGGAAACGAAAGGTGAATCCCCTCAAACAGACAATGAAATAAATCTTAACAAATCTGAAAACGGGTTAACAATTAATAGATCAAAGGTCTGATAGGTTAACAAAGAAAATAATTATTAATGATAGGGAAGAGAGAGAGGGGGAGAATGATTTAATGAATTTTCCAGATCTATAAAAAGGGCAGCGACTCAAAGGAACTTTATTATCAGGATTATGGTGAGAAACCCTTCCCCGTCTACTTTTCTCTCTCTACTTATTTATCACTCTTTCAGTCACCCTTTGCCTCTCTCTCTCTCTCTCTCTCTCTACACCATTTTATTCCCCTTTATATATATATATATATATATATATATATATATATATATATATATATATATACACACACTCAACCAAAAAAGTAAGCTCCCCCCTAGCATTTTTGGATATATCTCAAAAAGTATTTTACCGATTTTCATAATTCAAACTGGAATGGATAGGAAATTTTATTACTCATAACATGAATGTCATATCATTGCCACCAGATATCATTATTGGTGTGAAAAAATGCATTTTATGTCAAAATGCATGGGAAAAAAAGTTGCACTTTAAGGTTATATGAAGCATATTGTGTACATTTCCTATGCAAGTTAGCAAATGACCTTTTTTAAATTATGTAATTCTCAGGAATTTCTTCAGGTACAATATGCTTCCCTATTAAACTGTATGCTCATGAAAAGAAAGAGATAGAGAAATATGCAATAAACCATGCTTAAAAGTTCAGAATCATGAGTGATTGTTTGATTATTTGTGTAAAAGGCAATGCAAATCACTAAAGTGCAACTTTTTTTTCCATGCATTTTGACATAAAATGCATTTTTTCACACCAATAATGATATCTGGTGGCAATGATATGCCATTCATGTTATGAGTAATAAAATTCCCTATCCATTCCCGTTTGAATTATGAAAATCGGTAAAATATTTTTTGAGATATATCCAAAAATGCTAGGGGGGAACTTACTTTTTTGGTTGAGTGTATATATATATATATATCTTTCCCTCTCTCTCTCTCTCTCTCTCTCTCTCTCTCTCATTGCATGTGGGCGAGTGCATGTGCATACATGTGAAATGAGGTCGAAGAGAAATGTGAGAATCTCAGCTCTTTATTGTGAATGAGATGGATACACACCCCTAAATGGTAGCTGTCCTGCCGTTTTAAGTTTTTGGAAAAATATCTCCGGATTGAACCCGGGTCCTTGGCTTAGAAGGCTAATGCCTGTTAACCACTAGGCCACGGAGACGGGCCAGTGGTTTCGTCGACACTAGATTCAATTGACCACAGATCGGCATATATTTTTAACATTTGAAAAAAATTTCAAACGGGATTTGATTTAAGCTACGCTACCATTATTCTCTCATTTCCTTTCGCATACTACATTGCCCTCAACAATCACTCTGTGAAATCATTTCTCTCTATGGAAGGCAAAGGTTGCTTGATATGGGTATTCTCCTTTTTAATAATACTTGAATATGGTAATATTTGTTCTCCAAATACACTACATAATCTGTTTAAAGGACTTTAAATCCATGACGAGTATGGAAATGAGTTATGGGTGAAAACATATTAATGTCCCTTTCAAGAACATGTACTTCATAATATATATATAAACACGGAAACCGGATCGTACAATATCATGTACAAACCTGGTCTAAATTTGACATCATGAAACTGAGAAAATTAAAAAAGTACATGACACTCAAGAAAGAAAAATAATACGTCACTATGCTGGATGCAACAAGTATAGTTAATCTATATAATGATTAGGTAACTTGACTGCAGAAATATTTTCAGCTATATGAATAAAACTATAGACCACGTCCGCAATTGAAAGGATTACTCGAAAGTGAGTAAAAAAAATCGACTAGAAGTAAGTATTCATTGTTCGTAATCTAGAAATGTGTTTCTTCACTTGGATTATTACAAATTACAATCAGACAAATTTATAAATGGTACTTTAAAAAGCTCGGGAAAACAGTGAAAGTTACCTGACATAAACAACGTTATACGGCTCTGAACCAGCCAAAGGCAGTAATATAATTATGATTTTATGGAGAAGTATATACGAATACCTGCATCATACGTGATACGTCATACTTTTTGACTTGTTTACAGAGTGTCTTCATTTATTGCTTGCAATTCACATTTCATCTCCGAGCAGAACTTATATATATATATATATATATATATGTATACATATATTTGACTAACGGGTACATTAGGTCGACAGTTGACAATACAGTTTATTTCGTCGTAATAAAGACCCCTACATTAGGTCGACAGTTGGTACATTAAGTCGACAGTTGGACAAAGAAAAAGAACAAAAACTGTCCTCCTAATGTACCCGATAGGTGTTTATATATATATATATATATATATATATATATATATATTATTCAGTGACTTTAAGTAACATTCTTTATCGTGTACAATGTAAGTTAATTATAGGCCTATATTCATATTTTCTAAATACACACAAGAGAAGGATTAGCTTTAGTGAGATTGACTGATTAAAGAAATGGAGTGCAATCAAAATCTGATAAGCTGAATGTAGTGTGACCGTTCTGATTCAATTTACACTATTAGTAATCCCCAATTAAAACATTACATCGGTTAGATTTATTTCACATTGAATGACTAAGAATTTGTTAACAGTTATTCTAATAACCTTCTATTGAAATAAGTGGTGGAAAGTAATTCATGGCACCAATTTGCGCGTTGCAACCTTCCTATTTTCCCCATTTATATTTGTAAATACTATCAGATACTTTCGAGGGGTCATCATAAAAAGAATGGCATTTCAAAAGCTAATAGTTTCAAATATGTACATCATTACACTATTTTCTTCTGGGGGCACAAGACATAATTACAGTAAAGACCTTTAATATTGAATTCAAGTAGATTAATATGCATTTAAATGACAAATATTCATGGAACAAAAACACCTTATGTTACCTTTAACCTCGTACCAATCATTTTAATATCAATTCAAAACCAAGTAGTCAACAGGTCAAAAAGTCGGAAAAACAACATTACAGATTATTCATTGGTTGAATTATTAATGACAGACTTCCTCATTTAGCATACGTTAGTACAAAGTTCATGCCATATTATATAAGGATTCTATTATTCTGATGCGAGTCACATCACGTTTTTGACTGCGTGCATAGTAGAACTTCCTTAATTCCTTTCCATGCCCATTTAAGGAAAAGCTCTCGTAATGCATTAATTGTAATCCAAATAATCGATGTATTTATCGACTTGCACGTGCAGTTATTGTGTTAGTGGAAGAGTGTTCTGAGCGGCAAGATTATCTAGTGTATAGTGTTCTAGATAGTTCTATTTATATCCCTAATCGTAAGATGAGGGACATAACATTAGGAGTGTACACAACAAGAAAATGAATACTTTTACTAGAAAAGCCGTTTCCTGACGTCTACTTCATTTTTCCTGCTGACGTCATCGAATAGTTTCCCCCATCACCAGATTGAAAAAGTGAAATATTCGATGACGTCAGCGGGAAAAATGAACTATTCGTTTTTCCAGCCCCCCCCCCTCCATCGACTCGCGACGTACGCGAAGGAAAATAAAGCAGCTGCTCAGCCTGAGCGCATACTACATTGTGACAACATTCATTTGCGCGTATCTAACTGTTCAGGCAACATGCACCGTACCAGTTGTGATGAGCGTTTGATATCCGCGGAAATTCTTCACTTCTTCAAACTGTTGGTGTATGTACGTGTGCAGTACAGTGCAGATGATCAAGTAGATGAGTAGAATTAGGCTTTTATAAATCAAATATATACTTCCTACATTCGAGTCTCTGGTTAAACTATGGCACCCTCGGTGACGTGAAGAGGACGACCATTTTGCTTCACCTTGCTTCTCGTCACCTCGGGGACCATATTTCCAACCAGATCCTCTCATGTCAGTTGTATAATATACTTTGGCATAATAAAAAAAACATCAACAGCAACAACTATTGATATGAGATTTCTAAAAATATCGTTGATATTGGAAGGAATAATTACTTCTTCTGGGACAGTAAGACCATATGAGTTTTTACAATCATTTGACAAATAAATGGAGACGTGGAGACATAGTACATCTAGGTCGAATAGCAATTATGTCAAAACCCAACCACTCAACTATCTCGTTAAGCAAACAGTTAATCTCTTTTATCAAAGTATTATAACGGATTTTTTTTTTTACATAAGGGAAGTGATTCATCAAGTGTTTTGTCAGTGATTTTTAGTGACAAATTTGCTCTCAGCCAATCAGATGCAAGGATTTCAGTAGCTTGTATCACTGACAAAACGCTTGATGAAGCGCTCCCAAGATCGCAAACACCATCAAAAAATAAACCCAAGAGCAATTTCAATACCATCGTGTATATCCCATAGAAATCATGATCGGATTACACAAGAATTATGTTCATGTAATGGCCGAAAATGTCAAAAGGTGATGGGCAAAGCGATTGAAATCATATTGGGTCGATTTCTCGAAAGTCTTTGAGATCGTGTTCAGTTTTATTTAAGATTGTCAAATGCTGCCTACAACGATTTTTGTTTCTTTAACGCAAGACTGAGTTTGCGAGCATCTAGTTTACTCAGACCTAACTCTTCAGTCATAATCTGTTCATCCAACGCAATAAGAAGTTCCCCATTGACGTCATTCTTGATGAAGGATTCTGAGTACTGTCCAAGTTTACACGCTTTAAGGAAAGAGCCCACTTCCTCCCGGGTAAGACCACTGTGAACTCTAAGAGAGATCTCAGTAGGTGATGCAGGCACTCGAGGTGATGTGGGTTTGAGATCATCAGGTGTGGGAGAGTAGATATGGTCAGATGGCGGTACTTTCGAAACTGGGGTTGATGGTTTTGGGAGTATTGGAGGTGTTACTTGTTTGGAACGCATTGCTTGAGTATTGGAAGTGTCATTTTCCTTGCTTGTCGTGGTTGCATTAATGTACTCCAGGGAGATTCTACGAGTAGGTGTAGGAGGCTTATTTCCTTTGCCGGAATTACGAGAACTTGAACGAGAGGGCACAGTGGGTTTCTGTTCTTTGACGGGTAGAGCATCTTTTGACGTTGACGTAGCCGTGATAGGAGATGCAGGGGCGGGGGCCTTCCCATACTTGGTATCTTTGATTTCATACTCGACGGGTTTTGATGAAGTAATTTTCACGTAATTGTCGCGTCGTTTCGGGGGTAATTTAGAATAATCACTGATCATGGCATAGTCTTCACTATCATCAACCTGGTTTTGAAGCCACTGAATATTTGCAATCAGCTTTTGCTTCTCGTCTTGCAATTTCTCATTTTCGTCTTTGATGTCCTGAAAAAAAATCAACTTATAAGAGTAAACTATGATCCTGAAATTAATTTTGCAACGCAAAGTCTTTTTTAGTCAGATCAATAAAATTGGGGATGGTATTAGTATTGGGATGAATATTTATGGTCATGACATGCGACGCCTATTTCCCTGTATTTTGAAGAATAGTAACTTTCCCAAAATTATTTTACAAATACCAGAATTCCTCCAGAATCAAGCGATAAGTATTATTATTTGATTAATTGGGAACCTTATGTAATAGAATTATCATAATTGAATTATTGATTTCTCTATAACGTGCCAGCCTGTTAAAAACATAGTCATTCAAAAGGTACTAGTAGTTTAAAAGTGGGAAAGTCAAACTAACATTAAAAGGGGATTAACATTTCATAGTGACCATTTTTAAATGTCCAACTAAAACGTGCATTCCACCATAAGAGTCGCGAGAGTTGTGGGTGCCTCATACATACACATACACACACACACCTCCACACATGGCCGCATTACTAGGAGATTCCCATTTAATAAATCAATGTCAACATTAGAAATTGTCTTATTCTCTATCCGTTTTTCCTCAAAATTTAACTTATAAAATCTATTTCCTGAATATTCTGCTTCCATATCAGCCGACTTTCAAACTGCTTACGGATTATCTTTAATTGGCTGATACTGTTGTGGTTCGAACTTAACATACATATTTGGTCAACGGTGACCCTGGAGCACATGGTGGGCTTGGTTGTACTTGTAGTCACCAGATACAAATCAATATGCAATTCGGTAATTGGATTAAAGATCTAAAAGAGTTGATATTGGTTGGTAACCTGAACTTACATTGTATTTGTTCCAAAGGTCGTCGTATTTAGTCCTCAATTTCTCAATCTGTTGTTTATGTGGAAAATGAAGTACATAAAGGAAAGAAAGGGAGATAGAGAAGATAGTGGGGGAGTGGGGTGGAGAAAGGGAAGCAAATAAAAAAAAATGACACCAATCTAACCCCGCAGAGCGTAGACTTATCAAAATGTTCTTTTTCAATGGTTACTTCAAACAAGTCCTGTTATTCTCCTATCTCATTTTGCAAGAAAATATGGATAGAAGCAATTAGCAATCTTGTTATCTGATAAACCTAAAAAAACATCGGGGTGTTGACCACTTTCTAGGTGCGTGGTGGAGCTTTATTGGAAGATATAGGCTCCACAGTATACGTATTTAATTATAAAATACTTCCTTGACCCGAAAATCAATCACAAAAAAAAGATGTTTCGAATGAGACTAAGACTAAATCCTGCCTTAGGAGATAATTAAGTACATGATAGTGAACAGAATATAAGAGTAAATCATGGACTTTTACAAAGACATGATTGTAACATTATTTTACCATAACAGAAGTGGTATACTATTTTTACGCGCCACTCATACGGTCTTAATCTTCTTTTGTCTAAATGTTGGAAATTCCACTTTTTCCAAAAAAATAGGTTTACCTACCCCATCGTCAATGGTATCGTTCTCCGTGTTGACTACGCTGTACTCCTCGTCACTTGAGTCCTTTTCGAAAACAGACTTCACTTCGGACACATATTCATACCTGGAGGGACACAATTAAAAGAAACAATTTAAAGAATCGATGGCAGAGGAAAAGGAGAGTCAAATACGAAAAAAGGGAAATAAAATATAGAAAATTAGGAGAGCAAAACAAAAGAGAGAGACTCTTCCTAAATGGAGAGACAGACAGATGGTGCAGGAACAGAGACGAAGACAAAGACATGTAATGGTACACAGAGAGACAGAAGTAGCGATCGAGGGAAAAACATAGAGAGAGAGATTGGTGGAAAGGAACGGAGCAGAGAACGATCTTCTCTAGCTGTACGTGCTTTATAAGGAATGAAAATTATAGAACTAAGAATCGATACAATTATCCTTTCTAAGATCATTCTAAGATTACCTGTGAAAAATCTGTTATTTATCTCGGCAATTCCAAGGTTACTCACGTTACATTTGGAGAAGTTTTGAGTTTCATCTTTAAGCTCCTGTTCTCTTACTACAGGTGCTAGGTAAATGAGTTTTAGTTACAACAATGCACACATAATATTATAGTACCGTAATACCACAGTCACACCAACAACACTGACGCCAGACCGACAATAGACTGAACAAAAAAAATACATTTCCAATAATGGCCAAGAATCGGTCGGCTTGAGTCGGTGTGGTATATTATTAGAACTTCAGAAGAAGACTGCCAACCCTGCAAATGTTCTGTTACTCACGTTACATTATTTTTTTTAATGTAACGTGGGTAACCGAACATTTGCAGTGTTGGCAGAAAGTATGCTTTCTTCTTATGAAGTTTTGATACTGTGTATTTAGATACTCTAATATGTGTGCATTGCTGTAACTAAAAGTCATTTATCTAACAACTAGTAGTAAGAGAACATGGGCTTAAGATGAAACTCACAACCTCTTAAAATGTATTGTGAGTAACCCTGGAATTGCCCATTTAGTATTTTATTCCTTCTTTCCAAATAAGCGTACTACAAATAATTTTAAGCCATTGTACTCACTCATCAGAGTCAGACCCACCATCATCTTTCTTCGTTTGTGGCGTGCCAACAGCACGAGGTTTCGGGACGAAAGTCGGCTCGCATAATGGAGCCCGACGGTCTAGCGCAGTAAGAGTTGATGGCGCCGCTGCAGGTCGGGTCGGTTTTGCAGGAATAAATGGCGTCTTGCTTTCTGCTGGCTTGGATCGTGGCGGGCGGGCAGGAGGAGCTTCGATTAAACCAGCTTGGAGTAACTCACGTTTGTAGGACTCAATTGTCGACTTCAGTCGATTGATCTCTGCATCCTTCTCTTCTACTGATATCTCCCTGCCAGTACCGAACTTTCCAAAATCATTTTTTATCCGACGTTTACCTATTAAAGAAAAAAAATCATATTTGTTGACCTAATATTCCCTTGTTCACAAAGAAAGTTGGTCTCCAAAGGAGTCCCGCTTGAAAAGGAGAAGGGGGAAACATCCATCTTTAAATTTTCTTTCGTCAAATCTAAAATTGTGGTCAGCAAATTTAAACATTTCAACCTGTGCCTGCAAATTAAATAAACATGGAGGATCTATTTATGAACTTTTTTATGGCCTCATGAAAAAAATATAACGTTTGTTGATTAATGTTACTGGAAGCACAAGGAATTATTTTTCATAGTGTTATCAAATTTTGAGAAGTTTACTTTTTTGTTGTTTTGTTGCTTGTTGAAAATAGTCCGCAAAGCGTCAGTAAATTTAGTCTACCCCGTTCAAAATGGTCTAACGACTTCCTTGAATCTCACCTCTTCACTAATTTCATTAAAACTGTTATACCACTGAATTGTTATTCTACCCCCACAACTATTAAATTGGCGTTGAAATGTTCTAATTTTAACGAGATATTTAACGACAAGAAAATAAACCTAAGTATGAATAATGTTGAAGAGGATAAAGACAATAATTAGCTTTTATCATGCAGTCCATTAACAGCTCAACGGTATTATATGCAAAGACCTCAAGCGTGTTTTTCGTTGGGTTTTTTTTCACAACTGTGTTATACCTTCCCAACTTGCCAGCCAGGTTACAAGCACTTCTTCAATTGGCTGAGGGATTTCTTCTAAAAGAGGGGGTAATCCTCCTTGGGTGGGGTCAACCACCTTCCATGTTGTGTTGATACTATCATATAGTGGTGACATCATGGCTGACAACTGCTTTTCAGCAGGCATTGGGGTGCGTTCCAAGGATAGGGGTGTAGAAATGGGGAAGCAGTATACATTAGTGTCTCCGCTTCTGGTAGCCAAGATGCAGCTCTCCTCACAGTATTTGTCAAGACGTAGAACTCTTTCGGACTTTCTGTTTCGCGGTCCACCACTCGTATCTGGGATCCGAACCCGCTGAAAAATCATGTAAAATTGCAAGATACAATTGTATTCTTGGGAAATTAATGTTCTAATGCCCTTTTACGGCTTAGTAACTTTCACCCTTAGCAGTCATATTCAAAATCCAACGCATACAACTTCATGTATACCTTTCTCTATCCTTTGAATATTAATGAACCACTTTATGAAAAGAGATCATTCATTATTGGCTTTTATCAAAATAGGTATTTGGTCCCAATAAATGACAAATAAAGGTAAATAAATACCTAAAATTCTATCCTTATTCTATTCTATTATAATATTCTTATTGTCACTGTAAAAAACAATTTTTGTTGATAATAATAAAATAATTATTTTTCATTTGAATTTGCATTGGTGAAATTGGGGGAACATAGATAATTAGTACTCATCTTTATAGCTTTTGTTTTCATGCGGCAAAAGCAATAATTTCCCTTTAGTTAGAAAAAGTTAGAACTAACGTTGTGTATGAAATGACTGATTCTACCACAAATACAAACAATACTCACCAGTGGTAATTTGAGAGTTTTGATTTGTGACAGTCGCTTGAATTCCATAATAACCATAGTGGTATATGATGAAAATGTCATTTCTCTTGAAAATCGAACTGGACTAACGTGGTTCGAAAACGGATCTGTAAGTAATCCCACAAGAACCTGAATTTTGAGAAAAAGATTTTAATTTGATTTGAGTTTTGTTGGTTCTCTATCATCTTTTGAACATCCGTTTTCATGAACTCAAATATAGATCTAATTAAATTATTTTATACATGCCGGTAATTGAAAAAAAGAAATGAAAACGCTGATTTCATATATTAGGTAAAGAAGTGCTACATCATGTACTTGTACTTGGTAAACAAAAACGGGGTATGGGTAAGATTTAACAATGTGGAAAAGATATCTTAACGAATAGTAAATGGTAGATAACGGCGCAGGAAATACTCTAATTTGTTTAGAAACGAGGAAACGTTTTTGACATGTTATAGATAACGCATTATTTATTCCTGCGCAAATGTATTAAAATATAGAAGACGCGTTTGACGTTCGGTGATAATAGAGGATCTTACCACGCCTCTTTCTTTGTCGACCTCAATTTTCTCGATTTCGATGATGTCATCGGTTGATTGTTGTTCGTCGGGATGTGGAGAGCTGTGAGCATCGACCACGCGCACGAACTGGGGTAAGGGCTTGGCATCGATGAGCGATGAAGTTCCATCATACTCCTTGTCGTCCAATAGGGGATCTTTAAGGAAAAATAATTAATATAGATAAACATGATTTTGTTTTATTTCATTGCTTAAGCCGATTGTGTGTTTTCAAACTGAATGGAAATCCAGTTGAAAAGGAAAGACCTTGAATAACCCATGAAAGATAATGAACTTTTTCTCCATTTTCTCCATTTTCATCTCAAATGATGTCTTTCGTATATAGCTCATTGCTATAAACATGCATGCTGAACGAGCAGGGGTTTTACATTACAAAGTCTGTACTACATATATTACCTGTCTAATGATCACTGATATTTCATTTTCATTCATGTATACAATTAGTTTTATGTCTTCTTTTATTTCCTTCTCTCATCTAATCCTGTTTTTTTCATTACCTATCCATATCACTGCACACTCACACAACATTCTGTTCATGACATATTTTCATATTTCTGGGTCGCCAGCTGGCTCGCTCAATTACAATCCTCTCACTTTGGACACTCAAAACACTTATACATTATTGAGAACCGTATTCAAATTGCTATGGCGTTAGCAACAGAATTCCCCTTTAGCTCTATTGATGATGACAAATTTCTGTTCCAGGTACAAACTGATAGACAAGGTCTAACACACATAAATAATCAAGAATACGACACACGCATATCTGATGATCTAAACAAGAATTCAGAAGAATTAACACTAAGCTTTGATGACAACGATGAAGCACAGTATTTTACATCATCTAATTACTTTACAGTCAATGAATACAAATCAAATATTTTAAACGATACACCTGAAAACACTTTCCTTTTACATTTAAACATCAGGAGCCTGAATAAGAATTTTGATCAGCTTGGTTTACTTATAGAACATTTTAATTCATAAAATAGTCCGGTTATTGGTCTCACAGAAACCTGGTTACAAGACTCTAACAATTCTCTCTTGAATATTGATGTACTTTTTACTCAACAACAATAGAGAAGGAAAAATAGGAGGTGGTGTATGTATGTATGTACCAAGCCGTCTCGAATACTTTTGTCTAAATAATCTAACTTACATGACAGAAACTTTAGAATCACTTTTTGTAGAGGTGAAAATGAAAAACGGTAGGAATGTTATAATAGGAGTCATTTACCGCCCTCCACAATGTCGCCATGAAGACTTTTTAAGAGACATGCAAAATATCTTACAAAGTCCTTTAATCCAAAATAAACACTGTTTCATAATGGGTGACATTAATGTTAACCTGTTGCAGTCGAATGCACAAGGATTTTCTCACGATTTTCTAGAACTAATTCTTTCAGCTTCTTTTTTACCCACCATATCCAAACCTACAAGAGTAACAGGCCAGTCCGCCACTTTAATTGATAATATTTTTACTAATATGCCTTCACCACAAGAATCAGGAATCATCGTATCGGATATATCTGACCATTACCCAATTTTTTGTAAAACTAATCTTTTGAGACACCGGGCGAACGATGTACCCCCCAAAATTAAATCTCGTAGATTGAATGCTGAAAATTTGGAACGTCTCAACGAGAATTTAAGTTCAGTTGACTGGCAACGAATTTATAATGCGGAGGATGTTAATGACGCTTACGATAATTTTATAGGTATTTTAAACGATCAGTTTAATATTTATATACCTTTAAGAGAGCAAGGGAATACATATAAAAAGAATCCTAGGTCACCTTGGGTCACCAAGTCTATTTTAAGATCAATAAACCGAAAGAACAATTTATTTTATAAATACAAAACCAATCCGAATGACAAGACCCGAGGAAAATACACTCGCTATAAAAATATTTTGACCAATGTACTGCGTCGTGCAAAAAAACAACATTTTACTGAACAATTTGAACTTAACAAAAACAATATGAGAAACACATGGAAAATAATAAACAGAACCTTAAACAGAAATAATAAGACACAAACAATAACCAAAATTACATCCGAGACTAAGGAATATATTGAAGACCCTAAAGCAATGTCTGAAACCTTTAACACGTACTTCTCTCAAATTGGACAAAAACTTGCTGAAAAAATCCCAACAAACTGAAAGTAAATTTGATAAATTTTTGGGTAATCCGAACGCTTCTTCATTATTTATTACCCCCACCAGCCCTGAGGAAGTCATTGGTATAGTAAATAAACTAGAAGGAAAGAAAAGTTCGGGGCATGATGGGATCGACAATTATCTCCTTAAAGCAATAATCTTATCGATTACTAATCCCTTAGTCTATATTTTTAACATATCATTAACTACAGGTATAGTACCAAATAATATTAAAATTGCTAAAGTTATTCCTATATTTAAGAAAGGTGATAGTAATGAAACAAATAATTTTAGACCGATATCATTGTTACCATCCTTATCCAAAGTTTTGGAAAAAATTGTCTTCGTCGGAGTTACAGAATTTCTAAACAAACATGATATTTTTTGTGAGTCACAGTTTGGCTTTCGAGTAAACCGCAATACAACTCAGGCAATATTGAAATGCGTAGATACATTATCCCATGCCGTAGATCACCATCAACATACAATCGCAATATTCCTAGACTTTTCCAAGGCTTTCGATACTATAAACCATAATATTCTTTTAGATAAGTTGTCACACTACGGTGTTCGTGGGATAGCCTTGGAATGGTTCAGGAATTATTTATCAAACAGAAAACTATATGTAGACATATATAATAATAGGTCAACATTACGACCAATAAGTTGTGGTGTTCCACAGGGGAGTATCCTTGGTCCTTTGTTATTCATCATATACATAAACGACTTTTATAAGTCATCTGATGTTCTGTCTTTCATTTTATTCGCTGATGACTCAAACTTATTTTATTCACATTCTAACCCAATAACACTTCTCTCAACAATAAATTTAGAACTCAAACATGTAGTGGAATGGGTCAAAGCCAATAAGTTATCACTGAATGTCCTAAAAACTTATTTTATGCTGTTTAGTAACACCTTGCAAAATTTACCAGGAAATGTTATTTTGGACAACATATCCCTTAAGAGGGTCACATCTACAAAAAATTTTAGGGCTATTGACGATAAATTAAAATGGAACATTCATATTCAAAATATATCCAAAACAATTTCGCGAAATGTTGGAATAATGAATAAGCTTAAATATTTTTTCCCAAAGACTACACTTTTTACTTTATATTCCTCACTCATACTACCATATCTCAATTATGGAATTATGGCATGGGGTAACGCCAAAAAGTATCTTACGGATAAAATCTCTATCCTCCAGAAGAAAATTATAAGGATTCTACATAATGCTCCTAGTCGTTCACATACTGATCAATTATTTTACGAGTCCAAAATTTTAAAATTCTCTGATTTATTTCTTTTTCAAACAGGACAATTCATGTTTAAGTTGAATAAACACGAACTGCCACATACATTCATCGACATGTTCACAAGAAACAATGCTATACATAACTACCCAACTCGACAGTCTCACCGTTTTCACCTTCCCCGGACCCGCACTCTACTCGCACATAAAACAATTTCCTTCTACGGCCCAAAATACTGGAACTCACTCAGCAATGACATAATTAATTCATCAAGTTTAAATTGTTTCAAAATCAAGCTGAAAAAACATTTTCTCAAATCATATACAGAAAATTCATTTTAAGCGGTCAGGACCCATGACTATCCCCCTCCTCCCTCTCTCTCTGTTTTCTCATCTGCTTTACTTTTGAAATTCTTTTGTCTTTCCATTTTATTTTTTTTTTCACAGACGCACCACATTGTCATCTTACTCTCAGTTATATTTATATTTTGTTTTCTTCATTTCCATATCTCATTTGTCACTTTCATATTATATTTACACCAAAGAATATTTTATACTATACATATTCTTTATTATTTTTTTTCTTTGGTAACACATACCTTTTATTTTATATTTATGCAGCTTAATCTATTACAATATTTATTTGAGGGATCCACACTCAACAAGCCCTGCTTTTTAGTGGATCCCTCCATTTCCTCAGCTCTACTTTTACAAAAGGATAGACTATATAAAATACATATTTGTTATATATCTTTTCGTTCACCATATGTATATATGTGTGTATATTTGACTAACGGGTACATTAAGTCGACACCTAACAATGCAGTTTATTCCGTCATAATAGCGACCCCTACATTAGGTAGACAGTTGGTACATTAGGTCGACAGTTGAACAAAGAAAAAGAACAAAAACTGTCCTCCTAATGTACCCATTAGTCGTTTATATATATATATATATATATATATATATATATATGGGGTATTGTATTGAATATTCATTTTTATGGTTTACTATGTAATTAATTGTTATATTGTTATGATGTTAAGTCGAGTTGAGTTGAAATAAATAAAATAAACTTGAAACTTGAAACTTGAAGAACATTTGAAACACTGATTTAGATTACACTAAAAAGTACACTCTAAAAACTCAATTGTTAAATCTACATTTAAAAGGTTGGGGGAGTGACGTTTTTAAAATGGTAAATTAACACTTTTAACATGCTGGATCTAATAGTTATAAAGATTGGATGCAGCATGTTAAAAGTGTTCATTTACCATTTTGAAAATGTTGTCACCCCTCCAACCTTTTAAATGTAGATTTAACATTTGACTTTTTAGAGTGTAACACTTTTAAAAACAAATTAGGGAAATGAATAGTGTTAAATTGTGCATTTACTGATACCATATTTGGTATAAAACTTTGAACAATCTGATTGTTTTGCATGAACATATTTTTACAAAAATACGTTTAGATGATATAAATACATCCGAGCAGACGTAACCAATTTGCAGATGACACCAATTTATTTTTTTCTCACAGTGATCCAAATGTTCTTGTCGATGTAATCAATAGAGAGCTGCGTAACATATTAGAATGGATAAGGGCTAATAAATTATCATTGAATCTTCTGAAGACGAATTATATATTGTTTAGTAACTCCTTAGCATCATTACCTACTGATATTGTTTTTGACAATATCCCTCTTGAGCAAGTCTCTCAAACCAAATTTTTAGGTGTTTTGGTTGACAGTAAACTTTCCTGGAAAATACACATCGAAAATATTTGTAAAATTATCTCTCGCAATATCGGTATCATTAACAGACTTAAATCACACCTTCCTCAAGCATCTTTACTTATGCTTTACTCATCTCTTATTTTACCATATTTAAACTATGGTCTTTTGGTTTGGGGAAACAGTCATCAAACACTGCTGGAAAGAGTTTTACTACTACAAAAGAAAGTCATTCGTATAATTTGTAATGCTCCAATACGTGCCCATACGGATTCTCTTTTCCTTGAACATAACATCCTAAAAATTAAAGATCTGTACTTATTTCATCTTGGTGAATTTATGTATAAATACAATTGTGGTACTCTACCATCTGCGTTTCACGATATGTTTCTAAAAAATCGTACAATTCACAAATATCCCACCAGACAGTCGGATGAATTTCATTTACCATTTTTGAGAACATTTTCTGCACAAAAAACATTTATTTTTGAAGGGCCTAAACTTTGGAATACTTTGCACCATGATTTGGAAAAATCCTCTTCACTCACAATCTTTAAGAGAAATCTAAAGAAATTTTTATTGGCTCCTTACAAAACCTAACTCGCTTTGTCAGTTGTTAGTAGCATTTAGATTACCTCTATATATGCAGCATTTAAATGTGTATGTGTGTCAATGTATATATGCATCATTATTATTATTATTATTAAATGATCATTATTATTTATTATTATTATTATACAAAGAACTCGTCACCACTCGTCAACCAGGAACATCCTCATAACTATTTCCCTTTTCACACGAATCGATGTTGCGCGCTACCTTTGTTTTGATCAGTTACATCTATTCATCTTTCATTCGTCATTCCTCAGTCCCACATGCAGTCAATTTCTCTCCTCTTTCTGTCTTTCCTTTTACTTTTCCCTCGTTACTTTCACACATTTTGTATGATATGTTTATGCTTTCCCCTCTCTGTTGGCCATTATTCTCGTTTTTTTTTTTGTTATGTAAATTACTATTATTGAATACTTTCACCTGAGGGGTCCACAATTTACAAGCTTAGCTTCACAGTGGACCTCTCCATTTCCAACCAAACATTCATAAAATTATTTTTCATACTGCAATAGTTTTGTACATCTTATCTAATCTACAATACTGTTATATTTATGTGTTGTATTGCGTGTATCCTACTTTGTTGATTTAATGATGTATGTGAATTGTATATTTCTTTTCGTTGGAAATGAAAAAAAATAAAAACTGAAACTGAAACTGAATTAAAATCACATAAATCAAATATACTGTACGTTATATTCTTTATCTTACCAGGTGGTAGTATCTCAAACTCCTGCCTAGCGTAAAGTGGCAGTCGTAGGGCCTGTCCTGTCTTCGTGTCGACTGCATGGATCACTGGTTTTACATAAACGAAATGGAGCATCAACGCATCACCTTTCTTAAACCTGGCATGACTCCCCGGAGCTAGAAAGTTCTTGGTGATACGAATGCTCTGTGGTAGTTTTGTCTCCCTAATGAGCTTAGTGAGCGGGGTTTTTTGTTGGCTCTTCGGCATAGATGGACTAACCGTTGGTCCATGGACTTCTTCATGTAATCGTGTTGTAGAGTAATACGGTGCATCTGTTCCAGAATAAATATCTTTTGCCCGTGTGTCAGACATGATGACTAGTTCCCTATACCAAAGCAGTCATATCTGAAAAAACTAGCTGAACTTTCCTTTACTATTCGCTACCAAGGTTGCACTGCACTGCGAATGCACTTTGATTAGAGACACACGCACGGGTAGTTCAGCCGACTAGATAACTCTTTGAAATCTTTTAATGTTTGCTCAGTCACATTAAAATCTATCAGTCAATTATTAATATCCCTAACCTACTGAGTCAACAATTCAAAGTATGAGAGCTGTTTATGCCCACTTTCAGTATTTATGATCGAAGATGTAATCATTCTTATCAAGGACGAAAGTTATCAACTAAAAGATAATTATTTAAAAAATGAACTTCATAAATATACTGAGAGGGAGAAAGAGAGACAGGGACAGAGACAGACAGACAAACCGAGACAGAAACCGAGACAGAAAGACATACATAGAGGGAGAGCCGGAGTGGAGGTCGGAGGCGAAGGTGTATACGAGGCGGGGGAGGGGGGTTGGGGCATGCAGCCTTCAAGAATTAAGAAACTACCAATATTCGGTAATCGTCACCTCATTGTCGGGCTGCGAGGTGCCCGGATCCATATCCCATTTTAGTTGGAAATAATATTTTCATTATTATACCTTTTTTAATAGCTCACTTCGCGCGCTTGCATAATTTAGAAAAACAAGACTTTTAATTATTTTATTAATTCTTTTATTTTCACTTCCTTTCACTATATTTAAAATAGCTTTCTCACACGTTCTTATTCCATACTTTATGGTCATTCCATTGAGGGCACGTCTCCGTCCTCTGCTCTGTTTATCTAATGTATACCTGTCTTGGGCTGAAACTAGATTTGTTTGTTTCGATAAATGATGCTTGTTTGTGGGTGTCGATTAGAAGAGCGCTCTCAAAGGTTGTCCTTGCAATACATGATAGAACACGTTATACATGCAAAATAGGAATTGAAAAAAGAAAAAATATAATTTTTTATGGTCAATGATCACGCACTTAATAGATGCTTCACGATTTTCTGTTTGGTTCCTTCGTTTATGGATGTCAACTGAAGGTAAGACAATGAAAATCCTTCAGAAAATAATACAGCAAATAACACAGAAATGTAGTGTTTGGTAAAAGAAAAAAAATGAATGATGATCTCTCGTCCACAATGAAACTAGATGAATGTCTCGGTTTTCTCATACCATTAGAGATCTTCTTCTTTCAACCGTGATGATAACACACATTAGAAAAGCTATTCAATAAATCATTTACAGTAATAAAGATTTACAAGCACCAAATACATGTACTTGAAAACCCAAAAGTTTTAAGTTGTCGGTGTCTCGTTGTTTAATCAGAAATATCATTTGGATATGAACCAATGACCGAATGGGAATTCCCCTAAATTCCACCACTTCGTTTGCAGTACCGTTAGCGCGAGCACTGTATTTGATAGCAAGCATTATATCAACATCTCATTAATCTATATCATTTTGTGATGTGACTCGTGTGATAGATCAAGTCCAAAGTCTACGCTATGATATTTGTTGATGACCCATGATTCATTTCACATGAAACTTTAAAAAGAGACAAAACAAACATTTAACTTTAGTGGCTCATTAAAAATATTAGTTAGTCTTCAACAATAAGCTTTTATCATACCCTGTTCTTCAAAATATTCAACGAGACTGAAAACATTGTATACTTTAATAAGAGGGCATTTAGTTTGTTTACTATTTTAAGAGTTCTCTTAGATCAGCTGTCTTTATAGATGACAATTTATCTTTTAAAACAAACGAAATTACCTAAAGTAAAGAGGAAGTGGATGCTCTATGTATGTATTTACTCCTCATTCTTCCTCGGAAACATTTTGTACAATACAGTAACAGCATATATCCATACCGTATGTTTGAGTGTTCTGTGTCAGCAATATTGACAAGTAAATCATATCAATATGGTGCAAGCATTCCATTAGAAACTATGATTGCGATGTAAGGTAAACTTATTCCGCTCAAATTCGATGATTATTTTTTTTCCGGGGGAAAGAATCACTTTCAAGAGGACCAAAGTAATTTTGAATAACTGACTCTCAATAATAGACCTATTTAGAAAGTTATTCAAATTTATGAATGTTTCTTTCCTGGGGACCTAGTAACGAGGTATTCCATTAACCTGTTATAATGAATGAACTACAATACTTGGAATCCAGTTTGCATACATTACATTTTGTTATGTCTGACAAGCCTCTGACAAGCTTCAGGTTGTTAAGAACAACTTTTGTTTTAAAAGTATGCATAAAATTTGAATATATTTGTGAACATGTCTATTGTACTATATAGTAATAGAGTAACAATGAAAGACTGCCTCTACTTTAAATGAGAATTAACACTAGAATATAAATGTACTTATGTTCAAAGGTGTAATATATTCATAATCATTGACCTGTATCACATTAGAAATAAAATATCAGAAAAGGGTTTGAATCAAGACATTCTAGCTCACGGTATCATTTGCTAACACTTTACATGCGGGGGCTGCCATTTTCTTGATGACATGGAGTTGTACATGAACCATTGGAAACCGTTCCGGTCAGGAAGAGACAGGGTTCTGTGAAGTATTTAGGACTAAATATAGCTAGTGATCTTTCTTGCTTAAGTTTGGTTGACAGTATTGTCAAAAAAGCAAATGCTCGTCTAAAATTCTTGTATCGTTATCAAAATTGCATGAACTTAAAATCAAGACGCATTTTAAGTTTTTCCTTAATACAATGTTTATTTGATTATGCTAATGCGGCATGGTACTGCAGTCTAGGCAAGGTGGATCAAAACAAGTTAAAAATAATTCAAAATAAGATTGTAAGATTTATCAATCACTTACCACCAAGAACACACATTGGGAAGAGTGAACTTGAAACAGCTGGTCTTAGATCAAACCTTAGATCACAACAACTTTTAATTCACCATGTACATAAGATTTTTTTTACTCTAATTTAGATCACTATATTTCAAATAATTTTACTCGCTCTTCAAGTGTTCATGGGCATGACACTAGAAATAGTCAATTTAATTTCGTAGTGCCTAAGCGGAAAGGTAAAATTGGAAATTCCTTTTATTTTAACGGTACTCTTTTCTGGAATTCCCTCCCAAATCATGTTAAGTCAGTTAAGAATTTTTTACATTTTAAAAGGGTATTGAAGCATCATCTGAAAAATGTGTCTACTCCATAACTATATTTCTCCTCTCCTTTTTGTAGCTCGTATGGTTTTTTCCTATATTATATGACTTATGTAGCCAACGTTTATTATCGATAGTTTCATTATGATTTTCTGTATATAGTTTTTTCCGTTGAGCAAGTCTTGTTTTCACATTTATGTAATCTTCGCCTACTTTATAAAATGTTTTATTTTGCTACTTTAGTACATTCTTATTAATTGTCGTACTTGTACGATAGTCTTGTAGTCGTACTAATTTGTTTTCTTAGTGTATTTTTAATCAGTTATTTAGGTAAGGACCCCATTGGAAATAAGCCATTTCGGCTTTCATGGGCTATCCTGTCATGGTACCTCGATATGTTTGTATTGCAATATACCTGACGAATAAAATCAAATCAAATCAAATCAAGATATTTTTGATCCTCAAGCTAAATTGCTTCTCTTCATTATAAAAAATCCCCATGTATGATGGAAATACATAACATACAAATATTCTAAAATTTGAAATGTATAGATTTCTTTTTAAATTATCTTATTTTGCTAACTAGAAATCGATTTATTGGGCTTGCCTGGTAGAGCATCCAGAACATAATTTATTCAACGCACATTCTGACTTTTGAAGTCCATTATCTCAAAGCAGGTGAATGCATAGTTTGTCACTATTGACGCTCGGGAAAGTCATAAATTTGAATTAATTCGCTCCGTCGTATACATCTAATCCCGCATTATTGCGCATTATATCCCTCATCGTAAGATTGTTGCATTAGGAGTGTACACAACAGGAAAACGAATAGTTTTACCAGAAAGCCGGTTCCTGCCGTCTACTTCATTTTGCCTGCTGACGTCATCGAATAGTTCATTTCCCCGGCCCCATCACCAGAGGGAAAAAGTGAACTATTCGATGACATCAGCGGGATCGGAAAAATGAACTATTCTTTTTTCCTGCCCCCCCCCCCCTGCTCGCGACGTACGCGAAGGAAAAAAAGAAAAGCAACTGCTCAGCCTGAGCGTGTACTACATTGTGACGACATTCATTATTTTGTGCGTATCTATTGGTTTTAGACCACCCGCTGAATTTTAAGCTCTTGATAGAGATTGCTAGGAATTACAAATTATACATGAGCAGAAGGATAAAAATTCCCAGATTTTTTAAAGTTTATTTTCAATGCAGTACATTGTGCCATTCATGATGGGTCTATTTTACTGACACTATAATCATTACAGTCTTAGAATTGGCAACGTAGTGTAAAATATATAGGCCCAATCACTATTGTGGTGTAAAAATTTGCAATTTTTCTGTTAGATTTTGAAATTTACATTCACCCTGGTTCATTTAATACAAATTTTTCTTATTTTTTATTTTTTCCAACTATGTAGGAGTGAAATAAGATTAACTGCTGCCAATTTAAGGAGGGAAAGCTGATTAAGATTTCTTACGTAGATATCAGTCGAAAAGACCAAGTGTTTTGAGGCTGCGACTAGGTTGCTGCGACTAGGTTGCATAAAGTTCACGGGGTGTTCACGAATGTTGCCAAAAAAAAATTATCATGCCAAAAAATTAAACATATTTGATTTTCTGTCACGCATATCAAGCACTGGCCCGCATCCTCCAGCATCCTCCCGCACGCTGTCACAAAATGATTCCCGTACTGACACGAACAATGCGCAAACCATGCGAAAACAAAATTCGGGAAATTGTAAATGGGGCAATAGTATCACGAAAATGGATTTATATTTAGAAATTTTTAAAGAAATATAAATCACATTTTCGTTTTTAGAATATATGTATATATCTGCTAAATATTTTAAATCTCAAACGGGATTTTGTATCAGGAAGAAAGACAATTTTGCATTCGGATTAAAATTATCCTTATGTACACATCAAGAAAATGGCAGCCCCCGGGTATCGCTAGCAGACGATAAATCTTCCTGAGAAAATCTTGATTTATACCCATCTCGTATATTTTAATGCAAAACTACTTAGGACAACAAGAAGGAATAGATTACATCTTTGAATATAAACGCATTTATATTTTGAAGTTAATTCCCCTTTTAACAAAAAGTGCACCGTGGTAAAATTCACCCATACCATAATAATGAGCATTTCGATTTTGGACAGGTTGTAGTAAAATTATTACATTTTCTGATGTTTACTGTTATCAGTGTTATTTATGGCCACTAATGGCAAAGTTTTTAGTTGATGTTTTGGCTTCTTGTTCCGTTACTGACATAACATATACCACTGCTCACACATTGCTTACTTCAATTGTAAATTCGAATGATATATGCCCACTTATTTTCAACGTATTCATTTGTATGACAGGGTAGTTTTACTGTTGGAATCAAATGAGGTATATTGAATACTAGAATTTGAAAAGAAATTACAGTGGAACTTGACAAAAACAAGACATTCGAATCTTTCTATATGCTTATTTATCAATCAATACAGAAATATAATTATATATAATTGCATGTATTGCCTATAAAATGCTCCGGATGTAATTTGAAAATGGAAGCTACAAGAGAATGGCCTACGTTTCTCTTCACTATCTTGACAATACATTACGATTAGTGGAGATGGCTTTGAAAAACAACAAGTTCATAAAAGCTAGTAATACACACCTAAAACTGAAGCTTATTCCGATTTTGAAGTACCTCTCAGTTTATGTGAAACAATTAGAAGCAAACAAATATGCCAAAGTATGCAATCACACATGTACAGTCATAGGCACGTGAGTACTGTAAATACAATGTATATATACATACAATTGAAATGAATGAGAATGATATTCACCTTTGTATATCTGCCAATGTAAAACAACGATATGAAATCACAAATATAAAAATGACTGGAGGCGTACGTAATTCCATGAAGGAAGTTGCATAATGTTGAACATTACGTTTTGCAATGTTGTACGAGAGATCACAAATATTTTTTTACTTCAAGAAATATGACATGTTGCAAATCACGGTGCTACATTGTAGGAAAATGTTTTACCTCATATTCTGAATTCGCCTTCGAGATAGCTTGCATACATGGTTGGGGGTAAATATAATTTCCAATACCAAAGGTATACTAAGTATACTGCAAAATGATTTCGTTTATACAATAATACTTTAGTTTGCAAATTTGTGTGTTAGTTGTTAGCATATGTCTGTGCCGTGTGCATTTTAAGCCCTGTCAATTTGCCGCATTTGGTTGGGCTATCGACCCACCCCCCCCCCCCCCCCCACCTCCCCAGACACACACAAATACACACACAAACACTCGCCCACACTCCCACTCACATGACATAAGCTTCCTACGCCACAGAGTCAGAACACGTAATTATTTGTAGACTGGGTTAAGCGCAATGTTTTTTGTATGCGCATAATATGAGATTCATGACGTTCACCCCACTATACCTTCAAAGAAATAGAAATTTAGTGTGCACTTCTATTCTTACACTGCAATATTACGATGAGATTCGGTTCATGTAGGGTAATAATAATCAATAGAAGTCTGCATTAAATTTTCGTCCCATCCTGGTTTAATAGCAGTGGATTTCAGCGAGATGTCAGTTCGTCAATTTTGATTGTCAACTTTCGTGCTTGAAAACTAGTCATTCCAAGTTCTTTTATCATCATCTCTTCATCGATGCTCATCAATAGAACGCCATCCACACTCTCTTTCAGAAAACGACCCACACAGTTATCAAGGTTTAAACTCCTCAAGAGGAAAGCCACATCCTCTTTGGTGAAGGTGCTCAAGTCACTGTTTGGTGTTGCGTACATGACGGGGTTGAAAGAGTGGTCAGGAGACAGTGGGACAAATGAGGTATGTGACAAGTCATATTCAGACGATTTCGAAGATCGAGTATTAATTCGCTGTGCAGGTAGAGGTGGAAGAGGAGGTGCTAAGTATGGTAAGTCGTATTCAGAGATTGTGGAAGATGTGATAGCGGCATCATTGCGAACTACAGAGTGAGATACAGCTGAAACAGAATGTTGATGAGAGGGTCTAGTTGTCATCGAACGCTTGAAGCTGTCTGTCTGCTGAGACAGAAGAAGTGTCGCTGAACCAGAGTTCTCCACACTTGAATGCGGTTCTAAGGGTTCAGTTGGCAGGGGAAACCGTAAGGAGGCACTCTTCTTTGTAGGTGATTTCAACGGCGGCCTCTGAGATATTTCGCCCTTGTCTAACATAGGGATAGGAAGTGGGTCGTACTCATCTCGAGGATGTTTGGGCCCTGTACCTTTTGCTGGAGTTGACATCGCTTGGCTGGCAGGAACTCTTGGGAGTGGCATTTTTGGTGGTTTTAATGTTAAAGTTTTCTGAAGCGTTATCTCTGTTGGTGGACGCTTAGGTAATACGTGGTGTTCTTTACCAGATGAACTCTTTGAGCTATTTTTGAGACCTGGATTCATGATGTCATAGCAGTCTTCTTGATCTGTCAGTGCCTCTAATTGCACCTCCATATCTGAAAGCTTCTTAGCTTGTTTGTTGAATTTTGACTCAAGAATCTAAATTCAAGACCAAAGGCAAGATACGAATAAAAATTACACTATGAATTTAATTCAGTCATAATTTTGCACAATAATTTAAAAAGGTTTTCTTACTATTTGAATACCTGGAAAATGTCTTATCATTCAGGATCTCCAAAGTTAAGACACTGTCACTATCATCTGATCACAACAAATAAGTTTTGATTTCATGTAAGTTCGTAGGAAATTGCTTATATTATGTGGATCTCAGTTTCAGTCAAAGGGGGCGTCATCATTTTCCATTTGTTCACCCCCTCGTCCTCCCCACCCCTCCCCCTGCTATTGCTGCCGGGTCGTCTTCAAGTTAATCTTTTAGGGGGTATTATTCGATTTTTTTTTTAATTCTAAACGGCTGTTGATGATCTCAATGTCGATATCAACAACGCTGAGGAATAACTGGCTCCCAATTGCTGGCTTCATTTTTTCACTTTTTTTTATAAACATCCCTCCTTTTTGGAAGTAGTTCATCTGCAATAAAAACTTGGGTCTTTATATAAATGCATGCATCCATATGGTAAAGGAAAAGCAAGGTAAAGATAAACTGAATCAGAACCAGTAATCTAAGAGTTATATGCAAAGTATTTATGTAGGTAGAAGAAGGTTTCTAGCCAAATTAAGCTTGGAATGTGTACCTTATATCGCTCCTGCAGTGATTGATACTCCTTTTCCGTCGCTTGAATTTCCTGATGGATTTAAGCAGTTCAAATATTATTATCATTCAAATAAGAAATGCCTCTGGAGGGAGATTTTGTAAGAGGGTGCGTGAACGGAAATTCAATCACCCAGATGAATATTGATTCCTAAAATGGTTCTATTTTTTTTTAGTCGAATGGTTCAGGAAGCTAAAAACCCACAAAAACCAAAAGTTCACAAGCCCAGCGTTTTAGTTCTGATTGAGGAATAAACTACATAAAAACATGCTTAAGGACTCCATTGATCTGAATGTCAATGTTATCGATCATCAGTGTGGCGTTGGATCTACACAGTTGTCTCAAAGAAATAGACTTTTACCCATCCCATATAGAGAAACCCCCTACTTCCAAATTTATTCCATTTCACGAGGTATATATTTACAGGATGGCATCATCATTTGCTTTGTAACTTTCAACGAAGAAGCAAGGTTGTCTGATTTTATATAGTTTGTTACACTTACCAAGATTTTCTCTCCCAACAGATTTTTCAGTTCTTTTTCCAAGTCAGTGCTGGCTAAACTAATCGACGATGATGGTCTGTTTATAGTCCTGGAGGAGGTAAGCAATGAGGACGTATAAAATACAATGTGAAACACATTCATCAGTAAGTATGATATTTTTCCAGAGTATGCAAAATGCAAATGATGAATGGAAATGTTTAAAACATTTATTGTCCAAACTTAGCATTTTTAAATACCCATTTCACCCCCATTTTCACCCCCATAAAAATTATAATCTGATAATTAAAAGCAGCTACAAGAATCAACCTCAATTCTCAAATACGCGTTTCAAATTAGCTAAAGTCACTGGACTGTTCTCCTTTTTCTTGTTTAATTTACGTACAAATGTAATATTGAAATGAAAGAGTTCTGAAATGTTTGTATGAAGGAATAGTCGGATTTTTCATTCCTGACATATTGAAACAGGAATATGAGCACAGCGCTTGTTATCTTTCTGCAGTTGCCTTGTTGATATCGCTCTTACGGTTTATTTAAAAATGTATCCTGTGACAGTCTTTCTCAATACTGTCACTTGGGGCAAACCAAACTTACACTTCATCATAAACGCCAGGGTCCTCCTCTTGACTGTTGGTCCTAGCATTGCTGCTAGGCACCGACGGAACACGTGGTTCTGGACCTGATGGACTACTGGTATGGGAACCTAACGGACTTCCGGGGAGGGAACCAAGGGAACTTGGACGATGATGTGGTTCTTGAGGAGATTTTGGTGGTCTAGCTGGTGCCTCTGGTGGAGGGCGGTGAGTCTTGTAATGTTTCAGTTCAGATTGTGCCCGTTTGAGATCTTCCATCAGACTTCCCACCTTCTTCTGGGTTTCCAGGTTCTCCTGTTCAGCAATGTCATTGATTCGTGTCTTGGCTGCACGTACAAAGGGGAATAAACTGTTATGACCTTTGTTCTTTTTCTTTTTTGTTCTTTCTTTTTATTTTTTTTAAGACGGCGAGCTTGAATTGAATTGAATAGGCAATGTAATGTTCTATCATTTACATTATTGTTTTCATTAAAGTTTGGAGGCTTTTGAATCATAGGCCTTCCAAGAAGACAAAGTATATTGGTTAAACAGTTCCAATAAAGGAAACCAGATCTTCATTTATTCTAATCTTGAAAGGTACTCTCTATGAGTTTCTAATATTCAAATATTCCATTTTTGAGAGGAACTTTTAAGTGAAATTAAAATATAATACGAAATTCCTAACGGTGAACGGATTTTATTAAGATGATAAAAGTGGGTTTGGCAATATAAGTGGAGTGTATATTCAAGCTTTTCGGACGAGTACAGATTTTGATCTATAATGTATAGACATATATTTTCACTATTCTCCTAACTTCCCCTCAGGAAAAGTGCTCTGCCACCTTCTGAACTTATCTGGTAGAAAATGAAAGCACAAATATCAGTTACCTTCCGCACTTTGCAACCATTCTTTAAGAACGTCCTTCTTAGGCTGTGGTACTGCTTTCATAGCTTTGCGCGGCAGGATGACCTCAGTCAAGCCTTTATTGCACATCGATGTGTTGAGAAGCGGATACAGAGGAGTCATCATGGAGGTTATGCTACTCCAAGTAGGGGAAATGCGATCCAGTTTCAAAAGTGCACTGAAGGGAAAAGAGAAGACGGTTCCGTCGCGTCCACTTGTCGCTATAACACGCTCTCTCTTGACTAGATTCTCCAGTCTGAAAACGAACTCTTTACGGCGCCCCTTCGAAGACGATTCAGTGCTAACTGTTCGGACTCTCTGTTCATTATAATTATAGGACATGAAAACATTGGGATGCACATTATTTGTAATGGGTCATCATGACTACGTGAATGCTTATTGATAAACATTATATGAATTGTTTGCATTTACCACTGTAATGGTACCTTGAAATATTAGAATTTAAATGCTATCAAAGCATTTCCTGTAGCAGGATTACCCACAGCGTTGGCAGATAGTTTAGCAGTTATCACTCAAACATTATGTATGAAAGTGTATTGTTCATGTGGTCGAGTAAAGAATTTCTGTAGTGTGATATCTTTGTCTTGATGCATGGTGTGAAACTACTTAGTACTTTGTAGAACAATGGCTTCATAGTTACGAGAAAAGGCCAGAGCGCTGAAGCTACTGAAATCATAACCTACACTCTAGTAGGAAAAATTAATAGAAAGGTCAAGAAGCTAAAAAGTATATACATGTAAGTGACACTTGATAGAAACTTGTATGCTACGGTTAGTGAAGAACATTATCTTTGTTTTAAAAAGGAAACTGAAATGACTATCATGAATACTAATATCAAAATATATAATCATTGAATAATGTTTTATTTTAAAGCGAAAATATGCTGAAAATGCTTAGCGTTAATGTTATGGTTATGCCTATATGCATAACAATTAAAGAAGGACAATGAGAGACAATACTGATCAGCACTGATCACCAGGTATGTATTCTGAATGTTGTATGAGGTTTTGTCCTGAAAAATATTGCAATGAAATTGGCGGTAACTCGAATATTGTTATAGGCGTAAGACGTGAAGTCTGATATTTGATGTATTTTCGGGTGCTCATACAAAGGGAATTCATTTTAGATTTTGCATTTTATGTGAGCGATTGTTCGGGATTGCATCCGATCAATTACAAAAGATTAAAAGGATTTCAAATCCAGGCTTCGACCTAAAACTAACTTCAGAACATGAGGAGACAGATCGAGGGTAACTCAAGTAGATCAAAGTATCGAAAACTCTTGAAAATAGTGTATGTGCTAGACTGTCGTTGTCTTTGACACACCATGTAAGAGTTGCATCATACAAAGGAAAATTAAATGTCAAATGCACAGTGCGTTGGATTACTGACGCGTGTACTAATTTCCCTCATAGACTTGATTGACGAATAACGCAATCAGGACGTCTCGTGCGCAAAGGACATTAGATAAACTCGTAAAAGACGTAAAATCACTGTCTTATTGAATACGCTAATTTTCCACAATGGTATTCTTCATTCAATAAAGCAATCACATGTTACATACCACTGGGAGTTTGTGTTTGATGACCTTTGAAAGTGGTAGATGTTCTGAGATGATTTGAGTTGTGTAGACTGCCTCATCCTCCATTGCTCGAAAACGTTGTGCCTCACCCATAATCTTTCCCGTTAGGTACAACTGTGAAATCAAAGGAATAAATAAGAGGACGTGCATTAGAACCCAATTATTACATGATTAGAAATCAGTCGGCATACCAAAAAGAAAGTAACGTGTACATGAGCCTTACATGGAAGCTGTAAAAATTTTGTACCTGAGCCTGATCGGTTAAGCGTATAGACATTTTGTCCATCCGTGACACTGAATATTTTATGGATTATAATTTTAGAAGGTAACCAGGGCAACCAAATTTTATCAAATTTCAACTCCTTCAGTAATGCTGTTCACAATGAAACATAAAACAGCTCTCGTCAACTAAATACGGTACTTGTTTTCTACAGGCCTTGAAACTTTCAAAATTTGTCAAATGTCCGTCCGCGATGTCGTATCCTATACCTCTATTATTACCAACGTTTAAGTTCATATGCTCTAATTCAGAATGTAAACCATTTACGTCAGCTTCTATCGAAACAACTTAATATACCGAGATCTTTGTAAAAAAAAAAGCAACCCCACAAAAAACAGTCTGTGAACATGATGAACCATTATGGTTAATTCCTTACAAAACGTTTCGTCAGATCTCTATAAATTTAGTTAACGTTTAAGTCGTTAGTTATTGACCAAAAAAAAGGAATATCTCTAGTGATAACCAATGACCCTAATACTCTCTGGGGGAAAAAATCGAATGATCATTGGGGTAACTCCCAAGGGCAGTGAACATAATAGTCAAAGGGGATTCCATATTTAATATTTTCTCTTTTTAGAGAACTCTCTAACCTAAACCTAATTCACTCCGATATTCACTCCTAAACAGATATAGAGAGTATGAAATCTCTAACAATTACCTCATCATTGTACCCCTTTTCCACTCCCTCGATAGTGATGATATCATCTTGTTCTTTGGTATCATCTTCATCCTTCTCATCGAAGTATCCAATCAATACCCGGACCACTTTGGGTAGAGGATTAGCTTTCACTAGTTCCATTGTTCCTCTGTACTCCTTATCATCCAATCTGGGATCTGAGTCAAAGTTAAATGTACCAATTCTTAAGCACAATTCTTTTTCTCAATACATTTCCACGCGTGACACTGATGTACTTGGTCTGTGAACATGAACACTACTAACTGAATTGAGTTGAATTAAGCAATATAAATTTTCTCCATGTTTTTAATTCGTATCGTTTTTCTTGCATATTCAACCATCAATCGGGGCCCTGTTTCAAAAAACTTGTCACCAATGACAAGTTGCAATAACTACTACAATAAGCTACTGAATAAGCCATTGAAATCCTTGCATCTGACTGGCTGAGAGCAAATTTGTCGGTAAAAATCACAGACAAGACACTTGAGGAAATGCCCCTCAGAGGGTACTTCGAAACATTGTTAATGTTAGGTAATTAAAATTATCGTCTATAAGAAAGTCAAGCAAATTATTACATCATAAATCTGAATTCGTAATTAATGTATTAACCATGGACAATGAAGCGCTTTTACTGAGTTACATGGCACTTATACTGGGCGTTTAAAAAAAAAAGGAAACGCAACTTTGAAAAATTTCTGTAAATAAACTACATTATGCTAACTGACAATGAAATCCATTCCATATGAAAGAGTAGTTCATATTCTTTTCAAATGGTAACTTGTTTAGGTTTCCAGGGTCATGCATCACTGAACACCATTGTCTTCATAATTTTGTGCAAAAATCCAGTTGGTTCACTTTCTTGTAAAACACAATAGGCATGATGTTAAGGAGATGCCTTTTGTGCAATGGCCTGTGTGCTCCAATTCTCGTTGTGGATAACTTTTCTTTTTCAAATTTGTGATAAAGAGATGTTATTCACCCATGATTCAGGATTTTTGCTGTATAAAACCCTTTCATATAGGAATCATTTTGCAAAGAAGACAGTCTCGGTGAATTTTAACAAGGTTGCATGCCAAAAAAAAACCCAGTGCGAACCAAAAGGATTGCAATATCACAAAGAATTGCAAATCAAAGACTAAGAGCATAAAGAAGGGGAAAAAAATTCATACGTGAGATTCAAGATTTTACTTTGCTGATTTTCACAAATGTCAGCTTTTAGTTTAAAATCGGCAGAAGATGCCTACAGCATTCAAGACAAACGAAGATGTTCTCTGTGCTCCCTGAAGATCTCACTTCTATTCACTAATGATTTACGTATGCATACAGATCCTACAGAATGTGCGGCTATTATTAGTGATATGAATACGTGACATGATATTTCCGAATACGATCATCTAGTAAATGGAAGTACATGTATATTCATTGCTTTGTCCTAGAAATCAGCAAGAATAGGTAAATTTTTAGGGGGTAGTCGTTTTTTCCGAAGGTTCGTAATTCCGAAACACAATATAGCAGTGGGTTTATAATTCCGAAAATGAAAAAGGTTCATAATTCCGAAGGTTCGTATAATGCAGAAAATGCAATAGAGCCTAAAATAACTTTTCATTTTCGGAATAGACATGTTAACAAATATATTCATATTGTATGCATACTTTTAAAACAAAAAGTTATGCTTGACAACCTGAAAGCTTGTCAGATGCTTGTCAGACTTAGGAACAAGTAATGTATGCAAACTGGATTCCAAGTATTGTAGTTCATTCATTAATAACAGGTCAATGGAATACCTCGTTACTAGGTCCCCAGGAACGAAACGTCAATATATTTGAATAGCTTTGTGAACAAGTCTATTACGTACCGTCGGAGTAAAGAACCTTTGGAAATGAACCTTCGGAAATATGAACCCGGAAAAATGATATGTAATCAATATTTATACAGTCAAATTTTGCCATGAAGCAAATACCTCTTGGGATATTTGACCGAAAGCCAATGATCATTATCAGGTCAATATTTTTTCTTTCTTTTTTTTTCTCCTTGTATTCTGTATAATAAAAAAAAATGCGGTGCAAAATTGCAGGAAATACGGTATTAATAGAAAATGATTCTGGAGTATTTTCCTGGCGAAATGGTTGTGGTAACTGTATGTTGGGAATTCTAAATCAACACGCTATTAACAGCTCAATAAGCAGGATGGAACTAAATTAATATAAGCTCTCGCTAGAGTTCTTTTTTGGGGGAAGGGCACCTACAAAGGGTGAAAAAGAAGGCGGAAAATGCCACTTTGAGACATTAGCATACCGCTACATTCTGATTAATACACTATCGAGGATCATTTTCAACACATTATTGTTTATGTCTTAACATGATTCTATATAAAAACTACTTTGCAGTTGAGTGTAATGGTCTGTTTTTTCATTTGCCAGCAAGCAAAATATTGAAGATATTTTGAATATCAGCGATTTTCCTAATATGATAAGAAGACAATGTTAACCGCGAGCGAGCGTAGAGAGCGACCTTTGGAAAAAATTTAGAAAAATTGTCCTCCTGCCTGTTATGATTTAGGGGTACTGCTCATTCTTGTTTAACTTAGGGAATTGTTCCCCTCCTGCCCCCTGCTCCATGTACAGCCTTTCATTGTGCTGATATCAGTAGGGGAATCTATTATTATGAAGCCTCTCTGATTATTTGAAGCTAGGTAGGCCTATGTGGCTCTTTTGTGGACTTTATGGCACAGTTTGTAAACGACAACGCAGTATATAGGTATGATATACTAAATATGTATAGGTATATAGGTAGGGCACTTATCAGAAGACAAAAAGGGCACTTACCAAAAGGGAAAATAATACTATTAGAAATAAAAGGGGGCACTGATCAGAAGTAAAAGGGGCACTTCAAAAGAGGCATTTATCATAAGGAAAAATTAGAACGGAAAATGGGCACCAATCAGACGAGGGGGCACTAGTCTTATCTGAGTTTAAAAGGGGCACTTATCAGAAGGTGAAAGGGCACTTATTAGAAAGAAGAAGGGGTCGTCATACAAAGAAAAAGGGTCACTTATCAGAGGAGAAAAAGTGCACTTATAAGAAAGGAAAATTGTACTATTAGAACGGAAAATGGAATAAGTAATAAGTAATAAGTAATAAGTAATGTATGAAGTTAAAGGGGGTACTTATCAGTAGGTGAAAAGGGCATTTATCAGAAAGAAGAAGGGGCGCAGTTTTACAAAGGAAAAGAGGCACTTATTCAAAGTGAAAAAGGGACATTTATCAGAAGGAAAAATTGCACTATTAGAACGGAAAATGGGCACTAATTAGACGAAATAAAGGGCAATTATTAGATTATTAGGGGCACTTATCAAAAGGTAAAAGGGCACTTATTAGAAAGAAAAAAGGGCACTATACAAAAAAGGGGGCACTTTTCATAGATAAAAAGGGGCACTTTTGGGGTACTTGAAAAAGTGGGGGGAGGGGCACTGTGCCCCCGGCCCCCCGTGAGCGCCGCCTCTGACTACTACTACTACTACTACTACTACTACTACCATCACTTCTAATACTACTACTATTATTAATACTACTACTACTACAAAAACAACGAAAAATTACTACTACTACTATACTACTACTACTATTACTTCTACTCCTACTACTACTACAACTACTACTACTACTACTAAGCCTATCAATATGACTACTTTTACTGCTGCTGTCACTATTGATAATTTTAGTAGTAGTAGTAGTAGTAATAGTAACAGTAGTAGTAGTAGTAGTAGTAGTAGTAGTAGATCTACTACTATTTCTACAACTAATATTATTACTACTACTACTACTACTAATTCTACAAATACCACGCCCACCACTACTAATACTATTACTGCTGGTGGTGGTGGTGGTGCTGCTGCTGCTACTACTACTATTATTATTCCTACCTCTACTAATACCAGTTTTTCTTCTACTTCTACTACTACAACTGATTTGATTTGATTTTATTTTATTTTATTCGTCAGGTATATTTCAATACAAACATAACCAGGTACCATGACAGGATAGCCCATGAAAGCCGAAATGGCTTATTTCCAATGGGGTCCTTACCTAAATAACTGATTAAAAAATACACTAAGAAAACACATTAGTACGGCTACAAGACTATCGTACACGTACGACAAGTAATAAAAATGTACTAAAGTAGCAAAATAAAACAACATTTTTATAAAGTAGGCGAAGATTACATAAATGTGAAAACAAGACTTACTCAACGGAAAAAAAACTATATACAGAAAATCATAATGAAACTATCGATAATAAACGTTGGTTACATAAGTCATATAATAAAGGAAATAACCATACGAGCTACAAAAGGGAGAGGAGAAATATAGTTATGGAGTAGACACATTTTTCAGATGATGCTTCAATAGCCTTTTAAAATGTAAAAAAATCTTAACTGACTTAACATGATTTGGGAGGGAATTCCAGAAAAGAATACCGTTAAAATAAAAGGATTTTCCAATTTTACCTTTCCGCTTAGGCACTACGAAATTAAATTGATAATTTCTAGTGTCATGCCCATGAACACTTGAAGAGCGAGTAAAATTATTTGAAATATAGTGATCTGCATTAGAGTAAAAAAATCTTATGTACATGGTGAATTAAAAGTTGTTGTGATCTAAGGTTTACATGAAGAAGACCAGCTATTTCAAGTTCACTCTTCCCAATGTGTGTTCTTGGTGGTAAGTGATTGATAAATCTTACAATCTTATTTTGAATTATTTTTAACTTGTTTGGATTCACTTTGCTTAGACTGCAGTACCATGCCGCATTAGCATAATCAAATAAACATTGTATTAAGGAAAAACTTAAAATGCGTCTTGATTTTAAGTTCATGCAATTTTGATAACGATACAAGAATTTTAGACGAGCATTAGCTTTTTTGACGTGCAAGAAAGATCACTAGCTATATTTAGCCCTAAATACTTCACAGAATCCTGTCTCTTAATGAGTTGATTGTTATAACTTATATTGAAATCATCAGTATAATTCAGCCTACCCCGCGAACAAAACAAAATACTTTCGGTTTTACCAATATGTAAGCTAAGCTTATTTGCTGTCATCCAATTAACACAGTTTGATAATTCTAAGCTAAGTTTTCCCCGATCAGCTTAGGATCAGTACCAGAATATAGTAACCCACTATCATCCGCATATAAAAGTAATTTACTGTCGTTGACACAAACACACATATCACTAATGTAAGTTGAGATAGATAAGTTAATAATGTAAGTTTAAAGTTTATACAAATATTTAGCTCCATCCTTCAAAAATCTGGCAGGTACCAAGTCAAGCCCGGTACTTTTTGATATTTTCAACTTATTTAATTCATCTAAAACAAACTTTTCTTTGACAGGAGAAAAAAGAAAACAACCTTTCGACACACACTTAGTGTCGTATAATTTTTGTAATTTAACACTGTCCGTTCCAAATTCATCTGCGTTGCTATCTGGCAGATTACTAGCTAATTTTTCTGCCACAGTTGTGAAATAATTGTTAAATTCGTTCGCTATCCTCATAGTCTATGGGCCAACGTAGACCCCCCTCCCCCCCCCCCCCCTTAGGCACATTTTTTTGTGATGTTTTCCTGGTAGCTAGGACCCTAGGCTATCAGAATCTGCCTGTTTGCCAAAGAGTTAGTGGTGGGTGTGGCCACCAGGGCCGTTACCATGGCAACGCATCAAGGAAATATAGGAATTTACTAAAATACCTAATATTTCTAATTCAGAAATTTGAAAAATGACTGGTAAGCATCTAAATATATGTATTTTGAGTTTCCTGATTGATTGAAACCAAAATCTAGGTCATTTGATGTCACGGTCATGTCAAAAAATGGCCGTTACTATGGAAACGGTAACATAAAAAGTTTATATTTTGGAAAAATATCTAAACTTATCAGTATAAAATAGACAGAGAGGTGTCTACACAATCTTATATTATATTTTTCTGTTAGCTAGGACCCTCAGCTCTCATAATCTGCCTGTTTTCCATAGAGTTCATGGTGGGCGTGGCCGCTAGGGCCGTTACCATGGCAACACATAACGAAATACTGGAATTTAGAAAATACTGTATATTTGTCATTTAACAGCATAAAGTATATGGTAAGGCCTCTAATATATGTATTTCAACCTGCCACACTGACTCCAACTACAATCTGAGCCATATGAAGTCATGGGCGTGTAAAAAAGGGCCGTTGCTATGGAAACGGTCCCACAAAATGCTTATATTTGTGTAAAATATCTATGATTTATCAATACAAAATAGAAAACAACTGTCTGCACAATCTTAAATCATGTTTTTCTGTTAGCTAGGACCCTCAGCTCTCATAATCTGCCTGTTTTTCCATAGAGTTCATGGTGGGCGTGGCCGCTAGGGCCGTTACCATGGTAACATAACGAAATACTGGAATTTAGAAAATACCGTATATTTGTCATTTAGCAGCATGAAATATACATGGTAAGGACTCTAATATATGTATTTTAATCTGCCCCACTGATTCCAACCACAATCTGAGTCATTTGAAGTCATGGGCGTGTATAAAAGGGCCGTTGCTATGGAAACGGTCCCACAAAATGCTGCTATTTGTGGAAAATATCTATGATTTATCAATACAAAAAAGAAAACAACTGTCTGCACAATCTTAAATCATGTTTTTCTGTTAGGTAGGACCCTCAGCTCTCATATTCTTCCTATTTTACATAAAGTTGGTCGTGGGCGTGACCACTAGGGTTGTTACCATGGTAACACACCAATGAATTGAATTTTAGAAAATACTATTTATCTGTAATTCAACATCACAAAAACAAATTGTAACCATCTAACTATATGTATTTTGGGGTGCCCGTTTGATTGCAAGTAGAATCAGAGACATTGGAAGGCAACGTCATGTCAAAACATGGCTGTTGCTATAGAAACAGTATGATAAAAATTGAATATTTCTGTACCTAATCAACACAAAACAAAGAACAAGTGTATGTACACCCTAAAATGGTGTTTATCTGTCAGCTAAATCTGAGTCATTGGAAGTCACCGTCATGTCAAAACATGGTTGTTGCTATAGAAATGTTATGGTGGATTTATAAATAGTAGTGAAAAAATATGTAACTATCCAATGCACTTTAAAGTAAGGGTCTCCACAACCTGAAATGATGTTTTTTCCCCCTGTACGTTAGCTAGGACCCTGGATATCATATCCTCCCGGACTGCCACAAAGGTGGATGCTGGGCGACCACTAGGGCTGTTACCATGGTAATAAGATAGGAAATAACATATATGTGTAATTCAACAACGTGAAAATATTTAGTAGGCATTACATCTATTTCAAGCAGCTCTTTTGAGTGCAATTTTTTTTTGTGCTTTCAAGGTCACAGTCAGGTACACGATTATAATTCTTATTATCCATTTGGTCTCAAACTGACGCCGATGGTGGGTGTGAGCACCAGCCCCATTACTATGGCAACGCACCATCACAATATTGGAAATTGTTTGAAAATTACATATATATATTCTGTTTCAACAATAGAAAACACAAAATATTGGTCTTGATATATCATAAACTGCCAGAGTTATTACAGTCATAATCCAAATCACTTAAGGCCATAGTAATGTCAAAACAGGGTTGTTGTCATGCTAGTATTAATATGAAAACTGAGCAATTTAAAAAAAAAGGTGACAGATTTTTGTTATTACATAGCAGCAATTATGTTGCAAAGACATTTTTTAATTGTTCGCGTGTTCGGATAGCTGCGGGCAAGATGTGGGTGTCCATGTGGGGGACCGTTGCAGTAACAACAGCTGATCCTAACTGGTTAACTGTACTTGAGTAGTTATGCTTCCACCTCTATGCCTTGGCGTTGGGAGGGAGGCAATGGAGGCTTAAAAGATGGATTCACCTCAGTCACAGAACCTAATATATTCATAAGATGATAAACTTGTCGGTCTGTAGCTAAACCTGTCTACTTGAAATAAATCTGAGAGGATTGGAATATAATTTAGCATATTTTCCCCTAATCCTACCCATAAGAAATCTGCATGTTCATTAAGGATTAACAGCATGGCCAAGGTGGTCTAGGATTTGGACTTCATCAGAAACAGGGCCAAAGAATTGAATTTTTGGGTGCCTCATCATAGATCAAGTCCAGGATTAAAGTGTTGATACCTGCCTGGAGTTTTTTATATTTGCTAGAAGGTATTCAAAAGTGTCACTGAGAAGGCCTGTGGTGCAATTGCAGCTCAGCATTCTCATGACTTGCATGATTGGGGTACACGTATATTAGCCATGGACTTGATGTGTTGGGGACCATAAGACCTATAGGTTTACATATTGGTTGCCCTTTACAGGTAAGCTGCAGTTCTTTTGGCTTTAGAGGAGATATGACCAATAGTTTGCGAGATTGTTCCTCTAATACTATCTTGCTTTAAGCATGGTTGGATAAAGGATGGGGTATATTTTTGGCAGAGTTTAGTGGCTAAGTCCATAATATTGTGAAATTAGTGAACACCAGCGGGTTTGTCTATCTATCTTTTACAGCTTTAAGGCGTTCTGCAGCCTTACTTGAACTGAGTATTCTCTTATTAAAACTTTGTTGACTTTCTTACAAGTCTGATATGGTGAGGCACTCTTATCTGGCTTGAATCACATGCTAAGAAGGTCATGGTGAGGAGATTATCCAACCCTCCCCTGGTTTGGTTTGGCAGAATAAAGTCAGAACTCAGGATGGAGATATAGGTGTCATCTCTACCTCCACCATTATGTTAGAAGAGAATACATTTTTGCAATACTTGAGTAATGTCTCTATGGTTAGGATGAAGATGGGTGAATCCTCACTTCAAATTTACTTAGTATAGTTTGGTATGTAATTCTGAAGTCTGTCAATGCCTTATTGTATCTGTTCTTCATGATAACTCTGATTGATGGGTAATCCTCAACCTCATCCAAAGTAGTGGGTGTTGCTGCAAGAGGAATTCTGCTGAAAATGTTCCATACCTCTATCCCAAGGATGCTCTCTAACTTCTGATTCCTAATGACATCCATTTATAGAACTCCTTGAAGGGGCAAAGTGGAATACAAGTAGCCCTCACTCATGTCAACTGGGTGTGGACACTTATGTACCTCAGTTATCATTTCACAGATGACCGTGAACTCAAAACCGACACATTAATTGCAGTTAGCAGTACAGTCAGAAATTAACTTTATAAAAATATATCATCACTAACATTATCTTTCGTGTTGTGAAATCACAGAAATATGCCACTATTTTCTAAATATAGATTTCTCGATCATAATCTGCCTTAGCAGCGACCATATTTGGATATGATCATTGGGATAAATGATTAACATTTTCAATGCAATCATTCAGGCTGCTTGCAATGGAGATATCTAGCATGTCTATACTGTTATATTGTTTTAAAATAATGTTAAACTAAAACAATGCCACTTTCTGAAATGCCAATATTTTAAAGATATGCTTTTGGTGCTCACAGCCACAGTACAACACCTACCAAGTGGTCAAAGTTAATACTGTAATGCGACAACACAGTAGATGAGAGTATCTCTAAGTACAGTGGTACCTTTTCAATATGAATTGGCTTATAAATACAATGAATTTTCAGAAGCCTTGCATATCTATTTGAACATTTGCATCTTCGTTTGTCATAGCAAGTGTCCTACCAGGCATGATCTTGATTGATGAGGCCTTGATCTGGATTTGAACCAATAGGACAGTTGCACTTGTTTATAATTCATTATTTAGATACATAAATATCCCTTTCTTAAAAATCAATATTAGCTTTCTTATCATTCTTTTCCCTTAGCAACGGCATATTTTTATATGACTGACCTAAACTAATCCGGCTTTTGATTGCAATTAAAGGCGCAGCTTCAATTGTGTATAATTAGATGCCTACATTGTACTTTGTTACATTACAAATACATGGTGGAAGCACTGTGGTATATTGGTGAAAGCCTTTCAATCTCATACGAGAGCTCTTGGATTCGATCCTTGATCAGTGCTTACATCCCTGGGCAAGATGTTTTGCCCACATATGTTTTGCTTGACCCAGATGTATGAAATGTGTACAAGGCAATGATAGTTGCAGGGCAGTAATATTACTGATGTGGTTATCCTGGGAAAGTAAGATACATTTATTATTATCTATTATTCTAAAACTCTTGTTTTTTGGTGCCTTACCATGGTAGCTACCTTGACAGTCTCACCCACAACCAACTTTGTGGCTACTAGGAAGCTTTCGATTATGATAGCTGACAGATAAACACCATTTTAGGCTGTACATACACTTGTTCTTTGTCTTGTGTTGAAATTTTCAATTTTTATCATACTGTTTCCATAGCAACAGCCATGTTTTGACATGACGGTGACTTCCAATGACTCTGATTCTACTTGCAATCAAACAGGCACCCCAAAATACATATAGTTATATGGGTACAATTTGTTTTTGTGATGTTGAATTACAGATATATAGTATTTTCTAAAATTCAATTCCTTGGTGTGTTACCATGGTAACAACCCTAGTGGTCACGCCCACTACCAACTTTATGTAAAATAGGGAGAATATGAGGGCTGAAGGTCCTAGCTAACAGAAAAACATTATTTAAGATTGTGCAGACAGTTGTTTTCTATTTTGTATTGATAAATCAGATATTTTCCACAAATATCAGCATTTTGTGGGAGCGTTTCCATAGCAACGGCCCTTTTATACACGCCCATGACTTCAAATGACTCAGATTGTGGTTGGAATCAGTGGGGAAGCTTGAAATACATATATTAGAGGCCTTACCATATATTATATGCTGCTAAATGACCAATATACGGTATTTTCTAAATTCCAGTATTTCGCTATGTGTTACCATGGTAACGGCCCTAGCGGCCACGCCCACCACCACCTCGATGTCAGACAATCAAATTATGAGAGCTGAGGGTCAAAAACTAATATAAAAACATTATCAAAGACTGTGCAGACACTTTTTTCTTTCTATTTTGTAATGGTTAGTTATAGATTTTTTTCACAAATAACAGCTTTTTGTTGGACCGTTTCCATAGCAACGGCCTTTTTTGACACGCCCATGACTTTAAATGGCTCAGATTGTGATTGCAATCTATCAGGCAGCTTGAAATACACATAATAGGATACTTACCATATATTTTATAGCTATTGAATTACAAAGATGCAGTATTTTCTAAGAATCCAGTATTTTTGATGTGTTACCATAGTAACGGTCCTACAGGCCACACCCACCACCAACTGTACATGAAATAGGCAGATTATGATAGCTGAGGGTCCTAGCTAATAGAAAAACATACTTTAGGCTTGTGCATACACCTTTTTGGCTATTTCATATTTATAAGTTTAGAAAGTTGTCAAAAATACCCGCTTTTTATGGTACCGTTTCCATAGTAACGGCCATTTTTGGACACGCCCATGACTTTAAATGGCTCTGATTATGATTGCAATCGATTGGGCACCTTAAAATACATATATTAGGATGCTTACCAAGTATTTTTAGATTTATATGACTTTTCCTAAAATTCATATTTTTCTTGATCCGTTACCATGGTAACGGCCCTGGTGGCCACACCCACCACCAACTTTATGGCAAACAAGCAGATTCTGAGAGCTGAGGGTCCTAGCTAACAGAAAAACATCATTTAAAATTGTGCCTAAGGGGGGACCTTTTCGGTTTCTGGCCCATGGACTATCATATTATCATGACATAACTCCCCTTAGATATTAATAACATTCTCTTTAATATTCTTTTGTTTGTTTTTACAACCTAAATATTTCAGATTCTTCCATAACTTTTTAGAATCATTTTTATGCTCATCAATTTGATTTTGGAAGTATTCATATTTAGCCTGTCTCACTTTTCTTTGCACCAAATTACGTAAAAGTTTATATTTCTTTTCTAATTCTAAATTACCACAATCCTTTTTCATTCTTTTAAAAGCTATATTTCTTTGTCTTATTAACGAAATAATTTCAGCATTCATCCACTTATCGGTTCTTTGCTTAATTCTTACTTGTTTTAATGGAGCACATTTATCAACTATAGACATGAAAATATTTTTGAAAATTGACCACGCAGTATTTACTTCTTTACATTCTAATATGTCAGACCAATTGACTTGAGATAAAACATTATTAAAATCATCTATACAATAGTTTCTCATACACCGAATATTTATATTTCTATGCTGTCTGAATACAGGTCTTATTAGCTTCCTAGAGCAGTAGGTTAAAAAATGATCACTTAGGCCAATTTAAAAAACACCACTTTGACAAATATTTTCTTCTTTACTGCTGATTACAAGGTCTATTTAATGATGAAGTGGCCGATGTTGTTCGAGTGGGTTTAGTTATAAGTTGACTCAAACCATTTAAATTCAAAATATTCTTGTATTTTTTTGATAATGAAGACTGCTGCAAAAGGCAGATATTCATGTCCCCTAAAATTATAATCTCATCATCTTTCAATCCATAACGATTCAATATCATTTTGTGTAAGATCTTCTCGTACGTTAAATGCAATATCATTTCCAATATAAAGACAGACTCCACCACCATGTTCTCCTACACGGTCTCGTCTTAAAATACAATATCCATCGATACAAACTTCTTCATCGTTCACGGAAGAGTTTAACCACATTTCGGTGATTGCAATTACAGAGATTCTATTTTGGGAGAAAAGGAGTCGTAGTTCAGGTATTTTAAGCAGAATTGATCTAACATTCAAATGAACAAGATGCAACCCTTTACCATTAAAAGTATCATTAAATGATTCATATAAAGCGCTTTCATCAACAGTATTCTGTATTCCAACTTCAGGGATAGGAGGTAAAATTGGTTGAGAGGGTTAAATATCTTCACAGGATTGAGTAAAAAGGGAGTCACAAAAAGGTGGTAATGAGCACGTCAAACAGACCCAATTTTCACTGGGGTTATGATATAACCTGGTATACTCAGAGAGAGAGAGATTTCAAGACATTTAGTATGGTACCACTTTTGGCATGTGGAACACAACTACTACTACTACTACTACTACTACTACTAATTCTGCTGTTACTACTGCTACTACTACTACTACTATTATTACTATTCCTACCTCTATAATACCAGTTCTTCTTCTTCTTCTTCTTCTTCTTCTTCTTTTCTACTACTACTACTACTATTATTTATTCTTCTACTACTTTTTCTACTACTACTACTACTACTACTACTACTACTACTATTACTACTACTACCTATGTTCTTGTACTTTAACCATAGCAACTAAATGGTGAATTTAATTACATGACATGACATACATGACATACATGTTACTGAAAATACTGTCCGGATGTTAATACTATAATATAATATCATGAATCGCACTTTATTCAAGTTTTAGCATAAATATGTCTTTATTCCATTTTACAAATATTCTGCAATAAGGGCAAAATCTTGATCAGGCATGATTGCTGACAACTGTATACTTACCAAGTGGTAACATTTGATATAGCTGATTAGAATGAACGGGGAGGTAAAACGTGTTTCCCGTTGGTTCTACTGCCTTCACTACTTGCTCTTGATCAGTGCAGTGTATCATCAAAGTATCACCTCCTGTAAATGCCATTTTTAAATGCATGTTATGAAAAAATGATTTGATGACTTATTGGATCATATTTTGCGTTAATTAGGATAGCACATTTTGCCTTTCTACAAAGGGATATTCATATTGTATACTGTCTTCAAGTCGAAAGCAAGTTCAAGTTCCGACAAATAAATGATCATAATGCTCACCTATAGATGCAGCATTACGTATACCCCCCCCCCCCCCCCCCCGCCGCCACACACACACACAGTTTGTTTGATTGTTTTTTGCCTTTCTACAAAAGGATATTCATATTGTATACTGTCTTCAAGTCGAAAGCAAGTTCAAGTTCCGACAAATAAATGATCATAATGCCCACCTATAGATGCAGCATTACGTATACCCCCCCCCCCCCCCCCCGCCACAGACACACACACAGTTTTTTCTTCATAATTTTGTTTCCAAGATGAATATTACAAATCAAGCATTAATTAAACAATATCATGCAACATGGCAATAAACACAATACAAATTTTAACTGAACAAGGTATACCGGTATATAAAAACCTGGTTGGTGCAAAATTAAATTATGTAGGGCAATTGCAATTATGAATATAATTTTTTAAGCTGATTGTGATATTATCATGTATGTCCTCCTTCCTCCCAACATTCACAATAATTCCATTTTTTTAGATGTAGACTTAACTTATTTCGAGCTATTGCTTTTTTACGTTTTTACACTTACCCACACACACGCACGTACACACATACACAAATAATTTATTGAAAAAACTAGTATCAATTTTATTCATATAGTTTTTCAAGGACTTTTTCAAGGAACTTATACATAAGCTATAACCTATTTTATTTGTAAGTTATTTTAGAATTATTCTAAAATCAGGCGTAATATGATATCATGTGGTGGTAAAAGGAAACCGTGCAGTTTCACAATTATACTTTTTGATTTGTATTTGTTTGCAATGCTTCTATTCTCTTATATTTATAACAATCTTGCTGTCTATGGTTCCAAACCCTTTGCTAGTTCCAGTATCGTATCTGGACCTTGGCTTCGGAGGGGGGAGGGGGAGGGGGGAGGGGGAGGGGGGAGGGGCGGAGGGGGTAAGGTAATCCAGCAAATTATTTTTTCATTCAATAACTTCAATAACGTCGGAAGATGGGGAGAACGTCGGATGTTCCGTTCCCCGATCTCTCCATAATTTTAAAATCATGATTTTTTGTCTTCTATTCATTGTCAACAGTACCATGAAGTCATAGCTATTCGGCGAGAGAGCAAAGCGAGTTAGTAAAAGTTTGGACCTCATTCTATGTTGATTGAAAGTGTTCGGAGAGGTTTTATTCTTCATGCACAAAACTATTGACTTCTATGCACCGGCGTAAATCCGGTTTAAGATCGTAATATTGAGCGGAAATTTCCAAAGTTTGGGAGCACCGATGATTAAGGGCTATTTCTGGAAGAAAAAAAAGGGCACCTACAACGGGAAAAATATACCATCTCTAAACATTGGCATAATATAACTTACATTGTGATTACATTTATAGGGATTTCAATTTATGTTTCTCTCTTACATACTACATATTAATGTGAGAGCGAGCAAATTTTTAAGATCTGTGAGGCTTCATGGTGATCAATAACATCTTATTAAGAGGAAAATCCTAGTTCTGAAAGGTTTTTAAACAGCCTCGGCATGAGAGACTGAAATGACCTCTAATAAATATAAATGTGAGCGAGCGTAGCGAGCAAGCCTTCACGAAATTAAAGTATAGTTGCTCTAACTCTCTATAAATTAGGACCACAGATTTATGGATGAAAAAGGGGCCCTTATGAAGAACGAAAATTGCGCTTATCAGCAAAAGAAAAGGAGCAGGAATGTGTCACATTATTTTTAAAGAGCAATTATCAGAGGATGAAACATGTGGTATCTGTCGCACATGAATATTGGCACTTTACCAGAGGTGGAAAAGGAACTTATGAGAATGGAAAAGGGGCGTTTTTTGTAAAGGAAGAGGGGCTCTTCTTAGTGTACTTTTTAGGAAGAAAAGAAGCCCGTGTCAAAATGAATTAAGGGGAACCTATCAGAGTTGTAAAGGGGCACACATAGGAGATGGTATATAAGTGTCATTTAGTAAAAGGCGGAAGGGGCACTTGTCAAATTAGAACGGGCAGTCCACCTCTCAAATTTGAATAGAGGCCATTGCCACAGGTGAAGATGCACTTATCAGATGGAAAGGGGTAATTCTTGTATCTGAAAAGTGAGAATTGACAGGGATTAACAGGTACATTTGATGCTAATGATTTAAAAGGGAATTGTCGAAGGAAAAATTTTATTATGGGTTTTATGAGAGGTGAAAAGGGAAGTGGCTCGTTTTTAGATATAAAATAAAGAGGGCACTTATCAGAAAGAATAGGTTTCAAGGTTTTGAAAAGGGGCATAGAAGGGGAAGGGGTACTTCTTACAAAGGAAAAGGGACAGTTGTCAAAGAAGATGGGGCACCTCTCAAATTTTAATAGGCATCTGGCAATTATCAATGGTAGTAAAATCAAACTGTAAGAATGTGGAACGGGCAGGAATATAAAGAAAAGGGGGCACTTATCTGAAGTAAAAGGAATACTTTCCTATGTAAAAGGGGGAAATTCCTGAAATACTAGGGACACTGTACCCCCCCCCCCCCCCCGCGCCTGATTTTAAATAATCCTTTAAAAAATTTCTAAAAGAGTTGATGCATCATTCTGAATCCTGAAAGAGGACTCATGAACTTGTACATATATTAGATAGACTGTCATTTTGGAGAATGCTGTACAGTCCCGAGAAGTCTCCTCGTGTCCTCAGCATGACGTGAAAATATCCGAGCTTGTTTTCTACATTTAGATTATAATATCATGTTTTATTAGGCCTACATTTTGCATTTACTGTGCATTAAAGAGGCGGGGATGTAATGCACATTTGTATCAATGGGAAAACATGTCAATAATGGACGTGGATGAGAGATTTTGATATATAAAATCGGAAATATCGGGACATTCAAATCATATCTTTAGCATTTTAATTGCATTTGAAGGAGGAATTCTCACTTCTATAACAGTCTTTTATATCAATTTTATCAATTTTATCAATAACTGATTGATATATAAACTATTTCTTACTTGAAAAGTGTGAGTATATTTGTACAGGCCATCCCCCCCTCCCCGGATTTATGCCATGTTTGCAGAAAATTCAAAGTTTCATTCATAATACAAGAGTACGAGGCCTAAATAGTCCCTTAGCTTTGCTTATCTTATTGAAGGTTGGCTTTAAAACGTATACATGTACATGTATTTAACTAATATTGTTTTGCGAGGCCGCATTGGGACTGAGCGAGGACATTTCTAAGAAATTATCCATAATTTATGAGGTATCAGAGCAAATTGATTAAAATTCATCTTGAAATAATTTATTTATAGTGATTGAATCAGGTCGGTTATAATTTTTTTTTTTTTGTCATGGTTGAAAATCTGTCAGGGGGAATTACCTCCTGGCCCCCTTAAATACACCAGTGGCTAGATCTCTCCTTAAAGGAGTACTCCGGCCTGAAAATAAGATTAATCGAATGAATAGAGTAAAATTAAACAAGCAAAACACTGAAAATTTCATCGAAATCCGATAAAAAATAACGAAGTTATTGAATTTTTAAGTTTTGCATTATTTTGGGAAACAGTTCTATGCATGTCATCAAGAATATGTAATGAGTGAGCTGATGATGTCACGTCCCCACTTACTTTCTTTAACTATATTACATGAAATCTTCATTATTTCATTTTTTCATACATGTCTATAAAAAATTTCTCCCTTGTTACAAAATAAGTTACAGCAATGATGAACTTACACATTAAATAAGGAGTCAGTGCTTTTAGTTATATGCTTGGAGCAGAAAATTTGAATAATTGCAATTTCATATAATAAAATACAAAAGAAAAAGTGGGGATATGACATCATCAGCTCACTAACTGCATATTCATGATGATGTGCACATAACTGTTTTACCAAAATAATGCAAAACTTAAAATTCCATTATTATTTTTCATCCGATTTCGATGAAATTTTCAGTGATTTGTTTGTTTAATTTTACTCTATTTATTCAATTCCTATTAATTTCAGGCCGGAGTACCCCTTTAACTCTTTCAGTGCCGATGTCACAGTATGCGACAGATAGACTTGTCATTGTCCTTCACCAATTGCTCTACCACAGGAAAGGTATATGGTAGTCAATGCATATCAAAATTTTGAGCATAAATCAAACATTCTAAATATATGATTATAATTATAAGCTACCACAGAAATATTCAGAGAAAATTACAGATTATTAAAAAGATTATTTCAAAATTAAACAAGAATAAACAAATAAACCAAAAAAGAAATTCAAATGTAATTTTCAATCATTCTTATGCATAATGTTGGGTAAAGTAATAATGTTTGGTATCGTAAGAAATGGTAATAAATTTCCTACAACTTTTGTACAAAATATGTTGTGAAATAATAGATGGTTAATGAAATGCAGACATTTGGAAAGTAAGCATTGATCACATTTTGGTAAAATTTTGAAGAGAGCTAAACCCCTTGGCACAGTTGAGATTTGGAAAGAACGAGTCAGCAAACAAAAAAAGGATCACTGTATTTATATTCACCTTTACAAACAGTTTCTGTGCCTTGCGGAGTACTCAGTACCTTGACGCAGATGGGTAACCGCCCGGCCTCACGGATAAGATTCGCCAAATCACCGGAGTGAGCCTCCGGTTGGACGTAGCCATACTGGTCCTCCTCGTCAGAATCATAATCCTCATCGTTTGTAGGTTTACTGCAAGGCTTAGGTGGTGGAACATCTTTGTGCGGTTTGCTAGGGATGGCCGGTTTCTGTCTCGGGACAGCACGCTTGGCGACCGGTGGTCTTTGTTCAGCCATATTTTGTCCAGATATATTTTCTATTGCTTCTCGACCTGACGACAATATATTTAAAGAGGGAACACAGTAAGACACTATCGGCTGATATGATGTCATGAACTTATTACAAAGAGTAGAAATTATGTTGTCCAGTTTGATTCTGGCAAATAAAATGTTAGGAAGAATAAAATGTCATATAGTCGTTAACACGTCTTCTCAAGAGTTATCACGAATCAAGCGATGCTGACCAGCAAATTTGTTCATTTTTGTCGACGGTACTTGTGCAGGCTACAATTTATCTTGAAGTCGTAGATCATCAACCATGTGTGTTGGCAGTTAACAAACCTCATGCAGCCATAGCAGGAAACGACATGATAGTCCTTATTCAGTTAACAGCAATAAAAAAAGATGAACCAAATATCAATTAAAAACCTACAAGCAACAATTATTCATTTGAATATACCACGTTATCAACTTCCAGATGTATGATTATGTGAAGTATGCAGACCTTGTTTGCAATCCAACACTTGAGTATTCACAATTAAGAACAGAAACCTGGTTCTATCGCAGATTCCGAGCTACCCGGAACAACCTAACCATTTATCTAACTGGTCTATTCCACATGTACATGTATGAAAACATAATATCTTATGGAGCGTGGAATATATTTCGAGGTCTGGGATGTTATTGTAAATGGTTATTCGTGCGATGATGTACCGCCGCGCCGGTGAGAATCTTGCAAGCATACATTTCTTACGTCTTTCCTATGTCGTCTTGCTTTTTATATGATACAACTCAAAAGATTTATAACATCCTGTTTCAAAAGTAGTCTTAGGTGGTAACCCAATGCTACATAATTATTATCTGAATATTCTACATGCCCCGTATTCCTGTCTACTTGTTCAAAATGGAATAAAATTACCAAACAAAAAATACGTCTAAGGGTGAATAATAAGTGACTCGGAAATATCAAGACTAATTTGTTAAAATAAGCTTCAGAATTACCGTTGTGCTGTAATATAGTGACAACAAAATTAATAGCCAAGTCAGATGGGGTTTTGTTTCTATTTAAGAGGGAACCCGGACGTGGGTTGGTGTTTTGGAAAATTCATCTTCGAATTCTTCAAACTGTCAAATATATAGACGTGTAAGTTCGTCTTAAAGGTATCCAAAGAGTGGGTTGAAATTTGACAAAAATTAGAAAATAAAGCTTATAGTCCAACAAGAAAGGTTTATATGTAACATATAAACACAGAGTCCCATCCTGCTAAATGCATAAGGCAAAGGTGACATTGACTAAAAAAACACAAATGAGACAGAGACATTTATGCACAATAATACTATTATGAGGTAAAGTTCAAAGTCTAGTCTTTATTTACCTACAATTCATAATTTCATATGTACAGTACAAGCGTCTTTTGACAGACAGAATAAAAGAAGTAGATTGCAATGATCTTCAACATACAGTACTTCCTATAACGCATAACATGCCGTGGTGTTCATCAATTCATACTCTCTATATATATAATGTTTGTCTTAACATTACTTTACTCATCACCATGATTGCCTGCATTATTGGAAAAATAGAGTGGGTTTATTTACCTATCATTAAGAGATTGGATACTGGTGTTATAATGGTATTAGAGGACACTAGAATTTAATTTGTAATTATGTAGAGTGGAAATTTTCAATCTTGCCCCAAGAAAAACACAAAAGGGGTGGGGAAGCATAGCTATTTCTTATTGACATTAAGAGGCGAACGAGCATCAATTGCCTGTCAACTGTGCATAATGTTTCAGTTGTGATACCCTTACACTAACAGTATTTACACATATATTTTTCTGAAATGGAACAAAATATCAATTAAAGTTCCTCTTAGCTAAGTCAGCAAATAAAATAGCAGTATACATGAACAAATGTATGTATATGTAAGAGCATTTACACATTCCCAAGAACTGGAAGTCAGGCCACAAACTTAATAAACATGTACTAGTATCATGTGAAAATGTATATTGCTGCTGATATTTAAGAATATGTTAAAATATTCCATGAAACATTGACTAATTATGACAATAAAAACAAAAACACTGTTACTGAACTCATGTGCTGAAATATAAGTACAGACAATGTTTGTTCAGAATTGAACATGCACTATATACTTTAACCCTAAAAGGGCCGGGATATTTTGGCTATGCCAAAGCCGGGGGGGCCCCCACCCCCGAGATCTTGACTGTCGACCGCGCCGAAAATCGGCACGCACATCGTCCACAACGTAATCTACAAAACTGTATAGTTAATGCTCCGAAAAAATTTCACATTAATTATGCAAATTTATGCATGAAATCTAAATTTTGCTCTAAATCATTAAATAAAGCTCAAAAAAAAATTTTTGGTCTAGACACTCTTTCCAGTATTCTTAGCAAATATACTTATAAAATTTGGTATCGAAATTGATTTATGTATTTTATTGTAATTTTATTTAAAATTTATTTACCTTTTGTTTTTGTTTTTGGATGAAATTTGTCAGGGACACTTTCGTGAACATAAACAGCATAAAATAAATTAATTTTAATCAGCAAATGTAAAAATATTCAGATTTCTAAATTTTGGCTGAAAACACATTTCGTATTGAAATTATACATGAAATTACATTTTTGAGCAATTTTTGGTCTGACATGCAAGTACGAAATGTTGAGTAACTTCGGAACTGCATGCCCGGACATCGCAAATATGGTCTCAAAAGATGCGTGAGATTCAAAAGAAAAAAGTCATGAAACGCCGCGGCGACTACTTTGCGCGTTGCGGACATATCGCGAGAAACGTCTAGGGGGTGGATTCCACCCCCCCCCTGCCCTTTTAGGGTTAAATAAGCTTTTGGGATTTCATTTAATAGGCTATGCCAGTTCTATATAAATGGAAAATTATTGTGAAATTCAATTTTAAACATTTTATTCATCATTCTTATTTAACTGCACACAACTTATTTTCCATAGCATTTTAATAAAATAAAATCTCCAACAAGACAATCAAATATAATATTAGATTACAATTTAAAAGAAAATATAACACATAAATAAAAAAAAATCAAGAACATTAATGTTCCTTGTTTATCAAGAGCAGGCAATAGCTTATGACGTGGTCCGATATTCAATAAATATTTGGATAAAGAGAACACTTTACTTAGCATATAGCATGGCTGAGTACCGGCTCATTTGTATTCTGATCACATCCAGGGTCTGTACCAATTTAAACAACTATACGGAGAGCTATGTGACGTACCATGGTCTTGTGTTCTCAGCTTTGGATATTTCAAGAATTATGCAAATTGACAGCATCTTATTGCATGGATTTGTTTAACAGCCCCCTGCCAGATTTTCGAAATAACTAACTTAAGCTAGCTTTCTTAAACTTACGGTAAAATAAAATGGTAGTTATCAAAGAGATGAAATTGAAAACCAGTGTTGGCTAAGTATTTTATCTGAGCCCAAAAGTAAGTAAAATACAAATATTCCATACACGAAAGCCCTGGTTATACCTTACTTAGTATTTGACCAATTAAGTACTGCATTGTATACCCCCCCCCCCCTCCGCCCCTCCTAGAGTCTTGATGCAAATACATTCATGCAAATACAATAATAATGGCATCATCATTAAACACATTATCTACACTTCAACTTAAAAGAGGAGATCCTCTCCTACGGCTTCTGATTAAATAAGAAAATAATTTCAGTTCTATGACCACTGCACATCACAAAATACTAGGAATATTCAATAAAGAGATATAACACTATTGTAAAGGGGCTCCAAACAAATAAAGGCATCTAAAATTAGTAAATATGCACATCGTTCATAATAATATGGCATATCCACTGAACAGAAATTTTCACTGGCCTTTTTCAACAATAATTGGTGCCAAATCACAAGTATAAATGCCCAATAATTGGTCTAGATTATCTTCAACATGTAAAGGGCAGACATCTTTCAAACATTTGTGAAAGGCAGAACTTGAAACGATGCTATGTTTTTATATAAAAGCAATTGCCACAATCAGAAAGTCTTATTTTTCTTCTTCGTTTCCCCGCAGGCCAATTGAACATGTGCCAGTTTGTGTTAACATAATCCTCTGTTTACTGACTGTAACTCGACATCTGGCTTGTGCATGTCTCTTTTGAAACCTTGTCATACATTGCACATGAATGAAGAAATAAATTGTCATAGCTATGTAGTATAAAGGAGACTTCTTCCTGGTGTCACTTAAGAAGTACATGTATATCCTTCTGATATTGAATAGATTAGGCAAGCTTGCTGGGAGGGGGGATGAAATTATTTGCTTATTTCTTTCTTTCTTTGTTGTCTATAAAGACATATTACAGCATGTCATGAGGAGAGAGATGACCTAAGGGCTTCCAACAGAAGCTATCAAACGTCATATTGATGTTGATCAACAGGAAAAAAGAATTCATCTTCTTTAATAACTTTTTAAAGATGGTAAACAATTTATTGAGGGCTGGGCAGTGTGTGTTCCAGTGTTAGATGTTACCAACTTGTTGATAATTAAGGGTGTCTGAGGGAAAGGCAGGATTTTTCCTAAAGTCTGCATTACAAAGCACTATCATGGGCGTAGACATATAGAATGCCTTTACTGCTACATCAAAACACAAGCCGAGTAGGGAATGGGCAAGTCCCCAGGATACATTTTATCCTTTATTCCTCACACAGTACATTTAGCACGTACTGACAAGCTCCACTTGTGTTGATGTGGAAATGTAACAACTTCCTGGTTTACAAGTGTTTATTTCTTAACATTAAATGTGATCTTAAGCAAGACTCGTGTTTTTACTTCAATACATGTACGTACATAATTCAACTGCACATATCACTGAACATGTTGATTTGTAAAAGTAGAGCATCTGAGCAATGAGAGTAGGTACATTCTGACAGTATCAGCGAAAGGGAAATGGCTAAAATAACCCTCTTAACTTCATGACATACCTCACAGGATTGGGAGGAAGCCCTTCTTGATAAAGAGGATGGAGTATGTAGAAGTATTGTATTAGTTTTGCTTAGGTAGAATATCTAAACCAAGATAGGAAGTAGCCAGGTACATTCCGTCAGTGTCTGTGAAAGGGGAATGGCTAAAATAACCCTCTCAAGCTTCATGCCATATTTCATAAGGATTGAGAGGAAGCCTTTCTTGATAAAGAGGATGGAGTATGTAGTAGTATTGTATTAGTTTTGCTTAGGTAGAATATCTAAACCAAGATAGGAAGTAGCCAGGTACATTCCGTCAGTGTCTGTGAAAGGGGAATGGCTAAAATAACCCTCTCAAGCTTCATGCCATATCTCATAAGGATTGGGAGGAAGCCTTTCTTGATAAAGAGGACAGAGTATGTAGTAGTATTGTATAAGTTGATTTGCTTAGGTAGAGCATCTTAACCAAGATAGGAAGTAGCCAGGTACATTCCGTCAGTGTCGGTGAAAGGGGAATGGATCAAATAACCCTCTCAAGCTTCATGCCATATCTAACAGGATTGGGTGGAAGCCTTTCTTGATTAGGAGGATGGAGTATGTGGTAGGATTGTACATGTTGATTTGCTTTAGGTAGAGCACCTAATCCAGGATAGCAAGTACATTATATCAGTATTGGTGAAAGAAAAATGGTCAAAATAACCCTCTAAAGCTTCATGACATATCTCATAGGGATTGGGAGGAACCTCTTCTTAATAAAGGAAATGGATTACATGGTAGTGGTGTATGAGTTGGTTTGCTTAATTAGAGCATCTAAACCAATATAGCAAGTATCCAAGTACATTATATCAGTATCGGTGCCAGAGAAATGGTAAAAAAAAAAATGTCTTAACTTTTATGACATATCTCATAAGGATTGCATTTGTTGATTGGCTTAGGTAGAGCACCTAAACCAGGATAGCAAGTACATTTTATCAGTACCGGTGACAGAGAAATGATCAAAACAACCCTCTTAACTTTTATGACATATCTCACAAGGAGTGGGAGTAACCCCTCCTTGATAAAGGGGATGGAGCAATGGGTAGTACATAAAAACAATGACGAATCCAACCATTTGAGGTAGTCAACATACCTGGGTAGGCAATCAATGTAATTCAACATGGGTGGTGCTTCTTTGGACAAGTTTCCACTTGAGAGGAGGACACTAATAATAATAATAAATGTAACTTATATTGCGCCAAATCCACTCTGTGGAGTGCTCAAGGCGCAAAGATTTACATAGTGCTTTTCCTGGACTTGTGATACTTTATCTTTCAGTGGGTGGGATGGGAGAATGATTGGGCAATGACAAAACAACGGCAGTCACACTTGCATGAATCCATGACCTAATCACCCGTGATCTGGTATTTCAACTTCCAGCTGCACCAACAAAATATATTGCTAAAAAGTTGCGTTACCCTCTGTACACTACACTCACAATCATCCACTCATTTTCCACTACTTTAACTTGGGGTTGGATAAATTAGGCACAATTCCTAAGGCCTCATTTAGACACAATATGGTAAACCCTCTGTATAAATAAACACCATTTCATGTGTAAATGAATGGCAAGTGCTGGGGGAAAAGAGATAACAAAAACCCACGACAGAGGTCCCTTTACATACATCTATGTATAATCAATAGTGTTCAAAAGTTCTGTGATGGAGATTAAAAACAGAGAGAGACACAGAATAAATACATATACAGATTTGTGATGCACAGGACAGTTGCGTCATTGTAATTTACCATGGTGTTCTTTTTGAGCGATTTACCATGTCAAGTCTGAACGAGGCTTAGCAGGGCAAACTTTAAAAAGTATGGGATATTTAATCAAACTAAAGGGGATTTCAGTATATTGCTACGCGTTTGTCTCGTTGCTTGCTTCTGACTTTGGTGCGTGCCTTGAATGCTGCAGAGTTAAAATGGTGCTGTAAGAGAAAAAGAGAAAGAAAATATAAAAATTACATTTGCCTTTCCCCACAAACGATTATTAACCATGTCTAACATATTTTAAAATATATAATAGAAATGTTTAACAAATGGCATAAATGAATCCTCTGGACCAATGACCTGGGGTCCAAACATATCCCCAAGTACGGGTATCTCTACCAACCTCTCTGATTTGGAGACTTTCTTATGACTCCCTTGGCTAATGACGAGGGGAGCCCCTAGTCTAAATATATCCCTGAGTAAGGGGGTCACTACTCACCCTCTCTGACTTGGAGACTTTCTTATGACTCCCTTGGCCAATGACAAGGGGAGCCCCTAGTCTAAATATATCCCTAAGTAAGGGGGTCACTACTCACCCTCTCTGACTTGGAGACTTTCTTATGACCCCCTGGGCCAATGACAAGGGGAGCCCCCAGTCTAAATATATCCCTAAGTAAGGGGGTCACTACTCACCCTCTCTGACTTGGAGACTTTCTTATGACCCCCTGGGCCAATGACAAGGGGAGCCCCCAGTCCAAATATATCCCTGAGTAAAGGGTTTTCCTGAAGGTGTGTGTTGGTGCCTGAACCAAGGGACTCTCGGATGATGGAATATTGACGTCTCCTCACCCATGAGTCGATCTCTAAACATTCAACGCCAAACTTGACCAGCTCATGTGGGGAATCTCCATTCTGTGAAAATCATAACGATTAGAACTTGGGTTAGAACATCTAAAGCAGCGAAATTTGGTGATCTCCAGTCCCTGAAAGTGAAGTCTTATTTATTACCATCATTATATTATTTAGCAAGTGTAGCTGATTTGCAAAATCAACACAGAGGGCAGCATTGCATGTCTATGTTCTGCATTAAATGTATTAAATGCATTAAATGTAAAGAAGTGTCCAGTATATGGAAGGAGGTGGGAAATAAATTTAAAATGTTTCAGCTACTTAATCTGCAATGGATTGATGTGTTATTGGGCTTTATAAAACGGGTTCAAGAATGTAGCCATCCTGATTAGTCAAATAACACCACGTGACCATGCAAAAATAAAAGTGATAACATACGGCAAAAAGGCTCTAAAGCACGGATGAGCTGCGCGAACGGGTACCTCTGGTGCATGCAAACTAAAACACAATGAAATCGCGTAGTTTGTCATTTTAGCGCAGGGATTACATGCGCGCACTGAAACGCGCTTAACTTTTGTTGGCTGCGCTTCTGTGATGTCATCCAGGAAAACAAATGGCAGCCTCCATGACTGTGCGACTCTTGGCGTTTCTATGGGGTTCGTAACCATTTTATAGACTTCATAATCATATTGCCGACCCGTTTTATAAAACTATTAATACATGGTTGTGAGTTTGTGTGTTAGTGCGATCTGGCAACACGCAGGTGTTTATCGTGGTGTCAAACACACTCGGCTTGCGCCTCGTGCGTATACATGTAGTACACCACGATAGAAACCTTTGTGTTGCTAGATCGCACCAACACACTCCCAACCATGTATTAATAGGATACTAGAGTTAATATGAAAGACAGTATATTGGTTTATCATCTACTGATTATGGTCAAATATATGATTTACAACAGTCGTAAAAATGGAAGGGTTCCTACTAGTAAATATATATGTAAGGCGGCAGAGAACTCCAAAAAATTGAATATGAAAAAGCAAGAATAAAGGACAAACTAACACTATGTTATTTCACTCCTTATTCCTTATTAAGGAGTGAGGTGTATAATATCAGACATATATATATTTATATATTTTAGTATCTATATATTTACTTATATTATTATTTCTATAATTTCAAAAAAATCCTTATTGGAATTATTATTATTATTATTATCATTATCATTACAAGCAAAAATTACCCATGGCACCATGGGGGGAGGGGGTGGTCTTCTCCTATGTACAGCCCAAATACCCATTCACATGAAAGGCAATTAGTTTATTGATGAAACATATTTGAACAATTGATTCATAGCATACTTCTCTTTAAATATAGATAGGATGTTTAATTTAATTAGCATTACGGGTCAAACTGGGGGAAGAACTTGAATATCATTGCGGAGTGATATCAAAATCTAACTAAAAATTAACTAATTAACTAATTAAGTAACATGGTGTATTCAGTAACAGTCAAGAGGCAATTATTGTAATATAAAAATGTTATCACTACATGTCAAAAATAAATGTGTAAATATATGTACCCTACAATGCACAACAGATTGCATTTGTTTGTAGTTCTCCAATTAAAGGTTGCTCTATCATATATAGTGGAATGTTGAAAGAAGCGAGAGGTATAGTGTAATGTTGAAAGAAGCGAGAGAGAGATACAGTGGGAAACAGTGGTGGGGAAAATGAGTGAGAGAGAGAAACAGTGGAAATATGAGACAGTGAGAAACAGCAGTGGTAAAAATGAGAGAGAGCGGAAAAGGGGGATAGATAGAAATTATAAAGAATACAGGAGAGAAAGGGTTTAGCTGCTGTGATGAAAAGTGATAAGATTTGTAGGGCTTCCACTGGCATGTTTTGGTTTTTACTTATTAGAATACAATATTCAGTTTCCATTCATATAAATAACAATACTGACAGGTGTATGTTAGATAAGTGGCGGATTTAGGGGGGCGGGGGGCATATCTGGCCCGTGCAACCCCCCCCCCCCCCCCCCATTTTGGAAGAAAAGTATGTTGTGCCCCCCCCCCCCCCTTTTTAGAACAAAAACCTTTTTTTTTCTTCTTTTCCTTTGCTTGTCAGAAAATTATGGAGGGAAACTGGACCCCCATACCCCTCCCCCAACCCACTCGACATTGAAGCCGAAATAGAGCCGTTCCCGATGTCCGATGTGACTGAAATTCATGTGCTAGTTGTATTTGTAGTTTGAGATTCAGGCGGGATGTGCATTAGCACCCGCAATTTCTGAATGTTGAACAATTTTCAGATTAGATCTTACGTTACATGTACAACCCATAGACAAATTAAAACTTGGGTACAACCATGCCATGTACACATACGGAAACACACTGACTGAAGGCCGAGTGTGTAGATCTATGTACACGCAGTGCTGACGGTTCATTCCTCATATAGCCTTACGTGTATTAGGCAGCTTCAAATAGATGGTGCGAAGCGTACTGTACGTGAAACTTATGCCTATGTAATTTCGCTGACCTGAAAAAGGTCGAAAGGACTGGGAACTTTGAAGCTTTACTCGGGGCCTACCAAAGAAAGTTACGAATTGTAAAAAACCTTTAAATAATACAACCAAAATACCACAAACAAAACAACCCCCCTCATGACAATCTGGGAACAATTTAACGTTTAAAAAAAAACCCAGCTCGATTGAGTGGAAAATCACGGAGAAAAGCGCTTTCAAACAAACGGACAGACAGACACACATTAGCCATATTATAGTAAGGATTATTATTATTATTATTAATAAATGTATTTTTTCTATGTCTTCTCCTCCTCACTCCCTCACTTTCTCACTGATCCAACCACTTAATTGTTAGCATTGTATTTTTATTATTGCAACAGTAGGGTTACAGAACTCCACTGATACGAAACACTAAAATAAATAATGTAAAATAAAATTGTAGAATTGAAAATGCACTGCATAGTTTATCCTATATATGTAAAGATAACAGTTTGACTTATCATGTATACTATGGGTTATAAAGCAGCACCTTCACCTTTTTTCTTAAGTATCTTTGAAAATCTTTATTCAGATTGCAGATTTTACAATGTATTATTTGTTTTGGATTGAATTAAGTATTTTGTTTACAATGTATGAAAAATAATGTCTCCCTGTACAATTTTCTTGTCTGAATATCTGAATAAAGGCAAAAAAGCATTTAAAAAAAAATTAAATGTCAAGAGATAGATAAGGCATGAAAAGATATGTAATGTCAAATTAGGTACACTGTACATCACACACAATTCGTTTCTCTTTCTTCCTCATTCTCTTTCAAACATGCCAACACATAAATAATGCAAAAACCCTGTTTCTAACAAGTGGCTGCAGATTGTGCATTATTGCAGAGCCAGATATTTCAAGTAAAATCAAGTGTGATGACAAAAAGAACCAACTTATATCACAGACTATTAGCAAATCTAGTGTAGTATGAACATAGCAATTTTTTATCACTTCTAATAAAGACACATATACCAAGAGATAATATGTAATAACTTCTCTCCCAGGAGTGAGCATTGAGCTTCTGTTTTTTACCTCTATGGTTTGTATGATGTCCCTAAAGCTAGACCGTTGTTGCCTCAAGTCTTTCTTGGCTCTGTGCTTGTTGCTATCTGTAGCTAGATTCCTTATCTTCACTATCAGTTCATCTATATCATCACCTTCAAATTCCTGCAACATATGAATACATTTTAGTTAGTATACAAACAATACAAAGAATTAGTGGTTCTTTCCCCAACATGCCTTACCAGTAAACTTCTATTGGCAATGCAGTCTTGTCATGTCATACAAGAATGGACAGATTTTCATAGGAGGGTGTGTAAAAATCAGCTCGCACAAATATATCAGGAAAAATATATGTCTGATCCATTATAGAAATAAAGAAAAGGGATTATGTTCAGAAGTTCAATGTAAACAATTTTCTTTTTCTTTATCTTATTTTTTCAGAGGCCAACTGTATGAAAGGCATTAAATTCTCAAATAAAATTCTTTATTATATTTCAAATTTTCATATGAATAAATACCTCATCATCTTCTCTAGCTAGTTCATAGAGCATAGCTATAGCTTCCCCTGCAACTATTCTGAGGTTGACATCATCACTGGACAGTAGTTCTGGAAGCTTGGGTAAATGTCTGTTTGAAGTCAAATAAAATCGCATTTCAATGACTAATCATTACAACATACACAATCTTATGGTTACAAATGACCCAAACAAGACCCACATATATGTTTTAATAAAATGAAAAACAAACTTGTTGTACTGAATGACCTAAGGAAACAAATTAATATGTACTGATACAGAAGAGCAATGGGATCCAAATTGAAAAAGATAAGTCCTTCCTATGGAACAACACTGAGATGAAGAATGTCAGGGTCTAATGGGCATTATCCATACACTAGCTTGGTGTAGAAATCTTTCAAAATGCTTGATTTCTAAGGACTCTTAAGGAGCTGGTACGATTTCAGTGACAATTTAAGGCTTATTTTACCTTTCTTTAAATTTCAAGACCTTCCAATAGTACATAATCATCGTGATGACCGTCATAACATTTAGTTTTCAATAATTTTAAATTCATTAAACACATCAGATATGACAGGGCTTACATATTCATTATCTACCTCCAAAATATCAATACATACACAAGAAATTTCTGGAACCTACGTTTCTACTATAACTTGTATCCTAGAGGGAGGTGTGATTGATAGTAGTAGCATCCAGCCATTGAGAGCTGCTGTATGAAGTGTGGATATACCAGGTTTATGGGTGGGACTGGTCCCATCACCTTTCAAGTACGATGCACTGAAGATGTCCTCTAGAGCATTCATGCAGCTGCATACAGTCTAAATCAAACATACACAGTCTTATCAATGAATTACCAGAAAACCCAGCAATTATAGAAAACAAAAAAGGTCTTGTGTCGAATCCTTAATACTTCTTGTACTCGCAAACAAATGGCACAAGAGCCACAAATCTTCTAAGATTTAATTAACGACTACTTTCAAATACAAAATCTGACATGATGGCTCTAGAAATTATTAGTGATAATGATGAATACTTGATTAGACAGGTGAAGCAAAGCACCAATATTAGTGACCAAATTTCTCTTGGTGCCATTGGCGTTTATGTCAAGACTTTGCAACAGGTTGAAAAAATAATTTGTGGAATCAATTACCCAAAACACAGTTTTCCATTCTATGATTGAGGAAATATTTCCCCTGATGAACTCCAGACTATGAAGCATGGGCTTAGATATATTTTGGAATACATCTCATTTGAAATCACTGCCACTATCATGAAATTTAATAAACTACCCCCACCCCCTGAAAAAAATGGATCATATGTACTATAAATTTGACACTGTTATATCCACTTCAACATAAATGCATAAAATAATCTAATTTTGATTATTGCATGTTTAGCGTGAAATACCTTTAGCTACATTGTGGGTTTCCTAATAAATTGTACCTTCTTTGTATCCTACGACTGACTTGTTAGTGCAACTCAAAATAAAGATATAAGGTTTTCCTCCTACATACCTCAAACTCTGCAGCTGCTACAAATGTTCCTAGTCCTAAAGCAGTGGCACACTAAAACAAATAAGAAGAGAAGTATAAAAGCATGAGAGAATTGTAATTAATCAGTCTCAACAGAACAGATCTACATAGATAAATAAAATCGTTGATGATTCTATTTTACAAGTAAAGACAGGATTATGTCTGAGACTATCTTTTACAAAGAAGACAAAAGTGTTGTCAAAGAGTTTTAATTATAGTCTGTAGTAGAAACAAATGTTTCCATTTTTTTTCTAAATTTCCCATTGTAGCCTGATCAGTTTGAAATTGAAAAGTTGAGATGAGTATACCATCCCTAACAAAAACATTAGGAAAAATGTCCTGCAACTATAGGTAAAATAAAGATGTGAATATTGACTGAATTTCAGGAACTGCTGTAGAAAATATTATTTTTGTCAAATAATATGAGCCGTAGGCAGCTTTGCGAAACACAATGGCACATAAAAACGCGGGAAAGATACAAAGAGCAAAATTGCTAGTTTTATCTGTGCATCTAAAATTACAATCAGACTTATCTGAATAAAAGTTTTCATATCATTTTACATGTTGATAGAGTTAGATACTAATTCAACATCCAAATATTTTGGTTCTGCCTCTATGGAATAAAATCATGATTTTCAATTATTTTGCCATTTGCGTCTTTCCTGCGTTTTATGTGCTATTATGTTTCACTAAGCTACTTTATATGACACAAGATTTTGGGGAAAGTTTACAACTACCATACCTGGCTTTTCAAATAGATGATTTACAATGCGTGAGTAAAATATCTAAATCACACAAAAAGCCTGTCCAAATCAATGCTCCTATATATACATTTTTTTTTTAAACTTTAACAAGGGAAATGCCCAGGGCAGTCTCGCCTGCATTAATAGCGCAATTATTGGGGCAAAATTTTGGTGAAAAATCAAAGGTTGGGGGTACTTAAGGGGTGGTGCCCCTGGACCCGAGCCCCCCCCCCCCCACCCCCATATGGGCCAGGTACCCCATTTGTATATCAAAATCCCCTTCAAATAAGATTTTGTCGACAGTGAAGTTCATTGGGACACTTTTGGGGTGCTGCCCCTCCATCAGACCCCTTGAAAATAATCATCTACTACACTTGAAACATTTTAAGTCTCCTTCCCCTAAGAATCATTCCTACCTAGTTTGGTTACATTCTACAGGTAGCAATAGGTTATACAGAAGGAAGAATGTCCATTTGGTGTCACATGCTCTTGGGGGCCTAATGCCCCCCCCCCCCCTTCCACTCCCTCATTAAGGACTTTGTACCCTATTTGCATTAATTTAGATCCTCTTTGCCTAATGATGATTCCTACCTAATTTGGTTAAAACCCAGCCAAGCATTTAAAACTATCTAATTTTCACAATAGGGCACTTTAGAGGTGCTGCCCCTGAACCCCCTTGGGGGCAAGGTACCCTGTTTAAGAAATTGAAGTCTACTTCCTCTAGGATGATACCTACCAACTTTGCAACAGGGCTTAAAGAGCAAAAATGATTCTAATTACTGCCATTATTGGTGCTCTTGGGGGTGGTGCCCCCAGACTTTATCCCCCCTCATATTGGTAGGTACCCCATTTGTATTAAGATTCTCCTTGCCTAAGGCTGATCCCTGCCAATTTTGGTTGAAATCCACTACCAGCAAAGTTTGGAAGAAGTCAAATGCATGTTTACAATACATGTACATACTACATGTACGGAGAGACAAAACTAAATTTTACCAAAAACTTAACAGAGTTAAACTGTCAGGAGGTGACCTTTAATGTGATGGAAATGTAAGATTGGGGTATTCATTTGAAGAGGAGAACATAAAGACAATTCCTACCAAGAATGATGCCAAGTTCCAAAGAACTTCAACAAATACTTTTGAAATAAAGTAAAAATTCAAAAACTTAACCTCAGGTTAAGTTTTTGGAACAATTTAATTCAATTGACCTTAATTGGCCTTTGACCTGAAATTTGTTCCACATTATCTGTGATACTCTACAACTCTTGTGTGCAAGTTTCATCAAAATTGAGCATACACTTTTGAAATGAGAGCATTTCCAAAATTGTTGACGCCGTCGCTGTCGCCACCGCTGTCGGAAAAGCGGCGCCTATGTCTCTCGCTTTTTGCTTACGCAGGTGAGACAAAAATCATTATCTAATATGATCTCCTTGACCACTTCTAGTACCAGTAGAATCTTTAACTGTCTAAAAATTGAAGAAAGAAACAAAATGAAAACAGAAAATGTTGCTCACACTGGCTCTTGCAGCAGGAGAAGCAGTTCTATCTTGAATCTTGGTCATAAGTACAGGTCTGAGAGCAGTAAACACCTCTTCACACTCTGATCCTGCCCCAAGCTGGATCCATAGGGTGTTCAAGAGTTTAGCTGCTAATACCTGTTCATCACCTTTACCTATTTCATGGAAAAATAGTGTATTGCAAAAATTAAAAAATATTCAGACTTTTTATAAGGCATGAGAATCTGGACCTGTAATCAAAATGTTATGACCTTGATAAAGTCACATATTCATCATATATATTTGTACATAAGCGTACATAATATTACAGAAAAAGCTGAGTTCTAGTCATGAGATTACATTGTGAAAGAAACTGTCTCAAAGCAATTGGGAATGGTTGATAATAAGAATTGGTGTATACTGTGAGGTTTTGGAATCATCAAAATGATAAGAAATTGACCCAGTCTCGCTGAAAAGCACATGCACAGGCACTGCACACAGAAATTAGTATATGGGGCTGCGCATGCATCGCATGAATGTTTGGCCCCCATACTTATACAAATGCAATCATATTTGAAATATGATGGCATTTGAAGATCAATCCTTTTCAGGGGACATTTCTACTATGATCTTCTGCCAAACTGACATAAAATGAAAGAGATAGCTCACAAATTATTTTTCACCTTTCCAAGAACCAAGTCTGGGACATTTGTCCTTTCTTGCTCCTATCCCAATCTATATATTTTATTATACTGCAATTAATTTCCGTTTGCAATTTCTAAAATTGAAGAAACAACCCTGCCATTTCCAAGAACTGTGACAGTTAAGTAGATCTTTATCAAATCATAAGCTTGCTCATTATATTCAAATTCCATTAACTTGGCATATTAGTGGTCAGGGGTCAAATAAAGTGGACTATCTAGTTTAGAAAATCATTTTCACTTTCCTTTTCCACTGTTTTAACACAGTAATAATATTCCTACTAACATATGTATGGAAGAGACATTCCCATCTATAAGGAAACATACAGATATTTGATTTTCCTGCTTAAAATGTATCACAAGTATACAGAATTACAGACAGTTTGAATTTTGATCTTTGCACAAGTTACCGAGACTGCAAAGACACACGTTTGCCACACGATCAGTGCTGACTACAATCAATATGCCACAATGTTATATGCTGTACATGATCAAAAAGTGCTAATACAGCAATATACAATGTAGTATTCAATGTCACTTCTGATTCTATAAAGCGGCCAACAATAAATTATCTGTTTTAATGTCTACCCAAACCCTAATTATCAGGGTGACACAACAATATATTGTTTTCCAAGCACTTACTAGCCTAGTCCATTCTTGAGGGTAGAATACATGTACGTCACACCTCAACTTAACTTGCTAATTAATGCTACAATACAAGTAGTGCAAAAAGGATAGTTCCAGAGAAGCAAAACTTGGAAAAACCAGATAATTTGGAGGTGAAAGTTAATTTCTGCTCAAATGTGGCTGCTGTGTTGTGTGAATGATCTACACCTATTTGTCTGCCCACCCAGACCTGGCATATTATTAGCAAAATATACAATTGTTTCTGAGAACACTAGTTTCAATTGCTCTGTAATTCTGAATTTAACCTGTTGGATATGATTTGCTATTTGTATACCACCCATTTTCTATAGACTCCCGCCTGAGATATCTTGGGCTTGGTATTCAATGGGTTAAAGTAAAGAAATCACCTTTCTTTATACATCGTTCAATGCAGTCTGCGATTGTGATCTTTCTGTTGTCTACAAAATCAAAGATGTACTTCCTTGAAAATGCTGCCCTGATGCCTTCCAGACAGTGCTTGCGACCTGCAGCACTGTAGTAAGAGAAAAGAGAAACATCGTTAATAATATCCATGATCAAATGTGTTATTTTAAAATATTATTTTATAATGCTACTCTATATATTATGATATGTACTCATTTGGCTGTTGATCAAAGACATTTCTATACTTAAATATACTGAAATATATTAAATAGTACCTTTTATAACAGAACAGTCACTAAAGCAAATACATGTAATCATATCGTAATCATATTACATGAATTAAGAGAGGGTGTTTGCCTTGCTAAAAGTAGTTCTTAGCCCCTTCATGTTGGATTTCCTCAACCCACATCATTACATGTACACGTTAAAGCTCTGCATACTGTTGCATTCTTCAGCTCAATTATTGTAATAACTTCTGTGAATAATCATAAACTCAAATATTAGAAACATCCAAATGCCAATGCCAAACATTCACTCTTAACATCCCAACTTTTGATTAGCACTGTACCTCTTCTGTGTTGTTCCATCAATGAAATCTCTTATCTTCTCTTCAAAGGAGTCTTGACTACTGCTTTCATCCACGTCATCCAATCCATGACTTGCTACAGCTGATTAACAAATAAAGAAATACAGTATTTTTTTTTCTTAATTATGCATTACAACCTCTTACTTCAATTACTTGTAGATGTCCCAAAACAACATAAAATGCATAACTACAGAAAAAAACACAATGTCCAGTGTTTATAATTCAAACAAATGGCTACAAAAATATTCAGACGTGAGATATTAAAGGCTAAATGATTGTACATGTATTCAACAGCCAACATGAACATGTTGGTATGTACATGTACTTGTACATGTACTAGTACTTGCACTGTACTTGTGTATGTGTGCATGAAATTCAGATTTAAAAATTTTACATACAGTGTACATGTACATGTATTTGCAATCCCAGATCAGCAGCATGTATCATAAAACATTAAGATTTGCATTGCATGTTCACTTCAAAATGCAAGTGAAAAGAAAAACCTGTATATGTACATGTAAATGGGTAGTCTTCCTGTCACTGTGCCAAGATCCTTGACTTAATCTTCATGATAGGAATCTGGCCAATATTTAATCTAGTTCAAAAGGAATGCCATTATTACGTGTAGTTATACGACATATATGCTGTATGACAAGTTTGAAGGGGGACAAAAGTTCCAGCTAAAAACTGCTTTCAAACAAGTGATTACCTAAATAACAGTGAATTGAATGCTTATAAATCAACATACAAATACATCAAAATAAGCTTTGACTGAAAATTACATATGGGCCTGTACATGTACATGGTAGGGCACAGTGAAAGAAAGTATCAGCTGAGCATAATTTGTACTTGTTTACATTCATTAAAGCATTCGTAAAGTACAGAAAACTAAATTCAAGAATCAAGAACATATTATACATGGAAATATATCTACATGTATTATTCCCACTATATATATAAATTGAAACAATGAGTTATCAAATATACACTGTATGTTCATAAGTAACATAATCATAACCAACCAATATCAGGAAAAAAACAATACTTGGTTTAAAACTAGTTCAAAACTAGTTCGCGACAGGAAACTTTCGTGATTTGCAAAAAGTTAGTGTTATGTCAATTATGATTCAATGATTTCTGAACCACTTGCGAAATTTGTGAATATTAAATTCACGAAAAAATTTCTGGCTGTAGAGTAAATAGGGGCAAATGTAATTGTGAAATAGTGAATACTAGCGAAATTGAAATACATACATGTACAGACTGAGAAAATCAAACCAGATATTTCTTGAAAAGTAATGAAGAGTGGAAGAGAGAAATGAGATGAAGAGAAGCTTGCATGAAAACAAAGGAAAAGAGATTGGTAAAAAGAATTGAACAATTACAGAGAAAGGCGCTGGATAATGGGGAGTGAGATTTACGTGTACACTCTTCAGTGTACATGTATATTGTATAATACCAGTACTAGAATTTGATCATGATCTGTGACCTTTCTCTGTGCCAAGCATGGAAGGGCTCAGTGGTCATCTTTTCTATTTTTATACCTTTCCTACATGAACAGCTGTCATAATAATCCACTTATTTCTACATTGTAGATTTCAAGTCAGAACATTTTTAATCTTATGTTATGAAATTGGATAGAAAAAGTACAATATTCACTGATACTAAATAAGTAAAGAAAAGAATCAAATGTTGAATTCAATATTACTAATATTGAATAACTGGGCGTTGTGGCGTGCGCCTGTAATCCAGCTACCAGTGGAAGTTATAAACTGATTCAGCAGACCCAGGTTCGATACTGAATCACGTCTTTCGGATGGTGACGTTAAAGGTCGGTCCCAGACGTAAATAATATATCTGATTGATACACGTCTGTAAAAACCCAATTACACACATATACACACTAATGAATAATTTACATGTAATCTACAAATACCACTTTGACATTCTTTAAAATGTAAAATGTTTCTATTATAGAACAATTCCTTTTTCTTTGAACTGATTCTTTGTGATGATACATACATTTGTACATGTACTGCTAATGTACACCCTACCGTATTCATATTTTTAAACACGGAGAGGGAGTGACACATTTCCCATTGCAATGTCAAAGACTTGGAATTCCAAGAACTTGGCAAATTTCCCTCAGTATACAGATTACAAACAACAGCTGCTTGGAAGTTATTCAGACATTGTTTGAAACATCGGTGGCAGGTTCAGCCACTGAAAAAAGACAATATCTGAAACAAAAAAAAACATTTACCCCACCCCCTATATGTACCCTCCCCCCCCCCCCCAAAAAAAAAAAAAAAGCGAGACAGAGAAAGAAAAATAATCATTAAATTAACCAAACATAAATTGTACATAAAAATAAAATTTCAATCAAGAAAATAAAAATTATTTCCCCCCTTATTCTTAGTATATTGGGTTTTTCAAAGTATGATATAAAATGTACATATATTAATATACTTTACCTTCATCAATGCTGTCTGGTTCTGATATATGACTGCTGGTGACACTGGCAGTATCCTCTGCTGTATCATACTCACTGCTGTCTCCGGCCCTAGCCCCGCCTGGTGAGAGAAAATGACGAGATGCCTTCATTTCTCAAGAATTTGGTCAAAAAGCCACAGACACCAAATAATGAAATACATGCATATGTACATGTACAATATGGAGTTTCTTCATGAGATGTACAATGTAACATAAGATCTGTATTTTCAAATTACTGAATTACTAATTTATCAATGAAATTCCTTTGATTTTTGGAGCATATGGCAAACTGCTTATTGGTATTGAATAAAATGTCAAATGGTGACCTACATGCATATGGATGGACACCTCAGAGAGCTTTTAGCCTACATGTATATGTACATAAGGAACATCTGCCAGGATTCCCATTGATAAAATCTGCACTTTGAAAATTAAGTGACGTATAATGAAAACAGCAATGATTTCTTCAACACATCATAAATACTTGTAGCATATTTTTATGAATCACTACTCCAGAATCCAGATAATATATTTCACAATGATTTTTTTTTAGACCCTGAGGAGTTTCATCTTTCACCTGAGTTTTGTGTGAAAAAATAAAAATTCATTTTTTGCTCACAGGTTGGCACATCTTCATAACACTTATTTTCATGAGAAAAGATTACACAAGAGCAATTCCTTTGATGCTTTCCAATCCTTTCTGCTTTTCTTCGGGGGGGGGGGGGGGATAATACTTTAAATTCTCCTGAAATGTGAAAATAACAAGCTAACACACTGATCATCACAGGGAAAAAAATGATTTTAATTACATTCATATTGTACATGTACTCATGCACATGTACATGTACAGGATATGACTCATCCATAATGTGAAAAAGTCTGTACCTGTTACAAACTTGGTAGTTTCAGTATCTTGTGAAATACATTTTACCTGTTTGAACAAGCAATATCCTAATCCATATTATCTCATCAAAAAAAAACATTTTTCCCCAACTACAAACATTCCTCCAAAAAAAAGAAAAAGAAATTATTACATTATTTTGTTTACACTAACTCTCATATGTTTAAACCTTTTAGGGCCTTTAGCTACAATGTACATGTAGGCACTTAATTGATATATTTTATCTGTCTGGCACTTTGCTTTGTTTTTACGACCTCCTGGATAGTACATGTACATAACGAGTGGTGGAACAAAGGAGAAACTTTATTTCAATCCACTTCTTTGTACATTGTAGATTTCAAGTCAGAATTTTTCAAATGTTATGTTATGAACTTCAAGTGAAAAATTACAATATTCCCCTACACTAAATAAGTTTAGATGTAATCAAATAATGAATTTGATATTATAAACTTATGAATAATTCGCACGTAATCTACATGTACCACTTTGACTTTCTTTAAAATGTTTCTACCATTGAATTCCGATGTTCCAGTATTCCAAATTATGGAGAAAGCCACAACAACAAAAAAACCTTTTAAAATATAACAGATGGGACAAATTCAGACCTTTGACCTTCCATAAATTTTGCATATTGTATAGATTTTCAAAATCCCTTAATGAAATCATCATCATTACTCATCAACATTAGCCTATAGAGGGTTCCCACAAGCAGCCATGCTGCAGGACATATGATGACATAAATGGTACCCTGGGGTACCAAATAAAAATCGGCCATTTTTTTGAATTATTAAATTTTTTTTTAGGGCTGTACCCTGGGTTGCCAAAAAGTGGGAAATTATTTTGGTGTGATTTTTTCAACATTCAATTGTGTCCCATGTTCTTGTAAAACATCCTATAAGTCATGTATTTTTCTCAAATTCATTGTTGTTGTGAGTAATTATTCTATTATTGATTTCTACTGGGGATTGGGCCAGCAGTGTCATAATAACACCATCGGCCTGCTCCTTGTCTCCCCCGTTACTCGCCTTCCTAAAAACCGCTACCATGTACACAGATCAGCGGCCTGCTCGTCCCCATGCAACTTCTGTATTGCACGATATCGTGCTCTTTCAACTTTCTCGGTCCTTGGAATCTTCTGTCTTTTACGTCCTTTCCCTTACAGTAAATTTCCGTATCCACCATTACCTTCCACCATTGTCTAAGTTTGAAAGTTTGAAAGCTAAAATACAGTAACGATGAAGTGATGTTTTTTAGGAAGAAGTGAAATAAAATCAAGTTCTAAAGCCGCGGGAGCTAACGCCTATAGCCACTGCGCTTGTAATTGTGAGGGCTGCTAGATAGCAGCTAGCGCGCGCGGTATACAGTGCATGCACACCATGCATAATAACACTGCACTGTTAACATGCATTGTGACTACGTACACGCACTGCATTCATAACGCTGGGGTTGTACTCGAGTGGACGTGAGATGGCGCTACACAACATGGTACCCCGGGGTACAACGCTACACCGGGGTACCGCGTGGTGCATCATATCAATAAAAACCTGTGCACTAGATTGTGACAACAATATAGCTTTTCATGGTCTGATGCACAGGTTTTTATTGTTATGTCCTCTAGCATGGCTGCCATGAGAACCCTCTATAAAGTACATGTACTTACAAGTCTTACATGTAGGTCTAGATTTTAGATAATAGTAGATTTATACTTTGAGGATATGAGGAAGAGTCATAAAAGCTAAATATCTCTTTTTTTTTAAATGTCTATTTGCCTTGAATCTGTTGTAGTTTAATGTCTCCTAGCAAGCTGTTTCAGACAGGCCTCGTTTCATAAAACTTGATATCAATAAAAAGTTACAATTGTTAAAAGCTACTGAAATCTTTAATCTGATTGGCTGACAGCAAATTTGTCATAGAAATCGGGCAGTTGTTATTAATAACAAGTTTTATGAAACAGGTCCCTGCATAATTCTCCTGCTCAAGACCTTATTTCTGTATCTAATTTTCTATGTTTCTTTCATATCTTCATAGAGGATATCCTCTGGTGGAGCTGCTAAATGTACATGTATCAAGAGTAGAGTTTGTATTCACACGATGTACATGTATAAGAAGATAGTTAATAATGCCACATATTTATAAAAATATCTCAACATACTGAATAACCATGTGATGTCTAAACATAAAAATACATGTATGCCTTATAGCTATAGAGTAGTGCTGTAATATTTCGGTTATTTCATTTTCCGTTTAACGGGGGATAAAAACCAGACGGGTCAATGATACAATTACATGTAGATATAAATACTTTGGAGTTTTTTACCTTTTTCCAAGTTGTGCCTGTCACTATCATATCATCAGATCATGCCTATGGTATAGCCTATGGGCATGGCACACTACATGTATGCCTACATGTATGTCATGTATGTCCCTCCCATCTCCGACTCCGACATCAAATCGCAATTGCTTTGCTATGAAACCTTTAATTGTAGACCTATGCTAAATAATAATTTATTACTGTAATTTACACTCAATGGTTAATCTACCTGATTTCCATCGATTCCTGAATCATTGATCGACAATCAACATGACATAAAAAGTAAAAATTCAATCAAATTCAAAACACACATGACATACATGACCAGATGACACACATCAGCAAGCAATGGTCATATTGACCATTAGGATCATATACATGTGTGTATACTGGGTATTGGGGATACAGATGTAATTTTGTTTGAAATGGAGGTTTTTGTGGGCAAACTGATACTTAAGTATCACTCTTTAGATTTTACGTTATAAGTTCGTTAAGATACAAAATGTAGAAAGTTATAAAAACTTACATTTACAGCCTTGTTTTTCGTACTTGTTACCCACACCTCCATACGGATGACGACTGCTCTCAATATGTTGCGCACTAGTGAGGCCGCTCTACATGGTTACGCACTAGTGAGGCCGCTCTACATGGTTACGCACCATAGATACGTACGCAGAATGTTACGCACACAAGCTATTCTACGAAGACCTGAAAGGGCCAAACTGACGACGTAAAAAAAAATAAAAAATATTACGTACGTACGTAGTAATTATTACGTACGTACGTAATATTTTTTTTTTTTTACGTCGTCAGTTTGGCCCTTCCAGGTCTTCGTAGGAGATCGACGAACCGATCGCGCCGGTACCACTAAGAGCGCTGAGGGCTCCCTTCATCATAATCGTGAAAAATACAAACTGGATGCTGACGGGACAGTCTCGATAGGAGTTATCGACAAAAAGTACCCAAAATTTCAGGAAACCCTCTTCAAAGGTCACAAAACAAACTGGTAAGTTTTAATCATCTATTATTCAACATAAGTATTTAGATTTAAGTAAACTGCAATATATGAGTTTGACTTAAATATAGCCAAAAATGCACAGTGATGCAGTTTAGGTATGGGATGTGTGTTGGCTGCATTCCTACACAGTCGGCAATGGCGTGTACCTATGAAAAAGTATGAGTATGAGTGACATGGAGTGAGATGACACATCATTTCTGTCCATCTTCGAAAGTTTCTAATCTAAGTTCTAATCTAAGTTTGACACGCAATGACACGTAAAATGTTCGCCCTCCATTAACTACTACATCTACATGAAGAACTATTAAACGAGTATTAACTATGTCTCTTTGATTCACAATTACAATGCCATGGCCTGGGTGACATGGGAGAGCAATCCAACCACACAGACACTGCATGCTCATGATGCTGCACCGGCCCGGTACATTTTTCACATTACCGGCGCTTGAGCATACACACGTGCATTGACAACATATTGCAAACCGAGATCAAGAATAGTGGAACACAACTTACCCTTTTTCTTCTTATTTGTCCGCGGCATTTTCACTAAGAATGAGATTAACTACAATTTGAATAACCTAAGTTTCAGGATTTTGGAAATCTGTGTATACTTCTGGCGTATTTATCAAAAATTTCGGCATCAAACCGGGAAAAGAGAAAAGAGATGCTTGTCTGTTCGTCGTACATATTTGTGTTTACCTCATTTTTATTGATCGGAAATACGAGCGCGCTTACTAGTACGTTTGAAAGTGTATACTGGATATGCATTGTGGGTACAATAAAACATAATCAGTAATGCGAAGAGGGTAAAGAGTGTTGCAATCAAAATGAGTAATTTTTCATTCATTCATTCACTGCATTCGAATCCACCAGCCGGCCAACATCATCAACATTGAGTTACGTCATGCACCAAATGCGACGATCATGACGTGAACCCGTCAGTCATGACGTGACGTGTACAATTTATATATGACAAAGTCATGCATTTTTAAGGTCTGGGTCAGGCATGTTCTCGGACTGACAGGACCGGAGGGTAGGGATCATATAGGGTTCTAGGACAATTACCCCCTGGGCAATCACCCCCCGGGAAATTACCCCCCCCCCCCCCGATTCACTGTGAGAAAAAAAAAAGTATCGGTTGCCTCTTGAAGCCAGTTTGAGCACCTATACTTTCGGTTGAAGGCCCTTAAAAACTTGATTGGGTCTACATCTTGTGTGGTTACCTAACAAACTTACGCCCCCATCCCCGCCCGCGACTTGTTGATAAATTTCTGGATACGCCGCATATATCTCGCTAGTTTATTGGGTGAGTCGCATTGAGAGCCAAGCCAGAAATCAGTGCTACAAGTTGCCCCTCCGACCCATCAGGAGCCGCCTCACCGCCCTACCATGCAAGGAGGGACTATAGACTTGCCCGTAACCTTCTTGGCCCTATACTAAATTCATGGATTAAGACCGCACAAAACCTCATCCTTGAAGTAGAAGACATCCATAAAAACAGAACAGATAGGGTCATTTGCGGATCCAGGGGGGGGGGCACTTCCGGCCCGTGCCCCCCTTCTTTTGGAAGAAAAGTATGCATTTAGACCATAGATGATCCGCCATTTTCTCGATTGTGCCCCCTTTTAGAATGAAGACCTTTTTTTTTTCTTTTTTTTTTCTTTTTTGCTTGTCAGGGAATTATGGAGGGGAACTGGACCCCCATAACCCCCATCCCCCCAACCCAGCGAATTTTGAAGGTCTGGCGAAAAAAATTCGAATCCCGCTGGCTCCAATTTTTTCTGACTTGTGATTTTCATTCCAGATCGAGCATACGATCTTTAACCCTGGGAGTATAACGCCTAAAAATTTGTTTACAAATTATCTTTATTGGACTGTTGAATATTAATGAGTCAGAAAGAAGAGGATCTTGGGTATTTGATTCCAGTTCATCGTGACTTGGCCGTGAACCAGAATAGCCTGGTGGTTAAGTCGCTGGCCGGCAAGCAGTAGATGACAGGTTCGATTCCCGCTGGTTCCAATTTTTTCTGACTTGTGATTTTCATTACAGATCGGAGTATAACGCCTAAAAATTTGTTTACAAATTAAAATTCCTCCCATTTAAGCTTCTTTATTTACTAAAGAGGAAACTCGTGAAGAAAGAATTATATATATAGATGTTGCGAATTGAAGACTTTTATACTATATTCGCAATTATAAAAAAATTGCATTAGGGAAATTTCACAAGTGTTTTAACGAGATGGTTGGCCCATTGTTGTGTACGAGGCGGGGGTCAGGGGGCTCCCAGAGCTGCCCACTGACCAAGAATTTTGAAATCACCAATATCCGGGCCACCGTAATCTCATGCTTTATTCGGTCAGCTAGGATGGTCTTATTTTATAAACTGTATATCCATCTAGTATATTGAAGACGAAATAAAATTGGCACCATTTTTTGTACCTCGCTTCGCTTGCTCACAAGACTTTACACTGGAAATACTCTCTTGTAATCTTGGGGCCGATTTTCTTCTGCATGCTTGTCCTCCAATTTCCCATAAATAGTACTAGGGTTTTTGTGTCGAACACTACATAAATAAAGCTTGCAGGTTTGCCATTGAATTTCACGAACTATATGCGTATTTGAATATTTGTCTTCTATAATATTGTCCAATATCGATTCCTAAAATATTGCTTGCAAACTAACCCCCGTTCAAATTACATGTACTTTTCGAAATCATCAGTCCAGATACCCAACATGTCCTGTGTGAGTGTTTTCTTCTATTTATAGTACACAGTTATATAATTATGGATGACTCCTCTAAATACATTAATATGAATTGCATCAGCGTTCACAAAATTTGTAAGGAGCTTAGATGCCCGGCCTCCCTTTTTCAGTTTGCACTTTAAATGTCTCACAGTTGAGTTGGGGTGCGAATAGGATTGAATTAAAATTTCGCCCTACCTCAGATCACTGATGTCGGCTTTAATAGTCCGAAAGGGTGGGTAGCGTCGCGTCGCGTCGAGTTGACGCGAACGCAACCATTCGTCCAAAGCCCCCCCCCCCCCCCCGAATTGGCATAAAGGGTGCGTTGGGAGCGTCGGGTCGCGTTGCGTTGACTGGAACGCCACCATTCGTCCAAAGCACCCCCGGTTTTGCCGAAAGGGTGCGTTGACTTTTTTTTTCTCTATACAGTGTATTATTATTATTTGTATTATTATTATTATTATCAGCGGTTCCAGGATTTTGTAAAGGGAAGGGGGGGGGGCAGAAATGCAGGGCTGACATCAGGGGCGGATCAAGGATTTTGTAAAGGGGGGGGGGGCACAGAAATACAGGGCTGTCAGGGGCGGATCCAGGATTTTGTAGGAAGTGGGGGCATGGAAATTCAGGTTTGTCATCAAGGGTGGATCCAGGATTTTGTAGAAAGGGGGCACACAACTGGTTTGTCATCAGGGGCGGATCCAGGATTTTGTAGAAAGGAGGGGCATGGAAATGCAGGTAGGTCATCAGGGGTGGATCCAGGATTTTGTAGAAAGGGGGGGGGGGCATGGAAATGCAGATTTGTCATCAGCGGTGGATCCAGGATTTTGTAGAAAGGGGGGCACACAACTGGTTTGTCATCAGGGGCGGATCTAGGATCCCCTCACAGTTTTGCCGAATGTATGCGTTTGGACTTTTTCTAACAGAATATTTGTGACAGTGGCAGATTTGCGGATCCCGGCCCGTGCCCCCTCCATTTGAAAGAAAAGTATGCTTTATGCCTCCCCCTTTTTTAGAACTGATAACCTTTTTTTTTGTTGTTGTTGCTTGTCAGAGAATTATGGGAGGAAAATTGGACTTTTGGAGGGCTTGCAAAAAAAACTTCTCGTCACCCCCCCCCCCCCCCCCCCCCCCCCACTGCTGAGCAATTTAAATACAGATCTCCCTCCAAAGTTGACAGACCTGCATATCTGTGCGCCCCCTTTTACAAAATCCTGGATCCACCCCTGATGACAAACCAGTTGTTTGCCCCCCCCCTTTCTACAAAATCCTGGATCCACCCCTGATGACCTACCTGCATTTCCATGCCCCCTCCTTTCTACAAAATCCTGGATCCGACCCTGATGACAGCCCTGCATTTCCGCCCCCCCCCCCCCTCCCTTTACAAAATCCTGGAACCGCTGATAATAATAATAATAATAATAATACACTGTATTTAGAAAAAGAAAAAAAAAAGTCAACGCACCCTTTCGGCCAAACCGGGGGGGGGGGGGGGCTTTGGACTCAGATAATACAAGTCCGATACTTGTAGTCTCTTTCATGAATATTCAGATTGGATAGCCCCAAAGGTACAGGGAAAAAAATTTCGCGCGCGGTGTGTCTGTCTCTTCTTTCTCACCCCCCCCCCCCCCTCCCCTCTCTCTCTCTCATATTTCATTTTCCTTTTTTTCTTTCTTCTTTTTATCTTGTTTTATAAATTTTTCTTGGCAGTGAAAAGAACCAACAACATATAAACGGAACAGTTAGGCCCTATATTGAAGATTGTTTCACTGGTTGTATACTTTTTTTTGTTCTTCCATGAATGCCTTTTTGCCAGATATGTAACTTTATTTGTAATTTCTGCTTGAAAGTTTTTTATGTTTGTGAACTCTCAATAAATACACAATAAAAAAAAAATAAAAAAAAAAACTTTATTTGTAATATCTGTATAATTCAAGTAAGCTGGGATTTTAAGTGAATTACAAGTATACATGTATACATGTATGTGTAAATTCTTTGTTTCTCCATGAATGCATACATTTTCCCATATAGGTTTACTTGTAAATTGTAAAAGTTTATGTTTATATTTTATTCATGATTTTAATATTTCTATTTTCTGGAAAAAAAATGAATAAACCAATACTTAAAACAATAAACAAACAATAATCCGGTTAGGGATCAGCATGATCTAGCGGTCAGCTCTCTGCATTCGTCTATAAACCTGACTCTGACACCCAGACCCAGGTTCAATTTCAGTCACGTCTTTCGGATGGTGACGATCATATTTGATTGATACACGTCTGTATACAACCAATCAACAACAACAACATTAAAATTTTCGGGGTGCCCTTTTTCCAAAAAAAATATCTGACGAGGGGGTAAAAGATAATGACTTGAAGGAAGGTCAGATTTCTTTATACTTTTCTTCCGCAAGCAAACATTCCTGATAAAAATAATAACAATAATAAAGTTTATCACATTTTCAATTGTCCTTTAGAACTCACTACCACCCGACATCCAGAGCATAGCAGACAACAACACATTCAAACTAAGTTCAAGCAACCACTTTCTTCCGCAACTAAGACTCCAGCAATAAGGAGTAATTAAGTAACATTGCGCACTCCCTCATCCTCCTCGTTTGGTTCCTGATGAAATGTTGAGGAGTATCCAGAAGAAGAAGAACTCTTGAGCCTAGTTTACCTGTGGGAGCGCAAATGGGGGGGGGGGGGGCACATTTTCTTTCTCATACCATGACCCTGGCTCCGCCACTGGAAGATGAGCTCTAGCTAGCTGGGCATGGCTGGCGCGCGCCGTGCATGCTATCGCTATAGTGCGGGCACTAAAAATATCATTGAGTAAACGGCATCCATTTTCGTTACTAGAGACGCCGAATCGAGGAACCGGACAGGGAAAGAAGGTTTGATTGTTTATACCGTATGCACTTTTCTGAATGAATGTTGATATAGTTTTTATATACGGCATTGTTAGACTGTTAATTAATGTTGTCGTCAGGGATTTTTTTTTGTGATGACAATAGGCGATATGTAAAATCATAACATTAGTTAACAGTCGGATGACTCGTAATCGCATTACCAATTACCAGTACCGGTAGGAGTATTTTGTAGACAGCTTGGTTCCCTACTACTACGTCGGAGCGCTGCTGGCCGGCCGGGTTGGGGTATCACATCGGCGGTCAGGCTCCGCTGCGGCTGTACGCTTTATACAGGACTATTTCATCTCATTGTATTGTCAGTGGCAGTGGCCAACGACGTGGCTCTTGTAATTGTAACATGTGCAAACACTACTAGGAAACAGTAAAATGACCCAAAATGATGATGATCTTGTTACTGTATGAGTGGATTATCAGTTATTTGCTCAGCGCACTTCGCACCACATCCTATAAGTATAACACATGAAAACTTGTCTCAGTTTGTGACACTATCCATGAAATCACACGGGCTTTAAAACAAATTGATATTTGACATCATTTCGCCCGGATAAGCAATCGTCACACTATATCCTATTATGTGGTGTTATAATAACCTGTTGATGACTTGTGAGGAAACTACTGCACTTTTTGGTTTAAAAAGAGTTTTACATTCAACTCGGACCTTTCCCTATACTAAAACTATAGTATTAAGGCAGTGAGAGCATTTTCCCCTACTTTGACCTTACAATCCCTCATTAAATCGAGTGGGAATTCCGAGCAAGATGATTTATTGAACCATTTTGCATACCAAATCGTGGCTAAAGACATCCTTAAACTAGTGATCTAAAGATTTTTCTGATTGGTTGACGGGAATTTGGTGCACTTTTGCTGTTCATTCACAAATGTCCTCTTTGGGCACATTATTCACGAACGTGTCGCAAGTATAGTGCATGCAAGGGCATTGGTTTACGCAGGGGCGGATCCAGGATTTAGTAAAAGAGGGGGCACAAAAATGAAAGTTTCTGAAAAGGTAGACCCGTATTTTTTTGGTCTCGCCGGCCTCTCGAAAAGTCGCTCAGTGGGGGGGGGGGGGGGGGGTAGGGACAAAAAAAAAATTAGCCAAACCTTCAAAAATCGCTTAGTAAGGGGTTATGGGGTCCAGTTCCCCTCCATAATTCCCTGACAAGCAAAAAAAAAAAGGTCTTCACTCTAAAAGGGGGGGCACAATCGAGAAAATGGCGGATCGTCTATGGTAAAAATTCATACTTCTCTTCCAAAAGGGGGGGCACGGGCCGGCTGTGCCCCCCCTGGATCTGCCAATGGGTTTACGGACGAACGCATTTCGCGCTTGCTAAGCGGTCTGCTCGTCCACAGTTTTTTTATCATTCTATCTACGATATTACCGTATTTGTCTTGATCTGTGGACAGCTGTGTGAGATAGGAGGTGGTGCATATTGTAGACAAGGCTACATATGTAAACTTAATATTTCTACTTCAGTTATATTTTGATCAAAATATATCGCTTAATATGGTTTTAGTGGGAAGAACTGACCAACGTCTACTGGATTGTGCCATTCTACCATGGGTAACTCGATTTGTGTACAGTGAAAAATAATTTGTCTAACAACAATACTGGATTGTGAGACGCGGGTAAGCTTATATAAGTAAGAAAGAATGAGAATGTTATAAGAAACGAATGAAAATGCCAAGAGCCGGGATGGGGTATATTGTGAAAATGTCCGTTTTGAGGTGGTAACTACAACGCCTCTCAAAGTGCAACTACTCCCCCTTTTCATAAAATGAACGCCCCCGACTCATGTGTACGTAGATCGCTGGGTGTCAAGGGAGGTCAGCGATTGCCTGTTCGAGAAGTATATGCGTTGATCCCAGGAAAGTAGTTCATATGTTTTAAAATGTACTTTCTTATACAATAAATGAAGCTTATCGGTAGCCTAGGTCTACAAGGGCAAGTTGTGTGTCTCAATGATAATGAGACAGACTCAGATTTATAATATAAACTGCAAAATATGGTTGGTGGCAGGCCCAGAGTCCCCCTTTTTTGTTTTATTTGTTGCTCTCCAATGAAGGAGAGGGATTCTGCAGAGCCAGACATTCTCATGGGAGCATATCCTTTAAAGGGATACTCAACCACAGATTGTGGACGTTTTAATGCCGCGAGAGGGCACCGTGATCGTTACCTGATCGTTACCTGATCATGCCCTTGCCCACGGGCACAAACCTCGGACAGACTGGTCGCCGCACAACATGCACGCTCAGCCTTAGCTCAAGCTTTCATGCGAAATTCGGTCGGCATCGTGCAGTCGAAATGTAATCCCACTTAGTCCAACGGACTCGTTCGGTGCACAAACTTTGTGTACGAGTGAATGGGGCTTACGCAATCCTGACTTTCCCCACGACCGCCTGATAGCGTATCCCTTTAATCAAATAGACTAATTTTTCCTTCTAACTCAATCTCAAAGAGTAGTACGGGGCCAGGGAGTGGCGTGTCCAGATACATACCAAAAATTGCTGTTGTGTTTGCCGTTGAATTTCAAGAAATATATGCATCAAACACAAACTAACCACTTAATATTTATTATGAATACATGTATTGTACAACATTCGATTAGATAAGATTCCTGAAAATACTTGTTTGATATACATGTAATGTTTGAAATCAGATGTCTGGATACTCAACCTGTCCAGACAGACATGTGGGTACTTCTCAACATATTATTGAGTGACACTTTTAGTTTAGGATGGGTCTTTGTCTATCCTTGAAAAAACAGTTTTAAATGATTCAAAATTTTTCTTTTCTTTTTCTTTTTATAGGTCTGCACCTTCATTTCTTACAAGTGGATCTAACAGCTTACAACATCATTGTGCACTATGTAGCTGATAAAAGAGTCAATAATTATTTCTACATCATCTTTTATCTATGGTCAGTCAAGACTGACTGACCAACGAACCCAGCAACTGGTGTAAGGACCAGTTGCTCACCAGACCTCTTCATCATTCCAATGGGAAGTGGGTCCAGCAGCTCTCCAAATACTTCACAGAGAATGCCGGAACCCACCCCACAACCCAAGCGCCAGAAGCGCGCTCGGGGGCGGGGGGAATTCGAGGAGGTACAGTTAACAGATCCAAATGCCCCATCGGCATCTCAACCAACTGAACAAAGGCAGGACAATGCTGCTCCAAGGAACAGACAAAAACAAGAGAGAAAACCAAGGAATGTGCCAAATAGTAAAGGGAGTAATGTGCAATATGGTGAAAATGGTGGTCCAGGCTACGCCACAGGATTAAGGGCTGGATACAATGGATATCAGCAACATGAGTACAGCGCACCTCAGGACATGTGGCAGTATGGATCCCAGTCGGCTCAGCAGCAACAAAGAGTTGTTAATTCACTGCAGCCACAAGCGCAACTTGTACCTCAACCTAACCAAAACCCTGATGAATTCCTCTCAATGGCTCTGCAGTTGCAAGAAATGGTAAGCTTAAGAGCATCAAATTATATAAATATAAGTATTTCATTTTGCTTCAAAGAAGGATGTGATGACATGTATTTGCTTCTTTTTAAGATTAAGATTTTTAATGGAAAAAAATTATCTATATAATGTATAACTTCCCAAAATTTATGTCCTGATTTCTATTTTTTTTTTTAATTCAGTGAGATTACCTATTGTAGTGTGGACTTTGAGTAGAGTTAACTGAATTAATGCCTGCATCATTTTTCTTGAACTGTGACTGGGTAATGCATAGTAATATTTCTATTTCTCATAGATGAGAGACACATAGGTCCGTATTCTGATAGCCGGGTTTAGTCTATCCTCAGTCTAAGTGTGGTAATAACTCTCTCAATATTTAGACTCGCGCAGGGGGTAGTTTAAGTCGGGTTTAACTCTGTCGCGTAGCCAAAAAAACGTTAGAGCCTGTAGGCCTACCGTACATACCGTATGTAGGCACTTTAGCGATAGGAAATTCTCGCAGACCTGGTAAACGTCGCTCCTGAAATGACCAACGCCTAAATTCTAACTTTTTTTACTGCTGTTAATTACGGAGAGAAAAAAACCCCGATAGATCCTAGATAATCCCATATTTTGGTAGCAAAATTAGATTTAACCGTTAGACTTTAGAGTTGTTGTTTGTTTTAACGTATTAGGCCTAACGTGTTAGTTAGATGTAGCTTAGAACTAACAGTAGACTAAAGACACAAGTTTTTACAAGTTCGTCGTAGGCCTACTCGTTCATGTCGTTGATCTACTCAATCTCCAACTAGGCTAATATTCAAACAAAAAGTTGGATCTCGGGCATAATTAGATTCTAACTCGTTAGACTAACTCGTTAGAGGTTACTACGTGTACCTGTAGTCTAAATTAAACCTGCTATCAGAATACCGGCCAAAAATTTAACTTTATTTGTCATAGATTTAGTCTTTAGGATCGAACTTGTTACTTTAGAATTAGATCTCAAACTTAATTACTACTTCTAAGTCTATTCGTAGACTTATGTTTAGGCCAGTGCAGGGCTAACTTTAATCTAACAAATCCATCTCCCACCGTACCGGGATGTCTATATCATAATGTAGGCCTAGGCCCTATGTTAATTGTTACTGTACTCTGTAGACTGTGGGTAGGCCCCTAGATCTAACTAACTTGTTAAATCCAACGTAAGATCTCAGACTTATGTAGAATTTAAAAGAAAACAAAGAATGTTATGAAAGTCCTCTAAATAAACAGACAAAGTTTTCTGCCAAACAGTAAATTAGGCTTAACTTTACTACTAACTTAGTCGAGAACTTGCCGAAATGTCACATCAAACATAGATCTAACTCGTTAGCCTAAGTTAGGACGGTTTTTCTTAACGAAGGGAATATATTCAACTTCTCCTGACCTTAACGTTAGCACTAGCAGACTTAGCATAAAAAGGGCCTACCGTTCTACTCACCAATGTTTTTAGGCATTATCCATTATAAATTCTCCATATTCAGATACGGTATACCGGTTTACAGTATAGATCTTGCCAATCAAGAAATGAAACTCGTAGTAGAGACGTAAAAGTTAGATGTCATGTCTGTGATCATCGATCAATATGCAAATTCAATAAGCACCGAAAGTGCGCTTATTTGCGCTGCGCGCGCAGCTCGCAGATGCGCGCTTTAAGCAATATAATTACTAGTATTAAGCGCTACCTTTGAGCGATACAGCACGTAGTAATCCGTCCCGGTCGCCCTGACGATACATGTGAACTTAAACAGTGGCGTATCCTCCGGCAAAGGGCAAGTAGCTATGGGTATAAACGGCGTATTTCACCTGCCCCTCCCCCCCCCCCCCCCAGTTTGAAAGCCAAGAAGAAAAAATAGGCCTACTTAATTAATTAAAAAGAAATTCCACCCTAGATCTAGTTTGTGTTTTTTTTTATTTCAAGAAACACCTTCATCAATAGGCTAATATGTTGTGTGTGTGGTTGTTTTGGGGGGGATTATTTATTTTTATTGATTGAAACAAACATATTCCCAACATTTACAAACAATTATAAAAATTATTGCAGTCTATAAAATAAAATTTAAAAAACAAGGAAAGGCAGCAATTACATCATGTAACTATATGACATACAGTTCAAAAGAGCACACTCAGGTAGCCTCCTGGGGATAGCCTACACTCTAAATTTTCGGATTGCCACTATTGGCCACAATAAATTAATGCACTAGGAATCCCCTTGACAATCCTCTATGGCCCATGCTATGAATATTCATGAGCAAATGAGCTCTACTGAGTAGATTCTCCATGGTAATTAAACCTGGGCAGGGCATTTAACCCAGGGTTAAATGTTAAACCTAGGTTTAACTAAACCTGGCTATCAGAATACCAAATAGAGTTAAACTACACTTATGGGGTGTTGCAAGAAAGTTGCAATCAATTGCAAATTGTAAAGCAAATTAGAACAACCATTCTTAATGGTTCAGCGTCTGCCTATTCAAGAAGATGCGCTTGCAACAATGATTTTGATTGGTCAATACCGATCAGTTGCAACTTGCAATCAATCGCAACTTTCTTGCAACACCCCATTAGACTGAAGGTGAGGTTTAAGTGTAGTTTAGTTAACCTAGGGTTAAATTAAACCTGCTATCAGAATACCGGCCATAAAGAGTAATGAGATTTTCATCTAACCTCTTTATTTCCATTGTAATGAGCAGAATTAAGAATACAAACTCTATAACTTGTAGTGAATGTTATAATTCCATGGGATGCTCATTAGAAATGAAGAAGGCTTATTAACATTGATTTTTCACCACAAGAAAGTACATGTTTACATGTATGCCTATACCACATAGAAGTAACAATTGTACTTTGAATCTGTTGCACGATTATGTAAATGACTTTGGTTCTGTGATGTATATTTTTAACATCTCAGTTAAATTTTGTGTTAAATCTGGATTATTTTAATATCATTACAGATGTACATATACATATGTAGGCAGACCAAGAAAAAAAGAGGAAGAAGTTTAAAGCTTCCATATATTTCTAATATAATGTACATGTATATATCTGATATTTTTCATAAAGTCAAGATGTGTACCCCAGTGTTGTACCTGTGCAGTGGTGAAACTGCCCCATATATATTATTGTGGCTATTGTATGAATTTGTGCTCCAGTTTTAGCTGCATTGCTTTGTCATTGATTTATTGATCTGTGCCATTCAGTAGGCACAATACTGGCCATGTCTCCTAGGTGCTCACAATAAAAAATGAAGTGAGAAATGAACTGAGGTCTGGTGAGCATGAGTTTTGTTTTGTTTCCTCATCAAGGATTATATTTATTCCATTCAAGACATGTATATTTAGTAGTCATAGCAGAAATATGAAGAGCACATGAGAAACTACAAATTCAAATAATATTCTTAAATAAGTAGTAAAAGGAAGCATACTTGCATCCATAAAATAATAAGAGACGGTGAATGTGCATTTATATTGTGGTTGTATTAAAGGTTGTTTGTCAAATCAAGCATAGTGAAGCTAGCGGTAGTTTGTGCACTGCTTCGGATGATTGCACTGTTTCTATGGCAATGGCTTTGGTTCTAAACTTTGAGGTGCTTTGAACGATAATGTGCAAGCACAAATACAGTATCCCAACTACACTGTACATGCTCACATATTTCTGAATTTATGCTGAAATTGTGAAACATACATTTTGTGCTATTACGCGTGCATGAATATTGAGGGTACAGGAAGAGGTTTTGATGAAAATACAATGAAAATTTTCTTTCTGACGTACTATAGAACAGTGACATAAATGTAGATACCTGATTGTTGACATTGCTTTCTCTTTATCATCTTTTGTTTGTGTAGACAGAATGAGATTATTGACGATGGACATAGCCTTGGTAATTTTAAGATGTATGTTTTATATGGTGAATAAAATCAAAAGGGAAAATAAAAGAGAGAGTGATAGACAGACACGGGCGTTGCAAACCAGTTCCTATACTTTGTACATTATTGATGAAAAGTCAGAGGGTAAAATGATTAATTCCCTTATTTCAAGGTTGTTATTGTTGGGGGGTTTTTATATGAGGATTGCACTTGGGACTGTATTTTGAGAAATTCCATTTGAGAGAGAGAGAGAGAGAGAGAGAGAGAGAGAGACATACAGACAGACAGACAGACAGATACACAGATACATGTAGATCATTTGTTGATTAATGTTTTGATCTGTTCTACTGATACACTATCTACATATAGGTGTATAAACAGAAATATAGTTTATTGCCATGAATAAGTTTATGAGCTTCAATTTATGCATACATACATGTATACATGTATTAATGAATTTTAAAATAAAGGGAAAAAGAGATTATCCAAAGCAAATTACTGTACATTTAAAGGGGCACTGCATGGATTTGTCTGGTCTGAAAAAAAAACATTTGTTTTTATTTCGTATATAGGCTCTCTAGGATGGGGAAGGAGTGGTCTGAAATTTAAGGATAGTAATTAACATTGTTTATCTTCAAAACATTTATGTGTACGTAGATGCCCAAGAAAAAATGCATTTTTACTAGAATTTGTGATATGCATTGAATTAATTTTCAAATGAGGTACACATGTATGTTATTTTAATAGTTTATTTGATTACCAGTGTAAGTTGCTGGATTTTCCATCCCGTATCATCTTACTAATCCTCAGGTTCTTATGATTATTTGTGTTTTATTTTTCAGGGTGATGAGGATGTTGTCTTTGAAACTTTTCATCATAACAATGGAAAGAAGTACACTTGTATCAAGCAAGGAGGACAGAGGCATTACTTGGACAGCTGGGATACTCAGGTACAGATATATATTTTGTGTTTGTTTTCTTAAATTGAAATAACCTGAAATGTCCAGTTTGTTTTATTGTAATAATAGTCTAGCTGGTACATTCATATTAAAATGTGTGTATTGATATTGATTTAAAAATGCATTATTGTTGTACGTGCCATTAATTGAGTAGATTACAACTGTTTCTTTACATACTGTGTAGTCCCCAGTTTCTCATCCATGTGATACTCAGATGATCTGTTAATTTGGCTTTCCATTAAATCATCAATCAAATATTTGATGGATATTTTATTGCACTGAATAATTTATAAATCCATTGTGTATTGAATAATTTACAAATCCGTTATGTATTAAATAATTTACAAATCCATTGTGTAGTTGTTGTATTTAATTACTTTGCATTTGCTTCCACTCCAGGTAATCAGTGAGTGATTGGTAATGGGAAATCCAAATTGATTTGCCCTTTTTACCACGACTTTCCATGTGCCAGCCAGACTTTCAATTTCGAGTTCATAATTTACTTAACAAGCTTTCATCGTGGCACTTATCTACAATGTGCATACATAATTTACGTGTGTGAGAAATACTGCTGATGTCAGGGAGGTCCTTTTTGATAATAATTAAGTTGATGAATGAGCTAAATCTATTCCAAGGTGTTTAAGCTGCATAATGATATAAATGCACAAATGTAATTGAGTCAGACAGAGCTGAACAAATGGGTGCATTTACAAAGCAAAGAGAAAGAAAGAAGGGAATTCAAGGGAGTATATGTGGAAGAAAGAATCTGTAGGGAAAACGAAGTGTTTGAATTGAAGAGTATGGGATGAGAAAAAAAAATGGCTTCTCAATGCAATATTTTTAGAAAGATACTCCAGAAACATGAATATATAACCATAATAACAGAATAGTGTTTTGTAAGAAAAAGCTTATCCACTGGCTTATTTTGATTATTTGGGGATTCCTCATAATCTAGCATTTTAAAAGATTTGTTTATTTCTAAGGAATACATTGTACTTCTGATTACTCAGCAAGTTATTAACCCTTAATATTACCCCTTTGTCAGCCACAGCATACATGTATATGTACTCAGGTTATCTTTTTATGAATAAATTTACTGATTTCTTCATAAATGTATATGAAGTGCTTAATCCACAGGATGCTTTGCATTATTATTATTATTGTTATAATTATTGTTGTTGCTGTTGTTGTCATTTTTAGGATATTATTATTATTATTATTATTATTATTATTAATATTATTATTATAACTCTAACTGCGACTTAAGGCGAAACCTTTTATCTCATCCTATTGTGAGGATTCGCCCTAACGTCGAATTTCTATTGTGACGGAATAAACCTATTGTTAGGTTTCGCCTTAAGTCGCAGATAGGTAAATTATTATTATTATTATTATTATTATTATTATTATAATCACTCTAACTGCTTCTTAAGGCGAATCCTTTTATCTCATCCTATTGTTAAGATTCGCCTTAACCCACGTTCGTTTCGCCTTAACGTCAAATTTCTATTGTGACAGAATAAACCTATTGTTAGGATTCGCCTTAAGTCGCAGATAGGTAAATAATAATAATAATTATTATTATTATTATTATTATTATTATTATTATTATTATTATCATTATTATTATTATTATTATTATTATTATTATTATTATTATTATTATGATGATGATGATGATGATGATGATGATGATGATGATGATGATGATGATGATGATGATGATGATTATTACTATTCATATTATTATTGTTGTTGTTGTCATTGGTATTGATATTTGCTATTTCTGTTGTTATTGCTATTGCTATTGCTATTGCTATTGCTATTGATGTTGCTATTACTGTTATTATTACTACGCTACCACTTTTACTACTTTTACTACTACTAATTATTTTCTGACTGAATGGATTCATTCATATGACATTTTGATCCATTCATGAAGACCATATGATGTGTCATTAGCAGAGGCCTCTATTTCCCGTGCATCCAGTCCTTTAAGCTTTTATGTTAATAGATAAATGATGTAACTTCTCTCGAAATGTAGAACTGGCAGCCATTTCCCAAGAAATGGGTGAGCCAAGGAGTGTTCATACGAGATGGAGACCAAGGTGATTCCGAGTCCACCGAGCAGGCAACCAGCGACAGTGGAGGACACCACCATCAAGCTGAGAGCAGTGGAGCAGAGGTGTCAGGGGGTCTGAGTGGGACCAATGATGACAGAGCAGGGTCACTCATGCACCCTACCAGGGGTACGCTCCTTACATACATATTTGAGGTATGTTTTCTTGATAATTGATATGATACTTGAAACAATGTTTACAGAATGGAGAGATGTATTACCAATCAGAATTTGCATTTTTGTTTTGGGGGGTTTTTTTATACAAAATTGACTTTTTTATAGTTTCAGCTGAAAAAACGTTCAGAAAAATATACACCCATAATGGATAATGTTTTACAGCCTTAAGTTTTATATGACCAATGACTTTAAACTTTGATTGAATGCAGAATGTTATTAATTTCTTCAGTGATTAAATTCAACCTTCCTGTTGATATTTGACCTGTTTAATTAACCTATTTTAACAATATGAAGTGCTATAAGTCCTTCCTTAAAGTGAGCATTCCATACCGTAGATACATACACACATATGCCTAAGTAACGCATTGAGTGCACTCTCTTTCTTGATGGAGGGGAGGTGAGATACACTCTTTTTGTCTCCATTCATCTCTTATTCAAAGAGGTACTAGTCTCAATGGGCACGCTATAATTAGCTCATTTTCTTAAGAGGCAGGTGTTAATCCTCCAAGAGCTATTCATTATATAATTTTAAGTGTTAGTAGTGTATATTCTGAAAAGTTTCTCACTGCACTTCCACCACAGAGAATAATATGCTAAGGTGGAATATTCTTTCTCCTGTTATTTAAAGTGAGCGTTACATTATGTTTTATCAATTATATTTCGTTGTTTGATTTATAGCTTTAAAGTGCTAAATATTGCTCTTAACATGCCTTAAAGTTATTGGTCTTTTTTGGTTACTTGAAATTGCATGGATTATTTCAGATTTTATGTATTCATGTTAATATTTCTTTATAATTTTCATGATATAATCCTACATGGCGAAGGACTTTTAAAGCAGCTATTCAAAGAAAATCACAAATATGGCAATTAATGTATCACTAGAAACTGGGAAGCTTACAGATGGCAATCGTATAAGTTTTATGTCAACTGCGTATCTGATGATTATAAAAACAACACAAATAAAAGCTCTTCTCAGCATCTGGAATATCCGAGGATTCGCCAGAAATATAGCGATGTTTTGATGTCGTCACACTCGGGATCGATCCTGCTTAAGCAGACGACGTCCTATAATGAATGAACGTAATTGCAATGCAATTATTTATCAAATTATAAAGAGTTTGGTGTATTTAAACATGACCTTATTTCACACCATTATAAAGGGAAAGTGAAACTGATTCTGATAGCTAAAACCGTTTGATTGTAAATACACAGGAGAAGGGTCAATGATCAATGAAATAAACCCCACTTTCAAATTGAAAAGCCCTCCGAATAATAGCAGGATGGTATTCGTTCCCTCTTGAAACGCCGAACATGCCCTGGTGCAAGCAGCTGAAAATACAATGGCGTCTTATTTTGTTTACAAGTGACTGATTCCTTTATTTTTTTAACGCTGCATTTTTCATCAAAATAATACCATACACGAAGTTAAGAGTGAGGCAACAGACTAACATTAAGACTGACGCTAGTGAAGGAAGAGAAATAAGTGAAGAGGAGATGACAAAATAGGCTCTGAAAAATGTGTAAGATGTTATGGGACATCGTCTGCTGAGACAGGACTGGTCCATGGTGTGTCGTCACATATCTCAGCAGCGTTCGAGGAGCTCTTCAGCTGCTATATCGGGGGCTGTATTTTACCGTTTTATAATTGATAATAATCATTACTTCAAATGTTTCCAAGCGTTGAATTTGGATAACCTTGTTTAATTTATGCCATCTATGCAATAATAAGTATTAAGCCAATATTTAAAATCATTAAAGTTCTACTTTAAGGGTAAACATGATAAATGTGCAGTATACTAAAATGCATTTGCTATTAATGCTGTGATAATCTTTATATAATACTATTCATGTTCATGTTTTGGTTTTTTTGTCTGACAGGAGAAGCGCAATATTCACTGTTTCTTCGATGATAATTCTGGAATGTGGGTGAAGATGCCAGTCAGCTGGGAACAGCATACAGACTTTGTTAAAGGCTTGGTCAAGCAAGTCAAAGTAAGATCAATGTGCCAGTTAAACTCTTAGTCTTGTGTTTTCTTATTCATCCCTTGCTAAAGAAAAGATATCACATGTTTAAAGATAGAAAGCACACTTGATCAGATATGGTATGCATTTTCCTTGACAAAAGTGTAAGAAAATAGTGAAAACAATAAACCAATTATTTCTTTTAAATAGAACACTCTAAAACAAGAACAGTGTTTCTTATCAAATACAACTTCTACTGTTTAGTATGTGTAAACAAGTACATTTATTTAGTTAATTTATAGATTTTGTAAAATGGTTAAATCTCCCTTGCATATATTCTGACTGATATAAAATGTATAAAAATGCATTTAATAAGTAATCTTAGAGCAGTTTTTTGTGTGCATGTAGCTAATGTAACCATGCATATTGGAAAATTGTTTTTGCCCTGCATTTTCCCCAAGATTCTAATTAGTTTTCTAATATCATCTCATAAAGGATCAAACCCCTGCTTGGAAGGATGCATATGACATTATAGCAGCTTTGAGGAAGAGTAATTATGATGTTGATGATACTGTCATGACGTTTCTAACTGTGGGTGATACTGGATGTATGGACACACCAGATCGTCTCAAAGGATTTGATATGAAACTCATCAAAGAAAAAGATCAGAAAATTGTTGCTCAGCAGGAGAAGCTGATAAAAATGGTAAGAATTCTTTCCAACATTGGTTAAAGTAAACACAGTATGCTTCTTTGATATGATTTACTAGATGGTTCTTGCAGGTAGGAAAGAAATTGCAGAAGCAAAAGCTTGTCATGTTAACTGTCTGCAAAAGTATGCTTATATAATCGTCTGTCCCATTGAAAATGTGAAAAGTGATATTTACAGAATTGCGTTTATGACACATTCAGTGATGGATTGAGTATATCATCGCCTATCTTTTATATTTATACATGAATTAGATGATGTGAATCAATTGATATACACTAGTTCTTTCAAATGCATCAATATAAAACCTGTGTATTGGATGAGAATTAGTTACGATTACTTCATTTTTTATTCTTCCAGCACCGTAGCTATGACAGAGTGATGCAGAACAACAAGAAACTTAGGCAAGAAAATGATAGAATGCAGAAAGAGGTACTGTATATTTTTTTCTTTATTATACATTTTGTAGATTTAGATGTAGATTGCATAATTTACAAGTATATAGATGTAGGTTTGGTCGGTATGCTGAAGATGTTCAGTGTTAGCTTCGTTTAGCTAATGATATTGGGGATGAATTCCACTATATCTTTATGTGCCCATTTTTTGTAAAAGAAATACAGGTGTATCTAAACCAACATTTTACAGCAACTCATAAAACTAATTTTACAACATTTTTCTCATAATTTTTTGCCACAAAGCCCAAAATGCAAATGTAGATTTGTACATATGTAAGAAAACAATTTCAAGTAGTAGTAGAGGAGTTACATGTAGACCACCTCCATGGCTCAACTTGTATGTGTATATAACTGTTATACATCATTCTTAACTTGTATTTGTAGTCACTTTGGTAGAGTAACCAAATTGGAAATATTTACTATATCTTCTGACATTATGTCGAAAGAGGCAATAAATCAACCTACTCATCCAGTGGCCTGTACCACTACAGTATGTCCAAAAAAAGTTAACAGTTGGAAAAAGTCTCCCCAAAGAAATATGTCAAAATATACGTAGGAAATTTTAATACCTGTGGATTGCTTAGGGTCTCTTCTCGAGTGAGCAAAAGCCACTTTTGTTAAAGGATGCAAAATCCAGACTTGACAAGAATTGGTATTTGTTCTGGCTGGTATTAACAATTTGAAAACTGTTAAAAGTTGCCAGTTGGAAAAATGTCTCCCCTAATAATGAACAAATATAGGTTCATGAAATTCTCTACATATGAATAGCTTATGTTCTCTACTATCAAATCACACCAAAAATCAGTGGATGAAAAAAAATTTGTATTGGTTCTGGCTTGTATCAGCAAAGTTGAGAGTCTTGGAATGGCTTACAAATGTTTATATTCTGATCATTAAATTGCAGTTTATGAAAGAATATGCTTTATTTTTGGGATTTCCTGACGTATCCCATCAAAACTTGATGGTTGACTAAGAAAGCCAGCTTGAATTTAAAACTTGCCAAAATTAATATTTCAAAACACTCAATAAAGTAGTAAATTGGTCACTGAAGCACTAAAATGTTGATGATATAGGTAGGCATATACATTTGTATATGCAAAGAACAAACATATTTTTTTCATAAAGTGTCTAATATTTATAAAAATATGAACATTTGTAAGATTTTTCATGACTCAACTTTGCTGATACCAGCCAGAGCAAATATCAATTCTTGTCAAGTCTGGATATTGCACCTTTTCACAAAAGTGGCCTTTGCTCACTAAAGCATAAGACATGGCCAGATCTTTAGATGTCATTTAATAGAAGAGACCCTAAGCTATCCACAGGTTTGAATTTTTGCTTCAAATATATGAAATGTTTATTTTGGAAGACTTTTTCTGACTTTTAACTTTTTCTCCTTTTTTTTTTTGGGGGGGGGGGGGGACACACTATAAATATTTTTTAGTGAATAGAAAGATGTCCTCCAACAGTAGTAAGGTGATTAAAATGTCCCCTGGGCTCACAAAAGATGAGCGCTGCCAGAAAATTTTAAAAAGAAGAGGAAGTGTTCTAAAATAATTTCTGAAACCTTGTAGAAGAGGGATTACCCCTGATTCAATCTGTTAGGGTTAATAGGGTTGTGAATATGTGTTAGTTTGGGCATAGTTTCAAATTTAAAAAAAAATGACAGAATCTCTGGATTAGCTTCTGAGTATTTGTTTAATCTCTCAAAAGGATTAGTTTCTCATATGTGACTATGGTCAGTTACTTGTAAAGTACGTGAAATGGAAGTCTGAACAAAGGTTACTACAGAGTCTAATGACATTAAACTGCAGTGTACATGTATAAACAACAATTATTAATAGTACAAACAGTAATTAAAGAATGATGCCTACCGGTTTATAAAGCTGACACGATGCCATATGGGCTTCTTTTTTTTTTTTTTTTTTTTAAGACATAGGTAATATTTGATACAATGGACACAGATCTTATTGTTTATAAATTTCATTTTAAGAGTCAGATGATTAATTGGTGCTGTGATCTGTATCACCTTAAGAATTTTGTAATTATTTTACTCCCTGTGAAATGTATAACATTATTTTGTACCTCTGTCCACCGGAGGCACTACCGGTATGTTTTTCGGTTGTCCGTCCGTCCTTCCGACCATCTTTCGTTAACGCAATATCTCAAGAACCATGTAAGAAATAAATTTGAAACTTTGTGCTAGTATGTATTGCCAAGAGAAGATGATCCGATCATATTTTTGATTATGTAGGTCAAAGGTCACTGAGGTCAATTTCTGAAATTTTAGGTGTTAGCCTTATTAACACGATAGAACCATTTGAGGTATGAACTTCAAACTTGGCGCTAGTATGTATTACCATAAGAAGAGGATCTGATTAGATTTTGGGTTATGTAGTTAAAAATTCAAATGACATAGAGGTCACTTTTGAAAATGGGCCATTCCACTGTTATAGACGTTACACATATAAGATGTCGCAATTTGTATTCAAACTTGCCTGTACTGAATCTTGATTATTATCAAAAGATGAGAGCTGCCATAAAATTGAAAAGAAGAGGAAGTGTTATGAAAGAATTTCTAAATTTCTAAAAGTTTGTTGAAGAGGAATTACCCCTGATTCAATATTTCTTAAGGCAATATGTCAAGAACCACAAACTTCAAACTTGGTGCTGGGTGCTGGTATGCATTGCCATGACAAGATGATCTGATTAGATTTTGGGTTACGTAGGTCAAAGGTTTAAGGTCACAGAGGTCAATTTCTGAAATTTCAGGTGTTATCCTCGTTAACACAATATCTCAAGAACCATTTGAGTATGAACTTCAAACTTGGCATTGGCATTGAAGCACCCCTGCATCATATTGGAATAATCCAGATTTACAATACTGTATATACATATAATAGTTAAACCTTTAAAGTATTATATAAGAATACTTTTGGGGCTGACAGTACTGTAATGTATTTTATTATTAATCAAGATCACCTTGCTACCTATTACTAGTAAAAAACTTTTTTTTTCATTAGCACCCTCTATTTCATTACAAAAAAAAAGATTTATGGGCATGGTCCTGAAGACCACGAAGGCATTAACTTCAGACTTTGTACTAGTATGCATCACCATATTGGGACAAACTGATTAGATTTTTGTTTATGTAGGTCAAAGGTCAATATGCATGAAATTAAAGATTTGTTAATTTTGTAATCACCATATCTCAACTATTTAGTATGCATGACTAGCAGGAGATAAAGCGATTGGAATTTTGGTTTCTTGGGTCAAAGAGGTCAATTAACATGTTATTGTAAGCTTCTTATTCAGGTTATCACAATATTTCAAGAACAGTTATATCCTGAATTTAGGCAAAGGCATATAGGAGATGCAGTGGCATTCATAATGTTAATCTTTAATTTATTTCTTTTTAAATCTATATTTCTAGTTGGATCAATTGCGAGAAAAAGTGGCTAGCTTAGAGGTAGAGGCTAAGACTGCCAACCATAAGCTGCAGGCTCTTCAGAATGAGAGGCCCAAAACAGCTCGGGCAAGAACATCCTTAACAGCTGAACCACCAGTAAGATTCAGTGTACAGCCATCATTTGTACTCCATTGTTATCTTAAACCAATGCTACCGAGTTCTTGCTTAGTGAGATATGAAATTAAGAATTGCTTGATTAGATTCTAGTTTGGCAAAAATCAGCTCTGTGGTTGATGACTTTGTTGATGTATTATTGCAGTGCATAATATATGTCTTCAATATCAAACCTAAATGTATGAATTGAATGAACGGAAGCTACTTTTATCAGGGGACATTCAGATGTCATTTGCCAAAGTAATGCACACAAAAACAACATGTGAAATTTGCTTGTTATAAGTTTTCTAGGCCACACAGACACGCTGCATATGCTCCAATGCTAATGTCTATAAACCCATCCTCTATTAATCTGGTAGCTGTGTATTTTTCTTATTTGATCACATGATTTGACCACATGATCAGGCCATGGAAACACACTTTGCATTAATATGTTCTCTGGTGACCCATCCTGGTTGCCCTATGTTTTTCCAATTTGATCATATATATTTGTTATGATATTAATCATCAGGCCATAGAGACTGCACCCTCAAACTCAACACCTGAAGAGCCATCAGGACCTGTGGGACCTACTGTGGATGAGGAGACTCTGAGGAAACTGGACAAGGATGCGAAAGAACTTGATAAAGCCAACCTGACGCTCAAGAAAGAGGTTCAGCAAGGATTTAATGGTAATAGCAATATACATTACCAAAATGTAAATTTATTATCATTATGTTCATTCATTTCAGTTTATTTTGTGTTTGCAATTTATATATTATGATGCAGAGATGACAATTATATAAAATTGTCCCACGTTAAAATCCTGTTAATAAAAAAGAGGTTGATTAAACCATGTTATAAACCGGCAGTGTTGATAAAATCATTTATATGATATGTTCAGACATGATCGAGATGATAAGATCACCTTATGGTTTAATTTTGTTTTCAGATATGATTGAGATGATGCAGGAGGCCTCGGTGGCTCTTAAAAAGATGAAGAAGATGGACACAGGGAATGTGAAGGAGCTGGAGGAACTTCGAGTGCTCTACAGGAAGGAATGCTTGCAGAGGAAACTCCTTTATAACAAGGTAAGCCGCAATGGGATTGATTCCGGTGATCAGATTTAGCCACCCTTTTTACTACTAGTAAATATGTAACTTCCAGTTTCACTGTCGAGATGTAAAGTCTCCTCTGAAGAATCTTTCATTAAGTCACATCTCTTTAGAAGTCTGTCTAGTTTGATAGCATATAAATCCAGCATAAGGTGTGATACTTCCAATGGAATCTTCTTCTTCCAGATATATATTTTTTAATTAATGATATTCGGTAGAAATACATAATAATTAAATTGATTAATATATTATGGATCAAGTGAAGCTGACATAATACAGGTTTGTTTTAGGCAAATCTTAATCTGGCATAATCTGGCATAATCTGGCATAATCTTAATCTGGCATAATTTCTTAATATGGTTCTGCTACTTCTGTAGTTACAAGAGCTGCGAGGCAACATCCGTGTGTTCTGCCGTGTCCGGTATGACTCCCGCACAGAATGTTGTCTGCAGTTCCCGTCGGAGATTGAGATAGAAGCTACCAACCCAGCAGGGAAAAAAATGAATCACTCCTTTGATCATGTCTTCTCTCCCACATCAACACAAGAGCAGGTGTGCATTAACCCTTTTGAGACAGTTGACCACATTTTGTGGTTAACTCAATAACTTTTGATTCAGAGCTCTAAAAAATATACCAGATGCATGAGTAGTAAGAGCTAAAATTTCTGCACAAACTATGTATATCCTTTTTGTTGCATGACCATTTTGCGTTTGATGTAAGGAATTTTAGAAACAAGAATAAGCTCGAAAATCCCTAAATTGGCAACATATTGAAAGGTTCAAAGTCATTGTTTTTTTGTCAAAATTGGCAATTTTTTCAAAACAAAAATATTGTTGCCAATTTGAAGAACAAAATGTAATCTATTTAGCCCTTAATAATAATGGGTTAACCTATTCGGTGCCATATGTGGTTTTAACCTCTTGAAAACTAAACCCAAGTTAACTTGGGCTCAATCTATGGAAGATGTATTTTACCAATTCACAATTTATCCATTTCGTTTGAAGTCTAAAATCTCATGTTGTATCTCATATGTTTCGGACTTTAAAAAGTTGGTCATCTTGAAATTAAAAAAAGAGGCTCATAAATTGTTATGTTGACGTAGAAAGGTTAGTGTTCTTGAAATAAAAAAGGGGCTCATAAATTTTTTTTTTTTTTGTAACATGTAGATGTTAGTCAATTTCTTTATTGTTTTACTTGTCTGTAGCATTTACTCCAAACTGCAAAGGAATGAAAAAACAATGTGACGATTCACAGTTGATAAAATGGAACTGTGATTTAAAAAGTTGCTTCATAAAATCTTGTTAGTAGTACATGTTTATAAACTTAGTGGCACCGTAAGGGAGCATATTGGACTACGCAGCCTCCCATTTTCTTTAGGTGATTAAGGTGAACATAGAGACGGGAAAAGGACAACAGCATGAAGTGAATTTATGAGAATATTTTGTTTTCATGCTTAGGTATTTGCCCAAGCTCTACCCATCATAACATCCTGTGTAGATGGATACAATGTGTGTATCATGGCGTACGGACAGACAGGTTCAGGAAAGACCTTTACCATGATGGGTCCTAAAGACAACCCTGGGGTCAATGTGCGTGCTATCAGGGAACTCCTCAAGATCTGTAGTGAGAGAGATCAGGTGGATTACACACTCAAGGTTAGTCAGTTTTTTTATTGTACCCCCGAACACTAGTTCGGGGATACTATGGATTTGGCATCGTCGCGCCGCGTCCGTTATGGTAATGCATTATGGTAAGATGAAGACGCCTATTGTTTTTGGTGTGGGCGGAGTCAACATGGTTACCATGGTAACCATATTTTTAAAGAAATAGTAAAGATTTTCTTGTGAGCATTCTACCGGCTGCAGTTCTTGTCGGATCACCTTCAAATTTCGCATGGAGGTGCATTATGGTAAGATGAAGACGCCTATTGTTTTTGGTGTGGGTGGAGTCATCGTTGCCATGGTAACCATATTTTTAAAAGAAATAGTAAAGAATTTCTTGTGACCGCTCTACCGGCTGCAGTTTTTGTCGGATCACCTTCAATTTCAAAACAAGTAAAAAATGACAAAAGTACAAAAAAGGTCAAATTTGTCAGCAGTGATACCCGAGGTCCCAAATTGCCACTTTATCCATTTCAGTCACAACATTGATTCAAATGGGGGATGGGTGACAGGTTCGGGGGATACATGTACTCGGACAGGTCCCCCCCTCCGAATGCTCTAGTTTTTTATAATATTAAAATATTTTTATACATATAGGAGGCAACTATTAAATGGCTACTATTTGACATATTGTAAGAAAATAAGCAAAATTTCTATAAGAAATTGAGAATATTATATAAATGACTTAAAGAAGATACCAAAATGCTCCCCTAAGTCTTGTATCTCCTTTCTGGCTCTTTTTTTTTTCCTTTTATTTTACTCATTTGTACAGTCAGGAATTCTTGTGTGGGATTAGTAAATAGCTGTTTTAAGTTATTGTAGGGATATACATGTACATTCCCTTTGCAAATCAAATTGTAATGCTACTTTCATTGTTGAAAAAAGGAAAATATGAAAGAATTTCAGGGCCCTGCTGTACCTGCACATGACAATCAAAGAGCCAATCATGATTAATCTCGATACTATTGCCGGCGAAACACTTGTGGCTCAATGCCTGTCAGTAGATTTGCAATCAGTTGTGAAACAAATAGGGTCCTGGTCTCATAGCCGTAAGATCAGCAGTGTATTAGCCGGTCCTTCACCACCACTACATGCTACCATCGTGCCTATTTGGTATTTACAGGTCTCCATGATTGAAGTCTACAATGAGCAGGTCCAAGATCTCTTGAATACCGATCAGGAGAACAAGGCCCCTCTCGATATCAAGATGCAGGGCAAGAGACTCTACCTCCAGGGATTGACTGAGAAGCTAGTCTCGGGTGAAGGTGACATCACTGCTATCATGGAGATGGGAGATGCCAACCGCTCGGTGGCTGCTACCAAGATGAATTCCACCAGGTGAGTTTAACCCCTTCTGAACAATGTTGAATTAATATTCAAATCTTTGAACACTTTTAAGCAAAATAATATGAAAAATTTTATTCCGATATGTCTGATTCTAATTTTAGAAGCACATACAAAACTTGCAATTTTCCTCTACCGGTATGCGTCTTTCCGTGTCTTTATACGCCATTGCGGCATCTGGCTAAGCTACCTAAGGGGTCTTAGATTTTTGTTTCCTGGATGAATGTGGCTTTGAACATCTCATACTTGTTTTTACTTTTAAAAGAAACAATATATTTTTTTCCAAAGGTATTGTTGAACATGAATATTCTTGGGCAGGATTTGTCGCCCATGGCAGTGAAGTTGTTAATGTAAACAGTCAGGGTTAACTTTGGTTTTACAGAGTAGAATCCATCTAAAGTCATCTACCGTTGTGTTCATGGCTTGCTGCAAAATCAGCATGAAAGTGAAGGAAATATTTTATAAATAAATTTAGTGATAGCTTCTGTATATGTTGTTGTAAGAATTTGTATCAGTAATTTGTCATTTTAATTATCAAGATGTAGAATCTGAAGCTTATTTGACATTTATATTGACCTTGTCACATTACCTCATTATTCCTGCACAGTTCTCGCTCACATCTTCTCCTGATGCTGACTGTAGAGGGCACTAATAAGGTGTCCAATGCTACAAGCTTTGGTTCATTGACCTTGGTTGACCTTGCAGGGTCAGAGCGAATAGCCAAGACTGGAGCTACAGGTCAGACGTTGGTAGAAGCAGCTGCTATCAACAAGTCACTCACATCATTGGGTCAGGTAAGAATACAGGGCTCTATTCATCAGTGACTAATTTCTTCAACTTGCCCAATTTTAGCCTCTGTCTAACCTTTCCTGGTTTTAAAATGTAGAGTGCATCTTGTAGCCCTAGTACCCCTGCACTGGTCTAGTTTTCAGGAATTGTGTATGAACTACAGATAAAAAGTTTGATGGGATGAAGGTAAATACAAAGTGGGTATTAATTAGAGTGAGGGAGAGACAGGGAGAGAGAGAGAGACACACACACACACACACACAAATTGAACGAGAGGCAGATCGACAAACAGATATGCAGACAGAGAGAGAGAAAGAAAGTGAACAGATAGAAAGGCTGTCGGAGAGATAGAGAGCAAGAAATGATTTGTTGATTATTATGCCTCCGCCCACCGAAGGTGGGTGCCGGAGGCATTATGTTTTCGGGTTGTCCGTCCGTCCGTCCGTCCCACTTCTCGTTACCGCGATATCTGAAGAATCATTTGAGGTAGGAACCTCAAACTTGGTACTAGTATGTATCCCCATACGAAGATGAACTGATTAGATTTTGGGGTAAGTAGGTCAAAGGTCAGAGGTCACAGAGGTCAATTTACATGAAATTACATGAAATTCTTGGTTTTTAGCACCGTTACCGCGATATCTCAAGAACTGTTTGAGGTAAGAACTTCAAACTTGGTACTAGTATGTATCCCTATACGAAGATGAACTGATTAGATTTTGGGGTAAGGAGGTCAAAGGTCAGAGGTCCCAGAGGTCAATTTACATGAAATTACATGAAATTCTTGGTTTTTAGCACCGTTACCGCGATATCTCAAGAACTGTTTGAGGTGAGAACTTCAAACTTGGTACCAGTATGTATCCCCATACGAAGATGAACTGATTAGATTTTGGGGTAGGTAGGTCAAAGGTCAGAGGTCACAGAGGTCAATTTACATGAAATTACATGGAATTACTGGTTTTTAGCACCGTTACCGCGATATCTCAAGAACTGTTTGGGGTAAGAACTTCAAACATGGTACTAGTATGTATCCCCATACGAAGATGAACTGATAAGATTTTGGGATAAGGAGGTCACAGAGGTCAATTTACATGGAATTACATGAAATTACTGGTTTTTAGCCTCGTTATCAAATATTTCTAGAACAGTTTGAGCCATCAACTGAATTTAGGCGGAGGCATATAGGAGACGCAGTCGCATTCATCTTGTTTATGATATGTAATAATTTTGATTGGTCATAATTATGTACAACAAAGTTATATTAGTAAGTTATTCCAGTGAAAAGACACTTTTTATTAAGGGAAATAAACTTTGTATGTGTGATATGCATGACTAGAATGATATGTGACTGATTAATGGGGAACAGCCTTCAACCATAACAACTACAAAGGTTTCTCATCAATAGTTTTGTTATTGTTCATTGAGCTTGTTTTCAGTCAAGGCCCTTTTCAATTGAAAACCTGATGCTGAAGGTATCTTTATTTTATGTTGATTTTTCTGGTTTGACATTGAATATGATAATCTTGATTTATGTGCTATGTCCTTTTGATGTGCAGGTTTTCACAGGTCTGCGGACAGGAGCTCTTCATGTGCCTTACAGGAACTCCAAGTTAACCCATCTACTCCAGCCATCTCTAAGTGGAGATGCTAAGGTAATATATTTGCACTGATATATGACTCAATCATTCTATAGAAAAAAAAAATACAGAAACGCAATGGTGTGTAAAGATGAGGAAAAGCCGTAATAGCAAAATTGCTAGTTTGTCTGTGCATCTAAAATCACAATTAGACTTACCTGGATAAAAATGTTCATATTATTTTGCTTAACACTGCTTATAGAGTTGAACACTCTTTCTACATCCTAATAATTTAGTTCTGCCTCTATATAATGAAATTATAATTTTAAATTATTTTGTCATATCCGTCTTTCCCACGTTTTACGTACCATCACGTTTTGCTAAGCTACTTAATGAAATGTCATTATAAGTAACACAGTAAATGTTTAGCTGATATCAAATCTTTAATTCATTTCATTTTGTAACGTAGGTGCTTACTTCTTTCCTTCATAATATTGCCTGAAATTTAGCAACTTTCTAATTCATTCCACTTTTTAGTGATTTCATTGTACTACTTGACAATTAAGAAAGGGGAATGTTGGAGAACTTTGGCAGCAGTAGTATGTAGCTGTAAAGTATAGTCCATGAGGAATACTTGTTACTATAAATAACCAGTATTGCCAGATTTGAAGCAGTAATAAAAACTACTATTCCCCCTTTTTTCAGGTTGAGCATCACTAAATTATGTTTCCTGTCATTTATGATTGGCTCTGCTCAAGCACCCATTAATCCATGTTTATATGACACCATTATGAACTGCACTGAAAAGTATATAAAACAGTTTTGTAGATGGGGCAATATTTTTCTTGCATTTTCAATGTAGAAACAATTTGGTAAAGATAGATGTATTTCAAAATTTAAAGTTGATACAGAAAACTGTCTACAATGGGTATTTACCATTTTACTCAATAGTATTTAACTCCACAACAATGTTTATGTCCTATACATTACCAAATGTAATGGAGTATTAAAGATGTTTGAACTTTGAAAGTATCACTTTTCTTGATGATTGGACTGATCCAGGGCTATCAACCTGATACATCAGGGGGTGTTTCACAAAAGCCCTGTTTTAACAGACATTGTCCGGACAATGTCTCGACAAAGTTTTGACAATAAACCTAGGGTAACATTCCTCAATTAGGCAATAAAAACATGGGTGAGAGCCCCACACACCGTCTTAACAGACACACACTGAAAACCTTCCCCTGCAGGTTTTCATAGCAACATATACCCGACTTGCCGGTCACGCGCGAGATTCAAACCAAACGCGGCAAATTCGATCTAGTGCCTGTAATGAAATCATGTATCCGCAATGGTCTATTGAGCATTCGTCTTGTCACCTTCCGGTATTCGGGGAGAAAATTACCTCGAGAGTGTCTAATGCTACAGTCACACACGGCCGGGTCACAAAACGGATTTGGTCCGGGTGAAAATGAGCCGGATTAGTCCCGGAATGGAGGGTAATTTATGCTACAGTCACACACGGCCGGATTTCGAACCGGGTCCATAAGGAATTAAAACCGTATCAACCCGGTTTGACCCGTATTGACCCGTATCGAACCGTATAAAAATCCGCTTTAAATCCTTAACTGAATCCTTTTCGACCCCTATCGACCCGTGTCAACCTGCTTCGACTACCTTGTCATCATCCGTTGCATGAAGGCAATGCGGTATACAGCAAGGGTCCATACGGTTTTACGCTGCGGGTTGCAGCGGGTCGATGCGAGTCAATGCGGTTCGAACCGGGTCAATTCGGATATCAATACGGAATTGAAATCCGTGAGAAAATTTTGCACATTACCAAAAAATTTATCGTATCGTAGCCCCCGGAATCCATCGGGAATTGACACGGGTTACGATGCGGGTCAATGCGGGTCTCTACGGCTCCAACCGGGTCGATACGGTTTTAATTCTTTATGGACCCGGTTCGAAATACGGCCGTGTGTGACTAGCATTAACAGGAGGGTTGTCCGGACGTTGCTGTGACAATGTCACGGTAATTACGGAAAGATACCTCAGCCGGGCTAGGGTAGAAGTATGGAAAAGTTGTCGCGCCAATGTCCAGACAACACCCCTTGTGGAGCGTCTTAACAGGCAGGGGAACGAAACATTGTCCGGACAACTCATTTTCAGAAAGGTCTGTTAAGACGAGGCTTAAGAGTTAAGTTGGACTTAGAGTCATGCGTAAACGCCATTGTGCATCCGGTATTTAACGGCACGTGCAATTTCAGTGATAGACTTCCCAATAGCGCACGTTCCCTGATCATGATCTGACCAATGTGGTGATGCGTAATATACAGCATGCAACTAGGAATATAAGTGTGACTTTAAAGTCTAAACTGTCTAACTTAACTCTTTGTGAAACACCCCCCTGGTAAACTAAAGTCTTTGATAAGTTTGATGTGGTCGCTAACATACATGCATAGGACAAAATATCTTGAAATTGCCCATATTTAAATGCTTCTTCAAATGATATGATTTCTTGCAGGCTTGTCTCTTTGTGAATGTGAGTCCTAGTGAAAGCAATGTTACAGAAACAATCAGCACATTACAATTTGGATCTAATGCAAGACAGGTTGCTCTGGGGCCAGCCACTAAGAACACCGGCAAGAACAACAAGAAGTAACTTCCATGGCTGCCAAGTCACTCTCTAAAGGCTGAATAAGAAAAGGTCACAAAATTCAAGTAATTTTTTTTTTTAATTTAACAACAATATGTTTAAATGGCAGGAGGTAGTATCAAATTTATTGATATTTGAATGTGTGCTAAAATGATTGAGATTTATTGTGTATTTAGAGTTATGCCCTAGCCTGTATTTGTACATTTCCTTGACAATATAACTGTCAGGAATTTTTTTGTTTATTTTTGTTTATCTATTAATTTGTACATTTTCGAAGATCTAGAAAAAAATAGATCAATATTCTTTCAAGGATTCTAGAAACAAGAACAAAAAACTTTGAATTGAATTGAAAATTAAAGCCTCATAACGTATGGTAAGAGTATAGTTTTATACTGTAGTTATAGTTACTGTCATTGTTGTGGCCTTTTGAACTGGGCAACACAGGGTTCTGAAATCAAGTCAGTCAGCTGCTTCCAGTTAATAAGGCAATACATATTAAGCTATTGCGCCCTCCATGGGAAGTAACGTTGTTTTATTACCAAAATAACAAAGGCAATCATAAGCTCTTGCTGATTAGCATTCCAGGTAAACTCAACACCAACACAACGTACATGTACCAGCCCTAACAGTTTCCTTTCACTGATTGCATTTCGTTGAACACAGGAAGGAAATTGGTGTATGGGATATTTAAACATATAAATATTTATATAAGAATTCAAGTGACAGCCTAACAGGAAATTCCTGTGGTTGGAAGATTTAAAAGCAAACCTACGTGTAGAAGAACCTGTGTATACAGGAATATATGACGAGCTCATTCTGTTTTTCTGTTCTGCTTTCTACAGTTCTGGAGAACTTAACGATTTTTCTTGCCAGATTTATTGATAAGACTCCATGTAAATTTGAATAGGGGAAAACATTTCTTTTTATCAATACTATTCTTCTTAACCAGTTGACTACTAAATTCTCTAATCCCCATAGACTTAACACAGGGACCATCTGGTTCCCGTAGGCAGTGATTTAAATGAGTAATCTTTGTGTCAGTGCCTGATAATGGTTTATGAAATGCCATGCTAAGAATGTAAAAAAAGATTTTGAATAGAAATTTGTTGTTTTAACAGATATATGTGCTTGCATATTCAGGGAATTGTACATTGTACTTATAGAAATTAGCTTTATTTTATGTTGAAATGTTACTGTAAGTGGGCTTTTTAATGATATACATATATATTTTTAGAATGATGTGTATGAATTAAGAGACATTGTATTCAACCCCTCAAGTATCAAATTACAAAACATGAATTGAAACAATGCTAAAGATGTAATACTGTAAAATAATTGTCTATTGTGGATCAGATTTCCCCTACAAAGATAGTAGTGGATCTACATGTAGATGTTCTACAAAACATGAATTGAAACAATGCTGGATCAGATTTCCCCTACAAAGATAGTAGTGGATCTACATGTACAGTATACTCTGCACTTCTTTGATATATTTCTGTAAATAATGATGTAGTAATGAATGCTACAGTCAGTACAGTGTGTTTCCAGCTTGCATCTACTGCTATCAGCTGGCATGGTCATTCAAATCAATGTTTATGGTCATATATTTCTTAAATATTAATCAGATTATATTGTGTGCAATGTATTAGCAATCAGGGTATACATGTATTTTTGTAATTTTTATATTGAGGCATACATTTTGTAATTTAGTTACTACTGATTGTCTAAATTATTGTTTGTTTTCACGTTTTCTTCAGAAATGAGTGTGCCATCAAAATATTCATGTCTGTTAACTTACATGACGAATTAAATCTTTGTGCCTGTCAAATGGTGTATTTCTGTAAGCTAAAATAACTAACATTATGCCACTAAATTATTCCAAGCCCTGTTTGATCAATCTATATTAACATTCCAACAAAGCTGTACATTCCTTTTTATTCAGTGTCAGTATAATTGATATTTGGAATGGAAATTAAGGATAGGATGCAAAACTTGAGCAAACAGAGATATGAGAACATTATTTCTTTGTCTAAAAAGTGTAAATGAACTTCCTTTCACTTTCACCATACTCTAAAAGTCCAAATTTGTCATTGAGAAACATGTTTCTAAATCAAACTTGCAGACAAAAGATCAGTGATTTTTTGTCCAGTGATTACTAAATGTGTGCACTTCCACATTTAAAGTGGAAATTGAGGGTAGATTCTGAAAGTCAGTTATGAGAACAATGTTAATCTACCATATCTAAAATGTGGAGATGAAACGCAATTACGAACAACCTTTCACTTTCACCATACTCTAAGAGTCCAAATTTGTCATTGAGAAACATGTTTCTAAATCAAACTTGCAGACAAAAGATCATTGATTTTTTGTCCAGTGATTACTATGTGTGCACTTCCACATTTAAAGTGGAAATTGAGGGTAGATTCTGAAAGTCAGTTATGAGAACAATGTTAATCTACCATATCTAAAATGTGGGATGAAACGCAATTACGAACAACCTTTCACTTTCACCATACTCTAAGAGTCCAAATTTGTCATTGAGAAACATGTTTCTAAATCAAACTTGCAGACAAAAGATCAGTGATTTTTTGTCCAGTGATTACTATGTGTGCACTTCCACATTTAAAGTGGAAATTGAGGGTAGATTCTGAAAGTCAGTTATGAGAACAATGTTAATCTACCATATCTAAAATGTGGGATGAAACGCAATTACGAACAACCTTTCACTTTCACCATACTCTAAGAGTCCAAATTTGTCATTGAGAAACATGTTTCTAAATCAAACTTGCAGACAAAAGATCATTGATTTTTTGTCCAGTGATTACTAAATGTGTGCACTTCCACATTTGGAGTGGAAAGTGCGGACTAAAACTTTAGGAAAGTCAGATATCAGGACAATATTAATCTACCATATCTAAAATGTGATGAAATGCAATTACGAAAACGATTTCACTTTCACAGTCCTCTTCATTGAGAAACACATTTTCAGTCATAATTGCACACAAAGATCAGTGATTTTAGTGTTATTTGATTGCTAAATGTGTGCACTTTCACATTTAGAGTGGAAATTGAGGGTAGATTCTGAAAGTCAGTTATGAGAACAATATGGCCATGTCTAAAATGTGTAGATGATTAGAAATTATGAAAAACACAGTCGCTTTCAAAATCCTCTAAAATTTGTCACTGGGGCACATAAGCAATTAAACATGGAATGTCCACTTGGGTCATCACTGATGTATTCAAAGCAGAGAATGGAGGTGGTGTACCCACTTCACCCCATTGGATGGTACCAAAACTAAATCACTCACTGTACTTTCCAGATACATGTGCATTTCACCTTCACCTCTGGAGGGTATTCCATGCCCTTTTTGATCATTTCTGGATATGCCACTGAAGGATATGAAAGTATAGAGGAGAGATAGGCAATGAGTAAAAGCATTAAGGATGTGGCCGTCTTGGTAAAGCCCTTTAAAGTGTTTAAAGTGGTAATAATTAACGCACCAGCAATAATGTTGTTTGAATATGTTTCTGTGGTTACATATACCCTATTAGGGAATTTATGCATTGTACATTTACCTTATGAGAAAATGTAGCTGTATATACATGTATTGCAGGGTTTTTTTCTTGACTTAGGTGTAAATTGATATGTATGATGTTTTTTAATCTGCATAATCGTGTATTGCTCTTTAAGAAATCTTTATAGAACCAATGTTTAGTAAAAAGCCATATTGGTCATTCAAGTGTGTGTCAGAAATTATTCAGTATTCAGACACAAAATATTGTCTGTTTGGAGCCAGAAGGGCATTGACTCTGTACAAATGATGAGATTTAATCACCTTCTCGCTCCAAACAAACGATATGTAGAAATGATGATGTGAAATACATTTATTGAATTGATAAGCTAAATCATTGTGGAATTAGAGTAATAGAAAAGAAGTTTTTCTAGTTCATTTGAGGTCCTGTTACATAAATCAAACTCTCAGTTTCGGTTCCTGTCTATGTGTTATTTCAGCTAGGCTTCTAGGCTTTTTAATATCATTGTGGAATTAGAGTAATGACAAGGAGTTTTTCTGGGTCATTTAAGAGGTCCTGTTACATAAATCAAACTCCTAGTTTCTGTTCCTGTCCATGTGTTTCTAGCTTTTTTTTTTCTTTCTTTCTTTTCTTTTTTGTAGGTACTGTATCCAATTTCCATCTTTTATGGGTAAAATATAATTCAAGAAATGATGAAACACTGACAATCACATCAAATGATGGGATGGGAAATGTTGATTGTTTTGACATTGTGTACCATGGAATTCTGTCTATACACCAGTGTATATGTAGATGGAATCCTTCATATGAATTTGTTGTAAATCAGGTAGGATGGGGGCTTGTGTGTCCAGACACTTAAACAAAAATTAGCTTGTCAATTTTGCTGTCAGTTTTTACGAAAAATATGCATCAGGTAACATTAAAATCAGTGAATATTTGCAATTCACATGATTTTCAGCCTATCCTGTGAAAGATTTGTGACAATTTGCATGAAAAGTTTACTGTTTAAAAATGACCTGTCTGGATAACCAACCTGTCCGTACACACGGGGGGTACTCGTTTTTCCGAAGGTTCATGATTATGAAACACAAATTTCCGATAGCAGGGGGTTCATAATTCCGAAAATGAAATAGGGTTCATAATTCTGAACATTTGATGCATTACCCTGAGGGTTCGTTATTTCGAAGGTTCATAATTCCAAAAATTAAATGGGTTCATAATTCCGAAAATGAAAAAGGGTTCATAATTCCGAAGGTTCGTAATACCGAAAATGCAATAGAGCCCTACATAACTTATTTGAATTATGAGCCTTCGGAAATATGAACCCTTTTTCATTTTTGGAATTATGAACCCTATTTCATTTTCGGAATTATAAACCCTATTTCATTTTCAGAATTACGAACCGTCGTAGTAACGAACCTTCGGGAAAACGACATGTAACCATACACACAACTTCTGGGTATACAGTGAGTCAATAAAAAGGAAACCCATATTAAAGTCCCAATATCTTCAAAACTGAGTGAAGTCACTGAAATGTATTATAATGGCATGATAGTTCATAATGTCTTCTTTAATTTGATAGGTTGTTCATTAATATCCAATCATGAATGACTGAGCACTGGCCAATTTTAAAAAACATGTCAAAATCGTCTTTCATTATTTTGTGAGTGCATTCACCTGGCATGGAAACCATTCAACCAACCTTGGGTTGACCGTCCATTTCACTCAAAATGTGGGCAGAGGCAAATTTGACATGAATAAGGAAGAATGTTACTGTTTAGGTGTCAATGTTCGCATTTTATTAATGAAGGTGTCAAATTAAAGGGATACGCAACCGGGCGGCCGTGGGAAAGTCAGGATTGCGTAAGCCCCGTTCACTCGTACACAAAGTTTGTGCGTCGAACGCGTCCGTTGGACTAAGTGGGATTACATTTCGACTGCACGAAGCCGACCGAATCTCGTACGAGAGCTCGAGCTCAGGGCGGAGCGTGCATGTTGTGCGGCCACCAGTCTGGCCGAAGTGTGCGCTCCGCGAAGCAACGGCATGATCAGGTAACGATCACGCTGCCCTCTCGCGGCATAAAAACCTCCACAATCTGCGGTTCCGTATCCCTTTAAAGCAAACAGCTGGCTTCAATGTGAGTATCTTAGATTAAATCTACATGTACTGGTTGCAACAATATTTAGGGTTGAATCTGGGTTTCCTTTTTATTGACTCAGACAGTGCATTTGCCCATCTTAATGCAATATGCATCAACATGTATTGTGAAATTGTTAGAAACCCCCTCCCCTTTCCTGTGAAGAAAGCACAAAGACCTGAAACTTTCTGAAAGTAAATATTATTGTGCCTCGCTTTAGAACTAATATTATCTGATCATTCATGAATTATGTATCTATTACCCATAAATGTTTGTGCTGCTGCACTGTTATGATGTCAATAATGTGTTGTATTCTTCTGAAATGATTTTTTTTTTCTTAGCCATTGTCATGTGTGATGTCAATCAACAAGATCTTATTTAAACAAGTACTGTATTATGTATATCCAAGTGTGTGAATTTTTAGATTTTAATTGTTTATGAATTTTTTTGTTTTTATCATGGTTGTTTTTTGTGAAAGTTTTGAAAGTAACATTTCAGTACAACTTTTTGTATAGTCTGATTTTTTCAAGGAGTATGACTGTCATATGTATACTGTACATGTGCAGATTTGATTTTATTAGTACACAAGAAACTGTCACAATATTAGGAAAAAACACTTATATATAAATGTTATATTTTCTATGGTGATATATTTCCAAAATTACAATTATTCCCAAATGTTGCTATATTCTAATAACATATAATGTGCATACTTTATAGATACTTGAGATGATAGAAGCTCATTTACATATATGGTTATACTATTTTATTTATTTTTTTACTGAAGAAATTTGGTTGCAAGAAATTGTTTAATTGTTTTATCAAAATTTGAACTACAGAACTGATTGATACATGACTATTCCACTATTGGTAATATTGTTTTGCAATTAAATGAATGAAATCTCCTCCTGCATTAGGTGAAAGTCGTCATATAGCAGGTAAATTTTGAAAAACAGTAAAGTTATTATTGACCATGATTATGAAAAAGCCAAACATATTGACATCAGGTATTATTTACGTGATTTCCACGTAAAAATAGTTATTTTTATATCAAGAACATGACTTATTTATTTGAAGTGAAATACAATGCTTACTGATCTGTACATAATTAGTAGTTGTAAACTAGAATATATTTTGTGCTGTGCAAAATTAATATTAAAAGATAAAAAAAAGTAATAAAGATACAATATTTGTTTCAAATGTGTGATAATATTATCTTATACTTAGTGATGTCCGATTGTCAACTCAAATATCTATTTTGTATAGATTTTAAAAGGTATTTTTCAAATAAACTTATTGTGCCATTATTGTCAACGTGTAATTTATGAGAAAGAAAGTGAAGTGGGGGGGGGGGGATAAAATGAGAAAATGCCGGGAAAATTGATCCTATTTTTATGAGAAGCCGAGAAAGAGAGAATAATGACAGGCTCAGTCATTATATTACAAGTTATAATAATTTGTCAAGCTACTCTGTCTAGCTTGTCTGTCCTGAAAAGTGGTATTGCAGGAGAGAAGGAAAAGATACGACGTAATGAGGATGAGAGGATTAAGAGACCCTTGAAAGTCTCTTGATGTGTCGACGATACTAGGGTGTATGCCTGCGAAGAATGGAGCAATGATGGTAATGACTGCAATCTTGGTGGACAGTTTTACACCTCTCCTTTTCCAAAGACGTAGGTCAAGTCAAATATAGGGTCTACAGAGCTATATGGCACTATTCTGCAAAGTGTTAAAAGAGGGTCTAGGGAACTGAGCAGAGCGTTATTACGGGGCATTGCGTTTCCGAGGATCTTCGGAACGGCAGTTAAAAGAAATCGGATATCTTGAGAACGGCGATCGGCCGTTGAAAAAGGGGGTCGTCAAAGCGGCACATATTAACCCCCCCCCCCCCCTTTCCCGGAATCATGTTCAATGCAGTATTAGTTTGTTGTTGGTTTTTTTCATTCAGTTTTTATTGATCAATATAATAGGATTACAGAGTCATCAGAGCATGATTAAAAACAATTTCAAACAAACAAAAAAATAATAATATAAGAATCAATACATTTTAACCTAGAATTAAAGTGGAACAGCACAAAATAAATCAGCAGAACTAGTGTACATGTATTTCTCATACAAATTTAGGGAAACAGCCTCTCAAAAGAAGTCCTGTAGTTATACATCACAAATCAAACCTCCATTTACTAAAATGAAATGCAAGTTTTTCTTTCCTTTTAGCTATACGATACTCAGTTTCTTTACATCCCTTCAAATAAACTTTAAATCCTTAAAAAGAGGGTAAACTATTCTTGAATTTACATAAATCAATATAATATTTGAAGATGAGGAAAATATATGTAATAAATTTTCATTTTGAAGCCCAAAATTTTTTCAAAACTTGGAGAGGTTTAAAATCTTCTTGGTATTTCAAGAAAATTAGGCCTACATTAACAATCTCATCCCAAATGGTTTTCACATGAATACATGAAATACATGTAGTTGTATTAGAGTCACTACTTTTGACAGTCCAACATGACAAGATGAAAAGGGGGGAAAATAGGCCTCTTTCATCTTGATGGACTATTTCTGATGTGTTTATCTTTACCGCGAGTACGGTAATGAAATTGGGAAGCGGGGCAATCATCCCGCCCTCCATTGCTTTCTCTCCCTCCCTCTCTCTCTCTCTCTCTCTCTCTCTCTTGCTCTCCGAAACCCCCATGGTGCCATGATTTATAACTACATGTACATGTATCACTTCGAAGAATTCTTTTTTTTATTCAATATCTTAGGCCTATATTCAAATTTGTACATGTGCATGCATTTCATTTGGCATGAACTTGTTTAACAACTTCATTCATCCCCCCCCCCCAAAAAAAAAAAAAAAAATCAAACAAACAAACAAACAAACAAAAGAACAAAGATGCAAATAAAAACACAAATAAATTCTGTTCATACAGGCCTAACTGATGACTTCAAAAAATTCTTTGAATCCTACGCCATGGTAATTTCGAGGTGAGGGTATAGAGAGAATTCGTTATTTCGCGATTTCCCCTTGTTGCGTAGCGCTAGCAAAAACGGGGTTTTCCCTCATGACGTCATCTTTTGTTTCCACTAGTACTACCCACGTACTACCACGCAGAGCTGGAGACCGATGAAAACCACAGTCAATCCAAATCACGTTTGCTATATGCGCTGTATACAATATAGAGTGCACGTAAAATTCGTTCGCGAAAGAATGCCAGTTGCAATGGCTTCCAACCGAATGATGTATGTTCGTGATATCCCAGTACCCATAAGGCAGAAGTTGTGTGATTTCCTGGACGATTTATCGGGCTTGAGAAACTGGAGACATTTAGGTATGGAATTAATTACTTAGTCCACGAGTTTTCGTACTCTGAACAAAGTTTTACCCGTTTGGTTATGCAGTAGAATATGCAGTCGATGTAGTCGATTCACGAAACCAAAAGTAAAACAGTGCAGGTAAAACAAGTGTCTACATAGTACTAGTAGTACATCTTCCCCATCTACATAAGTTGCAATCATTATGTAGTCGGCTATGTATTGTATTCAATATTCCTAGATCAAGAGGTTCAGATTTCCTTCCTTTCAGTTGGAGGTCGACAACTTTTTATTTGTCATACTTTTAGCCTGAAAATGATAATCATAATTCATAAATTCACTGAGACCCCTGAGTTGATAAAAGACATGGACATGGTGAAGGCATTGATGGGGATCGAACAGGATGTTTATTTTACTGGTAGTGGTACACCTACACCAGTTCTAGTTTTGACTTGGCCTTTGGTTGAATGTATTTTCATTGCTGGATCATCCTTTCCATATATAGTAGGGCGAGTGGGCTAACACTCTTCTGCTGCATGCATATCCTGGTTTATTTTTGAAGAAAAAAAAAGTTGAATGCACTTAATATGTTCAGTGAAGCACCAGCTACAGAGTACAGTGCTGGGTAACTAGTACTAGTAGGTTAACTTTTGACAACTCAACAGGTTGTTGGCTAATTTCTTGTGATTTTAAATGCAACATGGTTACCAAGGAAATGCCTGTGTTTTTAAGCGATATATATGCTAATGTGAGACAGGAATTATGCCGTATTCTGGATTCACATCTCCAGAAAAAGAACTGGATTGGCCTTGGTAAGATATATTTCATCTTGTAATTGTATCCGTATTCATTGCAATCAAATTAAATCCTGGCGGCCAAAGTCGTTATTATATGCTCAGCCACCATTAAATCCGCCTGACCAAGTGAAGATTTAGTTAAGTTTCTTGTGTTTTTATTATTGAAATTCTGATAATTTTAAGTTTAGAATATTTTTTTCTATCAGATAGTGATAGCTGGTGAATGTTTTCAACAATATCAGAAGACTAAATGTTCCACTTCAGCATAGGCCTTGGGGGCGTTTCATCAAGTGTCTTATCGGTAATTTTACTGACAAATTTGCTCTCAACCAATCAGATGCAAGGATTTCAGTAGCTTATAACATTTATTGCAACATGTCATTGATGACAAGTTTTATGAAACAGGGCCCTGAATGCATGTAAACTTATATTTACATGTAAGCCTACCTTTGTGCTGGTTATCAGCATGAAAGAAATAAATAAATAATAAAGAAACAAAGTATTTATCTGATAATATTTTTGAAATACAGTTTTTGTCTTCTTCTTCTTTTTTTCTCCACCCAGGTAGGTAATAAGCCAACCCACACCCTTCCCCTCCTCCCAACGAAAGTCCTCCAGATCATAATATAGGTTTTCCCGCCCATTTTCGTCACATTTTCAATCAATTTCAAACAATGATCTTTCAATTTCGTTGCCGGCCCGCAGGAATTTGCGAATGCTTGATTCAATTTCGTCTTTGATCATTCAATTTAAAAACATTACCATTCAATTTCATCATTTGATGACATAAATGGTACCCTGGGGTACCAAATAAAAATCGGCCATTTTTTTGAATTATTTAATTTTTTTTTAGGGCTGTACCCTGGGTTACCAAAAAGTGGGAAATTATTTTGGTGTGATTTTTTCAACATTCAATTGTGTCCCATGTTCTTGTAAAACATCCTATAAGTCATGTATTTTTCTCAAATTCATTGTTGTTGTGAGTAATTATTCTATTATTGATATCTATTTCTTCGATTTGAGAGAGGGATTGGGCCAGCAGTGTCATAATAACACCATCAGCCTGCTCCTTGTCTCCCCCATTACTCGCCTTCCTAAAAACCGCTACCATGTACACAGATCAGCGGCCTGCTCGTCCCCCAACTTCTGTATTGCACGATATCGTGCTCTTTCAACTTTCTCAGTCCTTGGAATCTTCCGTCTTTTACGTCCTTTCCCTTACAGTAAATTTCCGTATCCACCATTACCTTCCACCATTGTCCAAGTTTGAAAGTTTGACAGCTAAAATACAGTAACGATGAAGTGATGTTTTTTAGGAAGAAGTGAAATAAAATCAAGTTCTAAAGCCGCGGGAGCTAACGCTATATTTATAGCCACTGCGCTTGTGAGGGCTGCATGCTAGCAGCTAGCGCGCGAGCAGCAATACAGTGCATGCACACCATGCATAATAACACTGCACTGTTAACATGCATTGTGACTACGTACACGCACTGCATTCATAACTCTGGGGTTGTACTCGAGTGGACGTGAGATGGCGCTACACAACGCGGTACCCCTGGGTACAACGCTACCCCGGGGTACCGCGTGGTGCATCATTTGTCGCTGACTTTCGTCACTTTCGATTCAATTTCGTCGGTCACAGTAGTTGGGCGCAAAACAACAAGATCAAATTCGTCTTTTGGCTTTCGTTTTCGTCAAACTTTCACGCAAAATCGTCCTCTATACTACACTGCAGCAAGATGCATCTACATTTGCTCATCATTTTGCTTACTCACCACCTGCATGATCACAATTATGCCACTTTCATCGTAGATAAAACATATTTCAATTCGCAACAATCAATAAATCACATCATCTAACTTCACACAGATGAAATACTCTCACATGAACAACACAATACAACAAAATAAAGATAAAGAAAAGATGCAGTTGAAACAAGTTTTTTGGGGGATATAAATAAACTTTTAAATAGATATATAGACAAATTTTCAATATTCGTTGTCGAATAATAAGGTTCTGTAAACATAAAATGCATCGATACATCCACTTGATGATGCAATCACAGATTGGAATAAAAAAAGAATGCTTCATGCTTACATGTAGCTAAACATCAATATAATTATATGAATCACGTAGCAGTTAAGAAAAAATGGTTAAAGGTTTTATGTATCCTCTATAGAGAGGAATAAAAAACTTAAGACGAATTTGAACAGCAATAAAGTGAATTTGTTTGAAAAGACGACGAATTTGATCTGAACATTTTTACTCGCTTCCCGGTGGGGACGAAATCCAGTGACAATTGACGAATGTGAATGCTAAATTGTTGAATTTGGTTGATCAAAGACGAAATTAAATGACATTTGGACGAAATTGAATTAAATGCTGATGAAATCGCTTGAATAGGTGACGAAAATGGGCGGGAAAACCTATATTATCTTCATCCAATATGTTTTCATCTTAACCATACATTTGTTACTCTAGACTACACTTCTTCTACTTCTTCTACTTCGGTACGCGACAGGATCGATCAGTCAGGATATTACAAAAGTAACAAGCCTGCAAAAAACTTGAATATAAAATGATAATAGATCCACTGTATGCTATACTAATTACTTAACTGTGGGGAGGGGGGGGGAATTCCACTGTAACTGAATGTTCCTTCTATTTGACCAATTAAGTAAAGCAATAAAATTCTAGGGTTGTTTTTTTTTAATTACAGTTTAAATAGATTGAAATTGTCTAGTGAGTGTGAAAGTGTAAACATGGCTGTTCACCCAATGGCAAAATAATGTGTATTCCTCCAATTTCAAAATTAGAAAACTTAACCAAGTATTTGAATATGCATATTTAATTACTAATATAATTTCAATCACTAGCAAGAATAGAAATGATTTCAGAAGCATAGTAAAACAATCTGAAACTAGATTGATACTGTTTAGCAACAGTGAACCGCCGCGCCTGCGCGATGTAGTGTCCCACCTCATTACCATTCAATAAGAATTAATTGCGGATGCCCTGTGGTGTAGTGGATTGGGGTTCTCGTCTTTGGATCTGAGGGTCGCGGGTTCGAACCCTACTATGTCTGGTGTTTATGTCCTCGGGCAAGGCATTTTATCCGCTCGCTTTTTTTTACCCATTAGTGCTGGGAACCTTGGTCGGATGTTAACTAAGCCGTGAGCGTCATACCTCGGTAATGTATTCATTTTTATGATTTTCATTAAATGAAAACCTTTTCAGCGTCTCAAAAGTAAACTTATTAAATGCATTCGCAGCATTCCGTACAAATTCACATTTTGAATAGGAAATCGCCTTTTACTTAGATGAAGATTCGCTGAAAGTTTGGTGAACTGAAATGGAACCATTCAAACGTTAGAGCCATGGGCGTTAATCGTTACGTAACTCTATTCATCATGGGGGGGGACGACACAATAGCCGTCCCCCCCATGATGAATAGAGTTACATAACGATTAACGCCCATGGTTAGAGCACTATTAAACAAACAAACAAACAAGCAAACAAGCATTGGGACAGAATCAACTGAAATTAGAAACCGCCCTTGCTTCGCGCGGCGGTAAAAAGGGTTTTGCGAGTACTTAAAAATGCATAATTATGTGACAATGTCCATAAATGCATCAACTGAATCTTTATTATGATAGTCACAACATTAATTAATGCGATGATTGGCAATTGAGAGTAATTTTCATCACAAGCTCAGGATTATGGCTGAGCATGTAGACCTGCAGGTAGGCTAGTTTATCAAAAATAGAGTTATTTGGACAATTAAGTAAAAAGGTTTTGTATGCAAACTGATGTGTTCATTATGTCAGTATCTGCCTTTTTATCAGCACATGGGGGAAGAAGAACACACCAAAACTAGAAAGGCCGTCAAAGGCGGCAGACCCACGCCTTAAAGGAGAATTAACCTAAACAAATGCAGACGAAAGTGTTCAAAGGTGTTATTTATTCCTACTTGTTAGACTATATGGCTTCGCGTCAAAATTTACGAGATCGATACGAATCAAGATTTTCTGAGCAAAATTTATCATCTGCTCGCAACATGTATCGTCTGCTAGCAGTACATGGGGGCCGCCATTTTTTTTATGTGTACATGAAGATTTTCTTAATCCAAATGCTCAATTGCCTCTTTCAAAATTAAAAACCCGTTTGAGATTAAAAATATAGAATAGATATGTCAATTTATTTTTAAACTGACGATTTCCTTATATATTTCTGTTGAAAATCGATATTCGCTTAATAGAAATCTATTTTCTCGATACTGTGACGCATGGGACGGAGCAAATTAATTCAAATTTATGGATGCTTCTTCCCCGAGCATCTATAGCGGCAAACTATGCATTCACCTGATTTCGGATAATGGACTTGAAAAGTCAGAATGCATGCTGCATATATTATGTTCTGCTCTGTTTGGCAAACCCAAGAAAATAGATTTTTGTTAAGCAAAACCAGACAATTTAAAAATATCATTATAAAGATTTAATTTTTATAATACATGTAAACACCCACTTTATATTTTTTGTCACATATGGGATTTTAGGTAATGAAGAAAAGCAATTTAGGTTTTGGATTCAAAATATCTTCTTGACTGGAACATTTCTCAATGGTTCATGTACAAATCCAAATCAGCAAGAAAATGGCAGCCCCCATGGAAATGAGTAGGAGACGATACCGGGTGTTGGAATATCTTTATTTATACCCTTTTCTGATTATCTTATTAGAAAATGATTTAGGCCAACAAGTAAGAATATATTACACCTTCCAATATAAGTAAATTTGTAATTAGGGGTTGATTCTCCTTTAACCCAATAGGTTTTGTTTTGTTGCGATTATTTTTGTAAGCAGTAGCCATTCAAAGGGGATAACAAGAGGCACATCTCCCCCCCCCCCCCAATAAATTTTGCCATATCCAGGTCATAGCTTTGTGTGTCCCCACCCTTGAAAAAATTCTTCTGAAAAAGATATTTTATTATTGAAACATCCCTCCCCTAAAAGTAATTGATTAGACATGTCAGAGAGCGTGGCGTGGTGAGAAAAAAAATGTTAGCAATTTGTATTCAGTGTTCAGTCCAAGGCCGTACGCAGAAATTTTTTTCCTGGGGGGGCAAGATGATCGCTTTCAAAGGAACCCATAACTTGAAGTCTAAAACCCGATTTAAAAAAAAGTATGATTTTGAAATTTCTGGGGGGGGGGCAACTGCCCCCCCCCCTCCCCGCTGCGTACGGCCTTGGTTCAGTCATGTCAGTGTTAGTAAATGTATTCATGTTCTATCTTTACATTGCAATTCGGGTTGTTGTTTTTTTCATCGGGCTTGGATAAAATAAATATGACGACAAAAGAAGTTGGATCTCGACTTGAAAATGACGTGCATGCGAGGCACAGAGCTTACTCACTCAGTACTACAGTCAGCCGGCCCCAGGCGCACTTCGCGACAGTGCTGTGTATAGTTATGTACGTACACTACAGCTACTCAGCCACTCACTCAGATCAACACACGCGACACTCGCGAGTGCGATAGACTCACTCACGTCGAACAAACGCACCAGATTTTCACCGAAAACAATTAAAATCACGTACTACACGTCCACCAGGATAAAATAAATCACAAAAACTTCCACAACAAAGTGGAAAGAACCGGGGAAAATAAACAGAAATGCACAGAAGATAAGAAATAGGAGAAATTAGACGTGCTAGGCTATACGTATACCGTATACCTAGCCGCTTTCGATTTCGCATACGAGAGTACAGTTCAAGCGCGAAAAATCCCTTGTTGCTGGGATACGTTGGCTTTGAATATTCATTGCAGGCTCGTGCGGATTTGAAGTGAAATAGCAAATAATGGGTCTAAAAGTCTTCTAAAATTCATAAACCTGAAATAGATTTTTGGTGAGACGAAGTAAAGAGTGTTTTGATTGACCAAAATATTTCTGCATCGGCAGGCGAAGTTTGGGGTCATCAAACTTTCTAGTTTCTATCCTGTCACTCTCTGAACTGAAGTTCCTATACTTTACTACAGGGTCAAAAGTTCAAGGTCACACAGAATTTGCAGGGGTCAACCAATCATCACCAAAATCTAATCGATTCTTTCCTGTCACTTTCTGAACATTCCCTGAAAATTTGGTGCAAATCCGTTCACCCGTTCTCTTGTTATCTTGTAAACAAACAAACAAACAAACAAACAAACAAACAAACAAACAAACAAAAAAAAAAACATACGGAGCCCTTTACATAACCCTGCCGATTTCATCGGCGTGGGTAATTATGAATCATTTCCATACTTTGAGGGAGTTTGAGCAAGAGAGAACAAAATAAAAAATTTGTACAGATTCAAAAAGTGAAGTTGATCTTGTCATAACACTGAATTTGACAAAAGTTTTTTATTGTATCCCCCGGCAGAATGCCGGAATCCGAGGATACTTTGGATTCAGCAGCGTTCCGCCGCCGTTCTGCCGCCGCCGCGCCACATTCTTGTGTGCACTCTAGCGGTCACATTTCTCAGCGGATTTCTTTCAAACTGTGTATGGAGGTGTATCTTGGTAAAATCTGGACACCTATAATTTCTGGTGATGCTGCCTCCAGTGTTCCGTCTTTGATAGGGTCAAAGGTCATATTTTGATAGATGTCTTGTGTGCACTCTTGTGTGCGCTCTGGCGGTCACATTTCTCAACGGATTTCTTTCAAATTTTGCATGAAGGTGTCTCTTGGTATAATCTACCCATCTTTACTTTTTGGTGATGCTGCCCTCATTGTAAAATGCTGCCCTCATCTTGGTAAAGTCTACACACCTATAGTTTTTGTTGATGCTGCCACCAGTGTCCCGTCTTTTATAGGGTCACAAGGCATACTTTGGTGGATGGCGTGGGTGCACTCTGCAGGCCACATTTCGTAATGGATTTCTTTCAAATGTTGGATGGAGATGTACTTGGTATAATCTACATATCTTTACTTTTTGGTGATGCTGCCCTCATTGTTCCGTCCTTTATCGGTTCAAAGGTCATATGTCTTTTGTGCGCTCTAACTTTCACATTTCTTGACAGATTTCTTTCAAATTTTATATGGAGGTGTGTCCTACTGAAATCTACACATCTTTCTTGTTTGCTGATGCTGTCCCCAGTGTTCCGCCTTTTATAGGGTCAAATGTCATATTTTGGTTGCATGCATTCTGGAGGACACATTTGTTGACTAATTTCTTTCAGATTTTGTATGGAGGTCCATCATAGATTACTCTACATGTAGATCTCTACAGTTTTTGGTGATGCTGCCCCCAATTTTCTGTCTTTCATAGGGTCAAAGGTCATATTTTAGTGGATATCTTGTGTGCGCTCTGAGGTCACATTTCTTGACAGATTTCTTTCGAATTTTCTATAAAGATGCATTATACTCTAATCTACACACATTGTTTTGGTGATGCTGCTCCTAGTGTTGACAACAGTCTGGGCCACTGGCGGCAATCTCTACACCATCCTTTTGTTTCAGGAAGGGGGGGGGGAAGGTTCTTTCTCCCTCCTTCGAATCGCTGCCAGTGCCTGGGGATACATTTGCATTCCGTGGCAATGGACATTTCTAGTTTTATTTTAAAGACAGGTCAGTAAAATTTTGAGAAAAATATGATGAAGAATAAAAGTCACTCATATTTTAAACTCTGAAGTTCAATATTGGCAAGTCTGTGACTCTCCATTTTGTTTTAGAAATATCAAACTCTTGAGTGTTGATGAAGGCATGCATTTCACAGAGGAGAGAAGAATTTTTAAGAGAACATATCTTTCGAGAAAAACTGAATTATATGGAATCGTTGTGGATTTTGTAACTTCCTCTTTCTTTATCAGATTTTCTCAAACCCACTGACCTGTTTGTCTCATTTTCTTGTTTTATTGTCATAGTGGACTTCCCCTTCATGTGAAATATAGAATGTAGATAGGGGGTTTCAAGTGATTTCTTTAAGGATTTTTGTCATTCATCATGTGAATGTTTTATTTGTTATATCCCTTAAAGTACTTATTACATGTTAAGCAATGACATTGTAATGTTATATGCATGCCAGGTTATAAATGTAGGTCGACATACACACTGTACGATTTTAAGCTCTTTGCAGAGTAATAGCTTTACATATAACCTATAATCTGAAAGCTTGAACACAGGTTAAATACCTTTAGTGTAGAAAATTAAGAATCTGTTAGAATTGAAATACGGGATGCCCTACTTCTTCTGATAATATTCTTTATTTTGTATTTAGAATTATACTATGGACAGCCTAATCAAACAATTAAGTCTGCATTTCCTTCACTGGTTACATACAAATTACTCTCCATTTTACTATATTATTTTGCAGGGAATGGGGTGTTGATAAGGGAGTTAATGAATTTAATTTCAAAGGCAATGCAAATTTTTGGTCAAGAATCATTGAATTTCTAAAAGTATTAACTTCTTGGTCGGCATAATTGGGTACTGTAAAACCAGAAACCTTCGCAACATAAAACTTATGTGAATTGTCAATGACAGCCAATTTTGCAGCAAGAAACTTTTGTAAATTGCAATAATTTTATGTTGTTTCAATTATGATTATATCGCAGCATGAAACTTTCTTGAATTTTGACCACTCGCGAAATTTGTGAAAGTTTCATGCATGTGAACATTTCTGGTTTTACAGTACATTGGAATATGAATTGAGGGGGTTTGTTTCAAATTACGACATCAGAAAAATGTCAGCAATGGGCAAATTACATTACCTCAGTATACAGTTAACAACAAAATTATTCATACCCCTTGGAAAATTCTAGTTTTTTGCATTTTTCCTAAAAATGAATGGTTAACTGAATTTAATTGCACATCACTTGAATACATTTAGTTATCATCTGCAAATGAATGCTGTTTCTGGTTTCACCTCATTTGCATAACAATAGAAAAGGTGAATTATCCAAACTGGGTGATGTTCAAAATTATTCATACCCTTGGTGATCTATTGACTTTGTCAATCAGTATGAATCCAGTCCTTGTGATTAATGCTCGTAACACTTTCTTCACACTGTCACAATGCTTCTGGATGTCTCTACTGAGATATCAGGCCAATACCTGGTCTCCAATGGCCCAATCTCCTTGAGGATGTTGTCCACACATGCCATCACCTGGTCTTCAGGGGATTCGATGGATTTTAAGCAGATTTTGTGTTTGCAGGTGGTGTAGTTTTAGACGTCATGAGGATAGGACTATGATATTGATATTTTCGTTAATATTCCTTACATTTTAATGACAATTCTGTATCTATGTTGAAACAAAGCACTCTTCCTGGAGAGACTTCCCTAGAGGCATTCACTGTTGCGCTGTCAAGGGAAGGTATTTCCTGATACTTTTGTTCCATTATTATTAAGAATGTTTAGGGAGGCCATGGTAGTTGTCTAAAGGTTGGATGGTGCCAATTTTATCAGTTTATTCAGTTACACTGATTGACACATTTTTGATATGGACACCTGCAAGTGGGTACTTTAGTGAAGCTTAAAATACTGATCTATATGTTCCAGTGCACTGTCATGCAAAGTGGTAGCATTTTGTGCACTGCAGCTGGTAACATGGAGGGCATATGGTATAAATTTGGTTTACATTCATTTTGATATCAAGGATTGTAGCTTTCATACCAAAGATACAAAGAATATACCATATGAAGATTGATATACAGTAACAGTCAATGTGGGATGTGTATGGTACTCAAAGGTTACATACTGTTATTCATGGTGACCTGACGTTAGAGTCATGCAATGACTTTAATATCACCAACATGGCCTTCCTGAGCACTCTGATTAAGAATGGGGCCAATGAATAAAGGTGAACCCTCCCACAGGCAGTGCAAAAGGGAAGGGCTCTTCAGGAATGGTGCTTTGCTTCATAAGTAGATACAGAATTTTCATTAAAATGCATGGAATAAATGACCGAAAATTTCAATATCATAGTCCTGTCATCATGAAGTCGATAACTGCATCACCTGTAGGACACGAAATCTAATGAACTCCCTGAAGGTCAGGTGAAGGCATGTGTGGACACATCCTCAAGGAGATTGAGCCATTGGAGAACAGGTACTGGCCTGATATCCCAGCAGAGACCCCTCCGGAAGCCTTGTGACGGTGTATTAAAATAAAGTGAATTACAAGCATTAATCACAAGGATCGGATTCATACTGATTGACAAAGTCAATAAATCACCAAGGGTATGAATAATTTTGAACATCGCCCAGTTTGGATAACTCACCTTTTCTATTGTTATGCAAATGAGGTGAAACCGGAAATGGCATTCATTTGCAGATGATAACTAAATGTATTCAAGTGATGTACAAGTAACCTCATTTAACCATTCATTTTTAGGAAAAATGCAAAAAACTAGAATTTTCCAAGGGGTATGAATAATTTTGTTGTTAACTGTATATTAATGTTAAGTAGTCTGCAATGATACATGTATGTACATTAACAGTGGTAAATTATTCTGGCAAGTAGTGAGCATACATGTACATGTACATGTACACCTCCCCCCCCCCCCCCCCCCCCCCTCCCCCCTCCCCCCTCCCCCAGTAGTTAAGACTGTGGAGATCAAATTTTATATGTTTTATATTCACTTCTTTCTAACCTGTATTTTGTTCCAGTTTGACTCAATTTTGTATTTTTCATGATCACAACAGCTGGATTGCTTGGATTCAATAATGATGACATTGCAATGTTCCAGCGTAGCATGCAGCGTATAGGAGGCAGTCCTACCGATGATATGTTAACTACATGGGACTATGAGAACCATACCATTGAGGAACTATATCTCAAGCTCTATGAGCTGAGACATGCAAGGTGCATGATGTTTCTCAAAGATTTCGGTAAGTGAACTACTTGCAATATGCACCGGCAAAATTTATGATTAACTTTTGAAAAGCATGTTGAAATAAAAATCAGTCCAAGAAGTTATGAGATGACGATATAATGGTCATAGTGGTAATGGAATAAAATTCCTCTGCATTTTTTCTCTAGATTTTAGAGATTAATATTATATAAAACACGTCCTCCTCTCTAAGATTGGTCCACTTCTTCATTAATAGTTTCAGGATTAAGTTTTTAAATGATGGCCATTGAGTTACTAGTATACATGTACATGAAATCATTCTTACAGCAACCAGGTGATATAGAACTATTCCAGTTTATAGAGTACTTTTACCCTTAATAATGCAATGTTTTGAGACTTAAACTATAAATGCTAGTTCGAGTTATAATTGGGAGAGGGAAATATTCCTCCTGCGAGTGCATGATGCTTTGGTTTTGCTCATCATTTGAGTTCAAGCATTTCATACACATGCATAGAGTCATCATACCATTGATATGACTACATGGATTTACATTACATATTGTGGGGGAAAAAACACATAGATAAGTGTAGTTGTCTAAAGTAATTTATGGGCTGTGGTGTGTAATATGATATGACAGGATAAGATGCTGGCACTTATACATGTACTATAAGGTCATTTAGCATCAGCTGAGGTAAAGTCATAAGTTCCTGCTGTGCCTGGTTGTTTGTATTGTAACATGATGAGGAGTAAAGCAAGAGGCTTTTATGTATGTACCCAAGTAACCATGACTGCAACTTGGCAGTTGCAAATGGCAGTATGTGATGCGATGATGAATAAATAATGAAAGAGGACTATTTTCATAAAATTAACCACACAAGACAACATGAGAATAAAGAAGTCAGATTACCTAAATTTGAATCAACTCAACGTATACATGTAGGTCATTTAGCATCAGCTGAGGTAAAGTCACAAGTTCCTGCTGTGCCTGGTTGTTTGTATTGTAACATGATGAGGAGTTATGTATGTACCCAAGTAACCATGACTGCAACTTGGCAGTTGCAAATGGCAGTATGTGATGCGATGATGAATAAATAATGAAAGAGGACTATTTTCATAAAATTAACCACACAAGACAACAGGAGAATAAAGAAGTCAGATTACCTAAATTTGAATCAACTCAAGTAAAGTTTCGCTAATATATACACAGCTACAATGTACCTGCTTATTGATAAATAACTTGTACCTTTACAACTCATCATGAAATTTTCAGGATTTTCTTAAATTAATAAACATTTTGATAAAAGATATTTGGTAGATCAGAAACATGTTCTTTTATTCACCAAAACATGTGAATTCCATATTCCATTTTACTCATAACATTTGAGATGTGTTGCAGTAAGGGTCTACTTAGTAACAGTTATAATTGGTATAACAATTGGAAATGTACATGTGCATGTATTGATTTAGGTACCATATTTGATTAGCATATCCATACTATTTTCTGGTCCCTTTTATTATCATATTTGTACATCTTACGTGAATGACATGTCAGTTTCTAAAGCCATAATATGATGTCTTCGAATAATAAAGATCAAGTTGGATTGATTTGATATGTTTTGTTGCAGTGAGACCTGACTTACATGTCCTGATACAGAGGATAACAAACAGTGACCCTATTCCTGAACAACCTGTCTTAAATGTTGGTCAACCTGTAAACCAGTTTCAACAGGGACCTGTAAATATTCCACTTGGTCATGGTGAGCATTACTGGAGTGGTGTGCCATGTCCTATATCTCTGAGTCAAGAGAACAACTTCATCATTATTTCTTTTATATAATAGTTCATCTTTTGATTAAATTGTGCAGAGCAGGCTAAATCATTAAGTGAAATTTGTTTCACATACCTGTTAATAATCCTTGAAGTGTGGAATATAGCATAGTTTTTGTTGTATTTATGGTTTTGTGGGTATGACGCATGTATTTTGGCAGAATAATATGATAGAAAAATAAAATATTTGAGTTGCTAATTTGATAAGGAACACCTGATAAACTCATTTTTTTTTCAGTCATTTCCTACCTGTATCTTGACAAATCTTTGTTTTCAGCATGTATTTCAACTTCCTGTTTTAGATTGCACATCCTGCTTTATTAGGCTGACTATTACATTGTGTAATTGTATCCATATTTCTGATGCTGATATATCTCAGTTGTTGAACTCTTCATAACCCCATTAGCCATTCCTCATTATGGCTATCGTATAGCTTATGGTTGATTCAAGAGCTATCTTGTACTTCAGAATGCTAATTACAAGAGAGAGAGAATTATTTTTCCATTATGCATCGTCAATAATCAACATTATTATTAAGTTTCAATATTACCTATGATTAAATAACAAGATAGAGTCTCTCTACAAAGTCCTGCAATTGGATTTTATTGGAAAGTATGTTTTACTGTAAAATACACTTGTTATCCAGTCATTATCCAATACATAGTCCTGCATTGTATTTTATTGGAAAGGATGTTTACTGTAAAATACAATAGTTATCCAATACTCTGCATTACTCCTTGCTCTTCAAGTCACATATATTTTTCTTTGTAGAAAATCAATTTCCCAGAAGTATTTCGCCAAGGCCTCCGTCAGTGAATCCCTCAGTATGCAAGCCAAGTCAGCAATATCCTCCTGAAATCCAAAATCACCTACCATTCCAAAATCAGCAGCAGCAGCAACAACAACAGCAGCAGCAGCACTGGGGGCAACAGAGTAGTGGCAGAACTCCCTCAACAGTAAGCTACCACATTAACAACACAAACCATGCTTTCCAGCCAGTGGACCAGAGAATGATAAGGTCCACAAGATCACAGCAACCTGGTTTCAACGCGTCATCACAGCCCGACTACATGCAGGAGTACCGAGGACCTCAGCATCAAGGAAACGACTTGATGAGAGTGCCTTCAGAGCATGCTCTAGGTGGCCCTCAGCGCTACCAGTCTCAGTATTCTAATGATGACAATATGGCTCTTCCACCCGCTGTGTCACCAGGATTCCTGCAGGCTTCTAGGCAGCCAGTTTTCCATTCAGCTCCTCAGTCCAATGCAAGTCAACATTCTACTCCCAGTCAAGCTAGCAGTGTAGAGCAATGTAAGCTTATTCGAAATAAGCCAGATTTGATTTGATGAAAGTTTTATAACTACATGTATTTGATATTATGCAATATATGACATGCAGACAGGAATTACGTTTTATAGATCTTTTCTGCCCATGCAATAACTAATGAAGAGTTTTATTAGCACATCATGTGTTGGCCCCCTACACCTCAATATTTATTTGAAAATATCCTTTGACATGATGAAAATATCCAACATCTTCAAAGCAGTTTGTTTTTAGTGAAAACCTCATGAACTATACTGAAAGCAAAAAAAGATTGCTTTAATGTGCCAGGTTTCTTCTGTACAATGACCGTTAGAGTATTTTGTTTGTCAGAACTACATGTAGACAGCATGAATAGAATATGGAAAAGAAAGATGTATAGCAAATATTCATAATTGGATGAAGATAAGCTTGTCTTTTTGTTCTTGAATATCAAAATCTGTTTACCGTATGTATTGTTATATTATCATGACCTGATTTTTATCAAAATGATCAATGAATCCTGCTCTCTCTCTCTCTCTCTCTTTCTTTTCTTTCTTTCTTTTCTTTCTCACAAGCCATTTTAGCAATCTGACTGAAGAGAGAGCCACCAAAAAGAAGTGAATGAAACTTTTTTTTTCTTCTTCTCTGTTTTATAATGGCAGGCTTAATTGCAACCATTGAGGTGCCATATGAGAAACTGTGCAAAGCTACAGAGAACTTCAGTACGGCCCGAAAACTGGGTGCAGGAGCATTTGGGGAAGTGTTTCATGCTCAGCTAGATATGATAGATGTTGCAATCAAAAAAATCATCAAGGTAAAGTTATTTGACCAATTGTAAATCTGCTATAAATGTACAAAAATACACACATCATCACAAGCATGCACCTTGTTCTCCTACATGTACCTCACCCCAGCCAAAATTGATAACCTTTTTTTGGGGGGGGCAGGGGTATGCTGCTTTCCAGATATTTGGTTAATATTTTAAATGCCTCTGAGAATTTCCTTTTTCGTGTATAACCCATTCAGTGTTTTTGACTTCACAGTTCTGAGCTGATGATTGACAGGTTTCATAGCTATAGATATATTTGCTAACCCTTATATGATGACATGTATGAGAGAGTGATATTTTCCACTAGGCTATCAAGTAATCCCTGCGAAGGTACATTGTAGCCATATCATTTAACAAAATTGGTGGATATGTAAGTCAAGAATTGTATTTACATTTGTTTCCCTTATGTCTTGAAACATTGTACAGAATGATAATGTCAAGTTTAACCAGTCTATGATAAGAGGAGATCAGATGAAGGAGATTGAAGCTCTTACAAAGTAAGTAGATTATTACAGTATGATCCATAAAAAGATGTAAAGAATTAACTCTTCTTTAAAAAGGTTCATAAAATCAAGTTTGATCAATGATGTTGTAATGTTACTTCATGAATTTCTTTCTGTATTTTGTTTAAAATCATTTTTCTGCCTGTATATTTCTCTTTGCAATGATGCCATATTCATCATGATTATGTCATTTGGGGGTTCGCAGTGTGGGGGCAGGTCTAAAGTGAGATCCTTGAAAAATGTTTTTGCCAACTTGCAATTATGTAAACAGTATCCTTTTTGCATTAACCCTATGTAACTTTTAGATGGTCTTGCTATGACATGTTTTATAAATATGTCATGGTATAACTTGATTGTTGGCTACCCTAAACTTTGCTGAAATGTGGAACGAAAAATCTTTTTGGTATCTTAATTTATTGCCCATATGGGACATGGCACTTCCTGTATTAGGACAAGTGTAAGAGAAATCAGTAGTCAATGGGTTGATAAACAAAAAAAGAAAGAGAATCTGCTAGAGATAATTCATCTTTGAATATTTATTTTCTTGCAGGTACCGGCACAAAAACATTGTTTGCCTGACTGCGTATTCTTTTGGAGAAGACTGCATGTGTCTGATATTTGACTTCATGAAGAATGGTTCCTTAGAATACCAATTGGAGGGCAGGGTAAGATCAAGCGTCTATGGGGGTGATGTTTTACAAGATGCAATACATGTAGCACAGTGGTTTGAGAGGCTTGGAGCCAGGGGTCCATCAAAACCAAAGTTATGTGATAGTGCCCTTGGCCTTGGGTTGTGCATTCTTCCTCAGATTCATAGTCACTTGGATCGTTACCAGAAATCTGGATTACCTTGTATGTTTTTTCTTACCATGATACGCTAAATTTACTCCATATACATTTGAATCTTCAGATGTCTTTACTGACATTGTTAAACTGATGAATGCATTTTCTTTTTCATTTAATATGCATTTCCCATGGGTTTAATCCTAAGTGGTATTAGGCAAAGTCTTCTACAGCTTCATCAAGAGACTTTACTCTCCCTATCAAATGAAACACTATTCCATCCATCAAAAATGTAACAGGTTATGGGTAAAATTACAAAATGTCTGATAAAATCATTGAAATAGGAAGTGACTGCCTGTTGTTTATGACCTCTCTTGACCTCCGCCAAACTCTGTATCTGCTATGAAACAGGCTGCACAGGGACCTTTGGACTGGTGCAGAAGGCACAAGATTGCTGAGGGGGCAGCCATGGGCATACAGTATCTCCACACAGCTCAAAGTACACCACTCATCCATCAAGATATCAAGAGGTAATAATACCACCTAATCAAATATTAATTTTAGAAATTTGCTTCGTTGGGGTCAGAAGAAATTGAAATTTATACTTCAGGGCTTACAGTCATGTGCAAGGAGATAGAAGACTACAGATAGTATTATGCCTTGTTTATGATGTGTTATGGGTGATTTTTTATTTTTTTAAATTTCATTTTTTGTTTATTCATTTCAATCATACTCATAATTTTATTTGCCCTTAGAGTTCTGCCCTTTTATTGCTTTTCCTTTTAATTGTATCAGTCACCATACCACCCCCATACATGAATATAGCCAGAGATTCTGTTTAATTTTTTTTTTTTTTTTAATTTATTTCCAAGAAAGAAATCGAATTGCTATTAAAGATCTACTAGGGATATTTCACTAGTACCTGTATAAAAATTGCTCTTTGCTAGTGTAAGTGTTTCACCATACTGGTATATGTGACCTGATATTTTTAAGTCACCAATAATTCACAAATCAGACAACAGAGCAAATATGGAATTGAAAATGGTGATTTTTGTGAATAGATGTTTCTTGTTCTTATTATAATATGAATCAAAACAATGTACATGAAAACATACATTGTGCTTTATTACTGGAAGCAGAAGTACCAGTGTTGAAAGTCACTTGAGATTGAAGAAGGTAAAGAGCCTTGATTGATCACCAATGTCTGAAATAGACAGGTTACCTATCAAGCAAGTACATAAGTATATTAATATGATATTTCAATGGGTTCTCAAGTAAAATACAAGTGCTATATATCATTGGAAAGCTTGGAATATTTAATTTCAGGAAATACATGAATATAAGAATTCTTGCTCACTTTAGGCTCGTTCACGCATGATGAAGTAAGCTGCATTGGCAAAAAAAGTTTTACATTTAAATTAATATCAAGTAGGGATAAGAAAAATAGTAACTGCATAACAAAAGGCCCTATGAAAGTGTACTCACTTGTCTGTGTGTTATGCGATGCAGAAATGTGAGGCACATTTTGCTTTATGTCATTTCATTTTGCTGCAGTGTTTTTTCCCCTGGCAGTTTACTGTGTCGTATAAACCAAGACTTTAATGTAGGTTTTGAGCTGACATCACATATGTATCATTCTCTGCTTGTTGATTAATTAATCATCCCTTAAACCATTGCTATGACGTCAATCTATTCAATAAATTGTAGATTATTTTTACGAATGTATCGGTAGATTCGTACAGATAACAGTACATTCGTAAAAAATGATATACAATTTATTAAATAGGCTGACGTCAGCAATGACACAATCGAATAATACATATCGATCACAATGGTAGGTAATGATCAACAATTGCAAATCTACAAACATTTTTGTTTAATTACATTATTTTCTTCTTCTTCTTCAGATATTTTCATCACATACAAACAATAAATTGTGTTTCATTTAACAATCTGTTGACATCACTTGTTTACTCGTAAATAAGTATCTCTGACTTGTGAATCATTATTTTTCAGGCTTTTTTTATTTTATAAATTATAGGCTGTACACACGGTCAAATGAGTGTCATTATTTTCCTAAAACTTAAACTGCTAGTGACATCACATGAGTATCCATCCATTATTCTGATGGTTGCATATTTATATTTGCATCACCAACAGCAGAATTGTTCTTGACATGACTAGACTGACAGTCATGACAAATGGTTATTGACAATTGTCTTGATTGTGCGTATGCCCCATAAAACTAAAATAACCATGCGAGATCTTACACTCAAATCAAGGCGCATATAGAAAACACTCCTTTCATGATTACTTGCCATGCCAACTGTATTTACTCATATTAAAGAATAACTCTTCGTTTCATAAATAAATAACTCTTAGGAGTCGTATTTGTGGAGTAATATCTGTAATAACCTAGGAAAGAGAGGAGCCTCGCAATTCCTAAAAAAATTGTTTTTGTCATAACTTGGAAACTGATAAAAGTATGTAAAAGTACACACTTTTAGAAAGTAAACTTCTCAAGGAATCTATTGGACCCAAATTGTTGGAACAAGTGTTTTGGGGGAAAAAATTATTAAAACTGCCCAAAAACAAACAAAAAATGTTTTTTAGGCTTTTGATCAATCTTTTTTAAAACTAACGCACTAATAACAAATGAAATAACAATCACTAGTATGTTCACATGGTTTATAGCTAATTGGGGGCATTTGTGATTGTCTTAAAAATTTAGCTTTTAGTCAAAATTTTGAGGCTATAAATTGATTCCTTGAATAATTTCCTTTCCCATATGTATACGTTTAGATACTTTACTTCTTTAGTTTTCTAGTTATAATAAATACAATTTTAATCAAATTGCGAGACTCCTATACATGTACGTCCCATAATTTGTAACAATGGTAGGCCTATCATTTTATAGTGATTTTCAGTCATTTGGAATGAGGCCATAAAACATTGGACTTTGCTCAAGATTATTGAACACTGGTACTTAACCTTTGACATTAATTCAATAATCAGTCAAAAGTAACTTATTTGTCAATTTTGATATTCAATGTCACATTAATGCCACCATTCTTGACACTTGTGCTGCAAGATGCCTCGTTTTCCTTGGCATCGTGTGATGTTGAAGGCACTGCATACAGGGCACTACTTATGTTTTTCTTTTGCCCATCACTTGTGCGTTTGTATGATCTAACTGCTGATGATCTGTGCCCTGTAGTTTCACACACTAACTGTTCATCAAACCCAGTAGCATACAAACGCGAGGCTGCTGTTGCTCTGAGAGAGTGGTTAGAGCGAAAACCAGGCAAATTTGCTTGCTTGCATAATCTTCCCACGGTTCCTGAAAGTGAATGAATTCCTATTGGTTGGCAGGAATACCAAACATGGGACACAGCCTTCACCAATGGTCGTAGGTAAAAAGCAGAACTGCAATTAGCATCAGTAGGTCTGTGAGATACATACTTCTCATACAAACGAACAATGCATTTGTCTGGGCCGAGTTTGTTCTCATAGGCCCGGACACATTTTGGGGTAATTTTGCGATGCTTAAGACCTCCCTGACGATTTTTTGATACGTCTTCGGTATAACGTAGGTATTTCACCCCATTGCTATCTGTAAGCAGGGAAATCTGAGAACTAACATACCGCAAATTGCGATGCTCAGCCCCCGCCCTCAGAGCAAAATGCATGCCAAACATATAGAGAATGGTGTTGACTAGCTTTTTAGGAGTATCATCCCCAAGCACTCCCATGTCCCACATTTTGCTTTCTTCATCCACGCTTATGATCTGGGCTTGACGACAACGCACAGTTATTCCTTTCTGCATGAGCTCCTTCATTTTCTGATCCAAAGTGTTTTTCAACGTCACAAACTCGGGATCCTCGGGAAATTTCATCTCTCTGCCATTTTGAGAAAGATATAGCTGTATACAAATCAAAATTTCATATACAGTTTCCGCAGGGTACGGCATTCCAGATCTTTTACTCTTTCCCATGATATAAACATTTCTGCCCATATCGGACCGAAAGTGTGCCGGCGTTTTTTATGGGACACCCTGTATTTCAATTAAAATACTTGCCTTTTATGCATACTTCTCTCACAAAGGTTGTTCATGACATCCAGAGAGCTTGCCCGAGGTTTGCCCGACATAGCAACAACTAATGTATGTAAACTGGAGTCCACATATTCAAATGCAATTGTTAGATACAGGTTCACGGAATGACTCGTTACCAGGTCTCAAGGAAAGAAGCATCCATAAATTTGACTGTATTTGTGAAAAGGTCTATTACGTAATTTTCAAAGGCCTGTATATTGGCGTCATGCACTATCACACACAATTGCTTCATTTCACGCAAACAACATTGGATGGAAATTACGTAACAAATAGGTATCATGTCCGAATCTACAGTTTTAGAACCCTGGAGCAATAGTTCAATCATTACGTAATTTTCATAGCTCACTTGGATTTTCCTCTATACTGTTCATGTACTGCTGCACAAACACACGCATCAAAGCTTCCTTGGATTGTATTCTACAAAAGTACGAATATACAGGTGTTCTAACTTATGCAATGGTTTAAGTCAGAGAATAGCCTTGGAAGTGTAGATTCGTTATTCCCAATCTACTCGGCTACGCCTCGTAGATTCGGAATTACGAATCTACACTTCCTCGGCTATTCTCCTTTACTTAAATTTCAATTTATTTGCTTGTCCTTCTTTAATTTCCTTTTACAGTGCAAACATTCTTCTGGATGAGCACTTTGTTCCTAAGATTGCAGACTTTGGTCTAGCTAGACCAGGTCCTAAGAATGGGAAGGAGTACACCTTTATCAAGACCAGTGTGGTGTTTGGTACTAAAGCCTACTTGGCTCCAGAGTTCATGCGGGATCCAAAGCGGAAGCTTTCCAAAAAGCTTGATGTTTACAGCTTTGGCATTGTAAGTTAATTGATATGTGTATTTTTAAGTAATATGATAAGTTGCATTCATCTATCATTAAATTCATTTAATTTTTATTACAGCAATTTGTCATTTTCTCTCCCTCTCTTTCTCTCTTTCTCTCCCTCCCCTCACTATCTCTCCCCATTCTCTCTATCTCTCTCTATCTAACTTTAAGGGGTGGATGGTAGGTGGTGTTTATAGTACATACTTATTACTTCTACAATTTGAATCAACAAATTTTGTACACTGATTTTTATTAGTACATCTTCATTTGACAACAGTTGGTGTGAGAGAGAAGTAGGTCATTTACCCTATAGACTGTAAGGTACCTTTGATTGACAGGTTGTACATGACATGTATATTTCACAGGACATGCTTGTTGTGAAATTACATTAACAGGCGAATTCGAACAAGCCCTGATGACAAATTTACTTATATTGGAAGGTGTAATATATTCCTACTTATTGGCCTAAATCATTTTCTAATAAGATATCAGAAAAGGGTATAAATAAAGATATTCCAACACCTGGTATCGTCTCCTACTCATTTACATGGGGGCTGCCATTATCTTGCTGATTTGGAGTTGTACATGAACCATTGAGAAATGTTCCAGTCAGGAAGATATTTTGAATCCAAATCCTAAATTGATTTTCTTCATTACCTAAAATCCCATATGTGACGGAAAATATAAAGTGGGTGTTTACATGTATTATAAAAATTAAATCTTTATAATGATACTTTTAAATTGTCTGGTTTTGCTTAACAAAAATCTATTTTCTTGGGTTTGCCAAACAGAGCAGAACATAATATATGCAGCATGCATTCTGACTTTTCAAGTCCATTATCCGAAAGCAGGTGAATGCATAGTTTGCCGCTATAGATGCTCAGGGAAGAAGCATCCATAAAATTTGAATTAATTTGCTCCGTCCCATACGTCCAGTATCGAGAAAATAGATTTCTATTAAGCGAATATCGATTTTCAACAGAAATATATAAGGAAATCTTCAGTTTAAAAATAAATTGACATATCTATTCTATATTTTTAATCTCAAATGGGTTTTTAATTTTGAAAAAGGCAATTGAGCATTTGGATTAAGAAAATCTTCTTGTACACATAAACAAAATGGCAGCCCCCATGTGCTGCTAGCAGACGATACATATTGCTAGCAGATGGTAAATTTTGCTTAGAAAAATTTGATTTGTATCGATCTCGTATATTTTGACGCGAAGCCATATAGTCTAACAAGTAGGAATTAATAACACCTTTGAACACTATCGTCTTTATTTTTGAGCGTAATTCTCCTTTAACAGGTGTGTAACAATGGCAAGCTTGTAAATTGCATAAAATGAGAAATCTACAAGAAATAACTAAGGAGTGATTTCTCTGCCTTAATTTGTAAACAAGGAGGAATGTAAGTCACAATATATCATAGTTCACGAGGTCATTGTAAATCTAGTCCATAATTGAAGATTTTCTTTTCCTCAAACTGTGTAGACATATTGAGATTTAAAGCTTTTATATGCTGCATTATGATTTAATTCCACTGAGTGTCTGTTGATTCAGTGGATATTCATTAGGGATGTTTCACTGATACATGAAGAAATATTGTTATGGATTTACAAAATAGAAAAGGAAATTTTTAGTACTGTAAAATAAAGTGAATAGAAACAAATTTGGAAGTGTTTTTGGCAAACTTTTTTTGTGCTGATAATCCATTTTCTATTTATCATGTATGAAAGAAATGAAAATAGTCTGCATCATTCCTCGGGGGAAGAAATAATGTAGGAACACATGTGTATTTCAAATGTTGTGTTTATTCACCACAATGTCTCTATTCACCTTGTTTAACTTTGATAAAAGTACAATGAAATATGTTTTATTATTTTGATAATAGGTCCTTCTGGAGTTAGTGACAGGAGCAAAAGCTGGACAGGCGAAGCGAAGATTTGGAACTGATGAACTACTGGTAAGAATATTCATGTGGTATTAAAAGTAACTGTAGGTAAATATCAAAGAGGTTTTTCACTGGGATCACTGTCATATGTGGACGAAGGCTCTGGACTGTCTTAGGAGACGTCCTGGGTCTGATCCTTGTGCAGCACTTCCAATCTTACAATCCTTGGACAAAATGATGAACCCTGGGGAGGAGGTGGGAGGGTAGTTAATTACTATACACACAAGTTACTACATGTTTTCCAAAACTCCCTAAACAAGTTTTATCCATTGGTCAATATCACACCCTTTTCATTTTTTTTTTCACGCTTTTTCTTGAAGCATTTACCCCACCTAAACAAGTGAAACCCTTCTCTAACATATCCCCTAAAGAAGGTCTACCTCAATGTCGTGGGGTGGGTTGGATTAGATACCCAGGGTTGTACCATATTAGGGAACAGAACTTTGGAAGAAAGCTCAGGAACACCAGATCTTGGCTTCTTAGATTTTATTGAAGCATGACAGAAGTAGAGTACAAAAACGAAAAAGACAACAACCCTGCAATAAACAGAGAAAAAGAACAAATGATGAATAACACCATTCCATAACACATTGAATCATATGCATCACACAAGTACATAATAAATTGTAAATGTTAAATATGATACAAATTCCACCAATATCTTATAAAACTCAAACATTGCTATTGTAAAGGTACATGTATTAATTTCTATCAGTTATCCATATATTGAATTACATGCATTCTCTAGAAACAATTAGATATTTACTTTATCTTCCATCTCTAAATTAATTGTTATCAAAAATATACAAGCATAGGATATAATTGACACTCTAAACAAAATTGTCCAATAACAATACTAATGCCTACCCAAAGTCAAGAGGCTACTGGTGGTAACCCACCACCAACACCATCCAGGATACCAGGATACCAATTCTACTGCTGCGTGATGGAGTTGGATCAACTATAAGGAAAGCAATAAACAATCATAACTACGAGGTAACCATGGAAATTGTTTTGGATTCCTTAAATAACAAAGCAGAAATTACATTTCTCAATAAGTTTACTCCTTCCAAACAAGATGAATATCAATCATGATATCAAACAACCAATACTAAACTAGTGTTATTTTATTTTGCAAGAATGAATAATCAAATGAATAAGTGGAATCATATTCATTAATTCCCACCGAATTGTGATCAACTAGCGTAACTCACAATTAAATTGCATATTTCTGTCTATTAAGTTTCCTCAACCATACATTGTCATAGTTTACTCATCTGGTACTGCAAATGAAAAAGTACTTCATTCGGACGAACCAATGGTAGCCACAACCCAAATATGGACATACCCATTAGTTACTCAAATACAGACATACCCATACATAGACTCAGAGACAGTGTACATACAAGTTGCAACTGTTTCAATCAATACAATCAAATAAGTGATTTAACTTTTGATAGTTAAAATTAAAGTGCTCTGTTCAGATCATACTCCTAATGAAGTAAGCATAAAATTTGAGTGTAAGAATCAAAATCAGAAACGTTCATATTAACTTCTATATAATGGATAAAGCTTAGGGCATGACTCACCATGGGCGCCGCCATTTTGAAATATTTATACATGAACGCCCTCTATGTTGTCTTTTGAATAATCTATTAAATCTTTACGCTTCAATTCAAAGAAAGTCATAAATTTTGGATCTTGTTAAATAATCCAGTATTCTCTACACTCAACATTATTCTTAACGATAATGTCTAGCAAAAAGTAAAACGTAAATCAATATTTTTATAATTCATAGGCTACTAACCACCTCAGCCTTGATACAAATTAACTTTCTTTCCTGGATTAAAAGTAAAAGCGATTAAATCCAACATTAAAATGAGTCGTCCTCATTTCCAATTATCCTGAAAGTTTAACTATTCAAATAATTACATTTCATTACAACCCTAATTGAGAATAAGATAAAACAGAACTTACATCAGCCCTTCTCCAGACTTGCTTCGATTGCAGTTCCGACTTGCACCAGAACCGGAACATGCAATAAACCTAAACCTAAAATGCCTTGCAAGCAGTGCAACCACGGAACCACCCTAAGAAAATATCACTCCGCTACAGAGTTGTAAAACTGTAAAACAGCCAATATTTCTAAAGAAATACATACTCTTGTTTCAGTCGATGAGAAGATAACAAAATCCTCCAAATTAATCAATTACATAATTATGATAAGAAATAATAACCATAGAATTATATTATCATAGCGTACAGACATCGATCATCCCAACTCTATCAAAGTGATTTGGTCAATCAAAAGAATTCCAACCACCTGTACGCAAATAATATGCAAATTGAGTCGTTCTTCTCAAGTAAGCTAATCAAAATTCCATTTCCTGACATCAATTAAATCTATAAAAAAGTAATTGCTAATTAAAAACTAACCCGTAATGCATTTTAACAAACTCAACTTAAACTTTTTCCTGATTTTTGGCCTATTGGACACCCTAAATGAATCACGTGCATCGCACGCCTTCACCTGCAAAAACTACCCATTTCAGACATTATTTTTGGTCATGCATGTGTACAGTACTATATGTGACTGGCCTCTCCGGTTGACAATGCTGGGGTAATAATTGCAGGGTCCTCAAGAAGAGTAGTGTCAATACTGACGAGGCTCCCATGGGTTAATAAGACCATATCGTTATATCATTTTTAAAACCCCTGAGTTGCTGCTATTATGAAAAATTAATTATTTCATTTTTTACTATTTCAACATCGTCATAGATACAAATATGTGAAATGGTAGGCCGACATGTACATTCTTTATCGCATACCATACTTTTATCTGTTTCATGTTCTACGAAAGAGTAAATATTTTTTATATGTTTAATGATTTTCTTGTGTTTTATGTGACTCAGTGGAGGTGTGTTGATAAGATCATGGATTCAAATGAAGGGAATCCCGAGAAAGCTGCCAAGATACTGCAGGACCCCTTGTGTCAAGACTGGCCCTTAAAGTACATGATGGAGCTTGTTCAGCTGGCTATGGATTGTACAAAAGAATTCAAACGCAGGCCAGAGATGGAAGAGGTATTAAGTTATGACCCAACATTTGATCCTAGATAATTGCTCTGGGTTTCATTTCATCAGAGATATGGGGTCAGGTTATGGGTTAGCCTTGGGTTTTAGGTTATGTTTAGGGTGACGGTTATGTTTGAAGTTAGGAAATCTGTTATTGTAGGAAATTGACTGTCGTAGATAAAGCATGTGCAGTACATTGATATCATCAGGAGTTGGATTAGATAGGTTTAATGGTTTTCCAGATATTGTGAAATATGTTATACAGTGTTAGTCAATAAAAAGGAAACCTATTTTCAAGCCCCAATATCTTGAAAACCAAATGAAATTGCTGAAATGCATTATAACGGTATGATAGTTAATAATGTCACCTTTAATTTGATAGGCTGTTCACCAAAATGCCATCATGGATGACTGAGCACTGGCCATTTTTTAAAAAGCATGTCAAAAATGGTCTTTTCCCAAGTTTGGGCTGAATGGTGTTCAGGAGTTATTTTCATTATGTGTGAGTGCATTGAACTGGAATGGAGACCATTCAACCAACCAGAGCCCCCCCTTGCATAAAACTTTACCATCAGCCATTAAATGTAACTCTGCTATAAGTGGTAACTATCATGGTAACATCACTCAACAGCCAATCAAATTCAAGGTTTCCATGGGAGTTACCATTGATGGCAAAGTTACTGTTAATGGTAAGTTTTATGCAACGGGGCCCTGGGGTTGACGATCCATTTCATTCAAAACTTGGAACAGAGGGAAATTTGACATGAATCAGGAAATATGTTACTGTTCAGGGGTCCATGGTCGGATTTTATTGATCATTGTGATAAATTAAAGGAAATATGATAGGCTACAATGTGAGTATCTTTGATGAAAACTATTATGTAATGATTGTAACAGTATTCAGGGCTAAATCTGGGTTTCCTTTTTATTGATTCACACTGTATATCACTTTGGCAGAACCATATTCATTGGGATATTTTGTAAGTTCCCATAACCAATTCTTAAATATGTGTTTTAAAGTAATCTTGACTTCTTGTAATGACAGAAAAAGAATTCTCCTAGAATCATATGAAACTTGCACTGGGTGTTCAAGACTGCTAATAAATACTTGCTAAATGGCATTCAGCTCACCAGCTTTAATTTTGTTACTGACAATTTTCTTATATATTTTTTCCGTGAAAGAAAATGAGATGCTGTTATACTGTAATATTGGAAATCCTTATTGATAGAACCTTTTGTTTTGTCACATTTAGGTCATCCACATATTATCTGAGATGGGAGTAAGAATTGAAGAAGAGGGGAGACATAGGTCCTCAAGAACGCAGAGTAAGTGTAATATAATTTGCAACATCAGTGGTTGCTGAGATTCTTAAAGATAAAGTTGAGTTCTGGTCATGAGATTGGATTGTGAAAGAAACTGTCTCAAAGCAATTAGGAATGGTTGATTATATAGCTCATAAGAATTGGTGTATGCTGTAAGGTTTTGGAATCACCAAAATGATACTGAAAAATTGACTCAATCCTGCTGAGAGCCATATGCACTGCACGCAGAAATTTGCATATGGGACTACAAACAAATGTTTGGCGCAAACATTTGAGCTGTTTCCTGCCATATTTTAATTGTGAGGGCATTTGAAGAGCAATCCTTGTCAGGGGACACTTCTATTATGATAATCTTCCAAACTAATATAATAAGAATGAGAAAGCTCACAAATTATATTTTACCCTTCCCAGAACTCATGCTTCCCTTTAAATGGGACGACAAGCATTTGAAGCAGGGAAAAACTGCCTTCTTTCCTTCACATTTATCTGACAAGAATATTTCTCTACTTGCATTTTCAACCTTTTACAAGTGACTGAATAAAAATCCTTGAGATGAAAAATGTACATTAAATTCTTTAAAGAGATTCATGTATTTGCATAATATGGTATTGAAACATTCAGATCTTGGTAGTACCTGTAAATGTTGAGTGAATGAATGTAAAGTGCCAGGGTCAGAATTCTGTAGAATAAAAAATTTTACCAGCTAGACATTTTTCAAATATTTTTCTTTTTATAAGATATGTATTAAGTGGATAAAAATAATACCTGTTCAGTATTTGCTACAATTAATGAATTAATGAGCAGACCTGTCATGCTATTTCTTTTCTCATTACAGATTTTCCCATTGAAAACACAGACCCCCTTGAGCAGGGTAAAGCTGTGGAGTCATCTGATCCTAGTCAGACCAATGAAGGCCAGGACCAGTATGGAGCTAATGGGAGGCCTGGGTTTCAAATGCGGGAGGTAAGCTGTAAAGATGAGAAGCCAAAGTATGAAACCTATGGTGGCTTTCAGGTATTGGCCAATGGTCCTAGAGTACAGGGAAATGTGAATAATGAGAGACTGCGTGCTCAAGCGTCAGCAAACCAACCACCAGAAAGTAGATTGAACAGGGTTCCTTTCGAGAACCATAACCAGACAAAGGAAGAAATGAGACTGTATGAGATGCATGCAAGAGACAGGCAGATACAAATGCAACAGGGGGAACCCTATAACCACCCGATGTATGAACATCAGCAGCCAGCCGTTTCAACATCTGGTAACTCGAGTATGCACATGAATGCTGCTCGATCCCAGAGTAGCATGTCCCAATCTCCTGGTTCATCTTACCCCAGCTATTTACAGTCCTCCAGCATAACTTCATCTGATGCATCAGGGGCACGCTTTCAGAGGCCATACTTGAGGCATCCACAAGCGTATCTAGGACAACACCAGGGACAGTACGTTGATCCTGTGAATGCACGTCTGAGGCCTCCACAGACAAGGCCAGAATTCAACCACATGGTAGATGGTTCATATGAGTGCTATCAGTATCGTGGACCATATCCAGGCTTTGCACCTTGTCCTCCAGGGACTCCAGGGCCTCAAAATGTTGGTTACCAACAGCAGTCCCAGTGTTACCAACCTGAGTGCATGGATCAGGTCCAGCAGAGAGGTGAGCACTTGAACAGCAAGGGATCTGTAGACTCCACACAGGATAAAAACCAGGTTGCTCACACACCGCCAGTGTCCTCCACTCGCTCTGCTGCCTCTTCCTCCGCTGGGCCATACCGCAAGATGCCCACTTTGATTCTGGAAGATTCGTCCATCCAGTCTAGCGACACCTCCAATCTCACAGGGGATACTTCACTCTCAGAATCAAGTCAAGATCTCCCTCGGAATGAACGTGGAGTAGATAAAAATGCAGAGGAAAGTTGTCAAAAAGAACAGATTGGAATCTTACAGAGTAGAAGAGAGGATCGCAATGAACAAAATGGTGAGGTACATAGGAGAGAACCTGGTGAGAACACAGAGCCACAAACACACCCTTGCCCATAAGAAACTATTGGGACTTTAATTTGAAATTTATCCCTAAAAAGGCCGGGTCATTTTGGCGCTCTCTCAGGGGGAATTCCCTTTAAGGGCCCGGGGGGTTATATCTCATTGAGGCCTGCACCGCATCCGCCTCCATGAAAATGAGTAAGAAGGGTTGTGTTTTCACCACGAGATGGGTAATCTGGGGATCTCGTTTAGGGTATCAAAAACAGAAAATTCTGAAAAAAGGGTATCAAATTCACTAATAGTGATGAGAAAAGATCCTTGAAAAGGATAGGAAATTTGACAGTACATTTGGGAGCCCGTCAGGAGCAATCTGAAAATACAAGATAAAAGGAATCCATAGAGGTTCTTTCCTATTCTTTCAATGAAAACATCATTCTGTAATATGTTCCAAATTCAATATTTGTCTTTAAATCTTCTTTTGGTTTAAAAAAAAAAGGGCAAAGAAGAACAAATCCTCGAATAGGGTATACAATACTATGCAAGATTTTTTAAATCCCTGTTAAGGATCTAAAAATCAGAAATTTTGCAGGTTTCCCTGAATAGGGTATCAAAAACCTGTCAACTTAAAATCCTCGTATAGGGTGCTCTTCAGAAAGTCATGGATGCGGATGCTGTACAGGCCTCAATGAGACATCCCCCGCCCCATTATCTAAGTAATGAACCAGATAATCTGATCCTGTGCATTGTATGCCTGTATAAAACCTGCCTGGTAATTAACTTGCAGCTTGAAGTTGTTTTTTTGAGAGATCAATGTTACAGTGGTGTTCGCGGTAAACGTTACATAAATCACGCAGCAGGATGCGCGGTTACGCGAGAAATCACGTGAAAACACGGACAGAATCCTTAATGCGTATCGCCGCGTAATAGCGCAAAATTACCTCGCCGTTTGGTGGTCGGCTTTCCTGACGCCTCTTGTCTTTTTGATAAAATATAATGCTGCCATCTCTCGGGAATATTCGAAAAGATTTCGAATTCAAATGGCTGGTATCATAAGAGCATGACGCATCCGAACAACGTCCGAGTGCAGACATTGAAAATATATTCCGGGGATCGATCGAGAGAAAGAAATAAAGTGAATTTTTTTGGTTCAAGTGTGATTTTCTTGGAAAAGGGTATCATGGGTGAGAGGAAGTGACGAGTAAGATGAGAAGAAAAGAAGGAACAAAGAAACGAAAGGAAAGCATGAACAGTTGTTTCATGCATAATTTTTTTTAAATCGTATCGATTGATATGTTTACCCAAAAATATAGCGCACGGGGTGGGTGTTTCTTAACGATTTAAGAGTGTATTCGGTTCGGACTTTAAACATTTTTGGGCATAAATTTTTGATTCACTCCAGTTACTTCTACACCGCCCTGAAGACATGCTGATCACGCAACATGCAAAACACGCCAACCTGCTTCACTAAAAAAAAAAAATACCATGTTCTTCTGCCGCAGACACGGACCCGATAACATCGTGTTTCATGTAGGCTAATGGTCTACACCATGTTATGCTGCCTGTCCCCGTCCTTTATCCCTAAACCGTGTTATACTACCTTTCCCCCTTCGTAATCTCTATTCCGTGTTCCCGTACCTTTCCCCGTCCTTAGGCTACCCAGGTTTTTTTTTTGCAAAAGTGGACCTTTTTGTCATAATCAATACGTACCTGATAGGGGGTCCGGGGGCACTGCAACTCGCTACATCAGCTTTGATGCTGTACAACAGCGTGTGGGTAATTCTGATAACAAAGATTTAAGGTGTGTGTGGGGGCCGGGGGGGGGGGGGTCATGAAAAAGCGGACCTCAGCCCAAGAAGGGAGGGTCGTCCGACCCCCCTCTGGCGACGGGCCTAAAATACATGTGCGCACAATGATATCCTTCCTTTATATATTCATGCGAAAGTGAAAAGCAGGGCCGGCAGTGGCCATGGCCGTGGGAAACATTAACAAAATATGTGTCTAGAGTGCGCGCGATCAACATAATTATTTCCATTCATAAAATTGGGCTTGTGACCTCATAATCACAACACAAGTCATGATACGCGCAAAAATATGCCAGCCAGACCACGAAGGTTTGTGCCTTTTTTTTTTTTACTTTCACACCGCGGCGAAAGGCGCTTAAACAAGGAGTTGTATTTGATAACTCCTTGGTATAAACAGATCGAATTTCAAATAATAATATTCCGTAAATGAAGAAGCTTGATTGGAGGAATTTTTCAATTTGTAAACAAATACGATCTTTAACACTGGGAGTAAAATGCCTAAAAATTTGTTTACAAATTAATAATATTCCGCTTTTATATAGCGCCCATTACATCAATGGTGATGTGTCTAAGGGAAACCGCATGGTGTTAAAGGGTGAAATTACGGTCGGGCAGAGAGAAAATGTTGGCTTGATATTTTTTGATGAATATAGAGACATATATTTATTACAAATAAGTACTTTTAGTATTAATGTCATAATCACCTTCTCCCTGTCTTAATTTGTTCATTTCGACTTGTAATGTATATAATTATAACACTAGAAGTGCGGGAAATTTTCACATGCCAATTTTTTGTACATTAAATCAAAGATCAATTATTTTTCAAGGACCATTTCTGTGGAATACTATTCCTTCTGAAATAAAGAATTCTACCAGTTTTAACATTTTAAGCGTATAGGTATAAGAAATTCCTGTTGGACAAACTTAGGGCGTAATACAAGACATTTCCAGGTATTGTTTGTGCTTTGTGTAGATAATTTTTTGCTTTGTTTTATTATATTTCATATTGATAATAACAAGTAATATTTATGATAGGGCCGGCCTCATATAAAGACATTTGCCTTCCTGGCTGCTGCCCAATTCAGTAATATTAATATTTGTATCATTTTGTTTATGTTACTATATATTCTGGTATTGTGAATTTTACTGAAAATACATGTAAACTGAACTGAACTGAACTGAATGATAAGTTTGATGAAGATGATAGTGATGATAATTGTTTTGACGACATGATTATCAAGATGATGATGATATAACGATTATTATGAGTTAATGACGATATGATGATGATGATGTGTGTTAAAGGATGAAGTTACGGACGGACAGGGAAGAAAATTTGGCGTGATGATATTTTTTAATGAATGATCAGTTTAATGAAGATGGTATTGATGATTATTGTTTTGACGATATGATTATCAAGATAATGATAAGATGATGATTATGATGATGATAATGATACGATAATGATGCTATGATGATCATGATGAATTTATGGATTGATTATTTGAGTTAATAATGACCGTAATGATAATGATCATGTGCGTCAAATGAAGATGATATTGATGATTATCAAGATAAAGAGGATAAGATGATGATGATTATGATAATGATACGATAATGCTATGATGATGTCATGCTTATAATAAAACACAAGTCGGAGGTATACTTTCGTCTATTCTCTAATGTATTCCTAATTAACTTTTGTAATAAAGTATCATAACTTGTGCTCCAGTCTTTGCACATCATTCTTAAATAGCGTATTTTAATCCGTTCAACCAGTTGTTTTTTAATCCGTTCAACCAGTTAATTTTTGTGAATTTCTACATGAGCGTACTAAAGATTCATAAAGATTTCTTAAAACAGATTTTGGACAGTCAACAATGTTCCTCCGTATAATACCAATAAGTCTATTGCACTTCACATGTTATTCAGAACAATGATCTTTCCAATTTAAAGTATTGTTTATCATAAGACCTACATTACATGTAAATATTTCTCTGACATTGTATTTTGTAACTCCTGCATGAACACCAATAGTATATGATCTTGCATTTAGATAAATTAAAATCGAGCATCCATGTCTTAGACCATCGGATTTAAAACTTCCAGATCATTTTGTAAAATTTAACAATCATCTAAAGTAGAAATACGACGATATAAAATACAATCATCAGCATATAATCTAATGGTAGAGGCGATGTTATATTAATAAAACATATAAAAATAATGCCGGACCCAAAATTGAGCGACACCAGATTTAACATCAATCCATGAAGAAAATTCATCATTAACAACTCTTTGCGATCTTTTTATAAATTTAAATTAGTTGATTTCAAACCGTATTCTTGTAGTTTTCGGATGCCCTAGCAAAATCAAGAAAAGCAATATGAACACTTGTACCCGTTTCCAAAATATATGAACCAATCATTGATAACCTCTACTGAGTTTCGCACGATCTTATTTCACGAAAACCATGTTGGTTATCACATAAAATGTTATTATTGTTAAATAAATTGTTGAAATAGGCGTTTACAGACTATTCTTTCTAAAATATTACATGTAACAGACGGTAACGATATTGGCCAGTAATTACTAGCGTTTTTTTTTGTTGCCTTTTTCATATAAAGGACAAACATTTACTCTGAGCCAGTCTTCTGGTAAAATGCCTCATGACAAAGACATGTTAAAAAAATTACAAAAAGAAGGCGTTAATTGGTCTGCTCCTTCCTTTAACAAACCTGGAGATATTTCATCAGGTGCCTGTGCTTTTGAAACGTCTATACAGTATACTTTTCAACAATTTTAAAACCTCACTCTCTACATGTACATTGAATATCCTTATAATGTGCTTTACAGCTATATTCAGGTATTGAGAGGCTTACGTGATCTTTAAAAGCTTGATTAAATTGTGCATTGTAATCATCAGCCTTTTGTTGATCTTCGGATAAAAGCATGACGTTGACCTTTAAGCATTCAACCGTACTATGGTCACATTTTCTAGACTTTGATAAAACATTACTTCTTTACTTCTCTCCTAAATTGTCGATACCTTTCCCAGTGAGATTATTACCCCCCCCCCCCCCCCCCCAAAAAAAGACCTTGTTTTCAGTTTCCGTTTATAACTTGCATATTCATTTTCCCAATTCTAAATGATCTAATGAGCGTGTTTGTGGATGTGTGTGTGTGCGTGTGTGTGTGTGTGTGTGTATGTGAATGTGTATGTACTGGCAATGTGTAACAGTAGACTGTGCTACATGTAGGTGTGTGTGTGTGTCTATGACTGGGGGTGGAGACCGGCACGTGTGTTTAACTGAAATAGGTGTGTAGAGACTAAGAAAGCTCGCCATTTTCGCCAGAAATACTACGTGTGGAGATTGCCTACAAAGCAGGGGCCTCGGAACCGGGGAGCTGGGGGAGGGGGCTTCAGACTCCGCCCCCACACTTTTTTCAGTAAACACGTGCAAACGTATGTCAGTGCAAAAAAATGTGGTATATATACGCAGCCCCTCTACTTTCCAAGACGTTCCGCGGCCCCTGCAAAGTGCCTCTGTATGATCATGCTGTCAAAATTTCCTAGGGCTACTCGTGCAGAATTACTTTGACCATGGATGTACTAGCTATCCATGATGCTTTGACGAAACTTTTCTATAAGAAACTAATACTAGTAATCCCGGCCTATAATCCCCTCTAATCCCTGTTACACTAGGCTTAGATATGATGTAGAAACCACTATTTCCATTGCACGGTGGAAGAATTGCGTGCAAGAACGACGCGAGACACATTATTGGCATGTTAATATTTTCTTAGTTTACTGAAGATATTACATCATTATTAAGTTCCGAATTGTTCATTGTGTAATAATACTCCATTTACTCCTACTGTAAAGGTTAATATTGATAAACCTCCAGATGAATTTGTTATGTAACTAAATCATCAGATGCTCTATAGAATGTCAGATAAAATGTCAGATATGTAAATAGACCAAAAAATAATATCTCTTCTTTATAATTACAAATAGACAATTGATAAATCAATTTATCATATGAAACTTACGATATCAGAATTAATAAAAGATGATAATGATCTGTATGTCATTGAGAACGGTTGAAGAGAGTTAGAAAATTTGTCTAAAACATTCTTTTCGTGTAGAGTAGTTTCCAAATGTATCTATTTCATGAATCACTTTTGGAATTTTAGTGAATGCGATATAGTGCTTTAATTCCCGTATCAAAGCATAGCACACATGTTGACAATACTGGAAATGTGAAAACCCTTATGAAATTAATTTGTGTAATAGCACTCGGTATTCTTTTGGATTAAGTTACCTTTAATGACAAATATACAGGAATATATTTATTCAAATTTCAAGTAATCACTAAGATAATATTGTGTAAATATGAAATTTGCAATGGTGTTTATAGAAAATTTCATTTTGATTATTAAAATAATGGGTTATTTCACTAATGATATGGAAAAAATATAAATAGGCGTTGTTGTATAATTAATTATGTTCTGACTAAAGTGACATACGGTAATATTGCTAAGGTTAATAATGCAGATACATATATAAAATGCTAACTTAAGAGTTATCTTAATGAAATTCTACATTCAATTAAGGGTACATTATCTGACCATGTTTTCAAACAGAGTATATATGATAATTTGTTTTAGCTTATTTGCTTATGTTTATTAAATACATGTTGCAAACTTTAAATTTTTATTGAGATTGATTGAAATCAACTGAAAAGTTAAAATGGACTGGTGCAAAGTGTTTTATTGCATGAGTGAAAAATATTGTTTCCACTATTTCATTTCTCATTAAAATTAAATATTCATCTGCACTATATAAGTTATAGGTGGAGTATACAAAAGTGGAAAGTGAGGATGATCTTTAGATCTATCATGTGTATGATGACATTGACCACGATGCAGAGGTCATACGTGTGACAAGGTTACAAAAACACCAAAAATCGAGGTTGACAAAAATTAATGAGGTGTTTTTGTTTTTAAGAATCTTTTATTACTTCCTTAAAAAAAAAAACATTTTTCACAATAATCAAGGTAAAATACATAAACAAATATATTCACATGCAGTATAATTGCGCCAAATTACATAATATTAACAATAAGTAACCATAATATTTTACATGCATGTATTAAATAGTAAATTATGCAAAATCTGGAAGTCTTTGTAATAAAAAAGGGGGAAAATATAACAATGAAGAGTAAAATAGAAAAGGGACAAAATGAGAAGAAAAAAAAAGAGGAAACAAAAAGCACCCCCCCCCCCCCCCCCATTGTGTCCGTTGTTCCGCCTCAGATTTTAAAAACTAGAGCTCAGAATTTTCTTCATGAATTGATTTTATCAAGTAGGGCATATCAAAAACATATTACCACAAAGTGATTTGAGAGGATAATGTACAGGCCTCATTGAGACCCCCCCCCCCCCCCCCCTCCTCTCGGGAAGTTTAGTAAGGTTAAACGTATTCCCACGACAGCACGGGCATCTATTTCTGAAATTCTGAATACATTTTTGTTGACATGTGCGAGACATCCATAAGAATTGTGTTGCCTGTACTGTTTCGATCCTTGTTACAACGGAGGTAGTTTTTGGATATGATCTCGTCGGGTGGGCCCAGAAGTACCTCAACAAAAATAAAAAGTCAACATTTATATAGCGCTTAATACAATGTTTCTAAGGGGCGGATCCAGGATTTGAAAGTAAACGGGGGTGCAAGCGGCAATTTTCTTAGATTAACTTGTACGTTCAGTGTGTGGTTTTAAAAAATAGAGGGAGTGCAAGAGGCGCCTACCCCCTCTCTCTCTCTCCCCCGCGCCTGGAACCGCCACTGACAAAATCATTTTTTAAGCGCTGAACTAGAAACTTGATTTATGAGAAATCAAAAGCTGAAGAAACTAGCAAACAATTATTAAACTCAAACAATGACAAACGCAGAAGAAAGTCAGAAGAAATATTGTTATTTTTTTAAAATCGTGAACGCTGAAGAAACAACTGCAAATTGATTGATTGAAAATTAAAAGAATATGGGATTCTTTCATCATTATTGGTAGGTTAGATAGAACCGTTAATGTAACTGTTATGCGTTGAGAATGCAATACAACATCCTGACGGAACAAATGAACCCAGTGGCTAAAATGATGTTACTAGCATTCAGGCGCGGTTTCAGAGTAATAAAAACAAAAAAATTGAGGGGGAGGGGGCTAGGGGGCATGGAGGATTATAATGTATATTAGAATATATATGGAATTTAAATTGCACATTTATCGGCTAAAATTTTGTGGGGCTTGAGCGATTTCTTATTTTTTATTTATTTTTATTTTTTTATTTTTATTTATTTATTATTATTATTTATTTTAATTTTTTTTTTTTTTTTGGGGGGGGGCGCCTTCAGCCCACAAAGTCCCCCCCCCCCCTAGAATGGATTTACGGGTGCTTTTATCATTATAGGCAACTATTAGGCAGCAAATACCATGGCCTTCGGAAAAAAAAAGTTTGGCTCCCCCCCCCCCCCCCCCCCTTAACCGCGCCTGAGTCTAGGATTTGATGTTAGTAGTGAGTTATGAAACTGAAAATGTTCTTTCGGGAATAAAACATGTGGCATATATGAAACATATAAAAAAAAACATGAAGAGGAAACCAAACCAAACGCGGATGAAGGCGATGAGGAAGACGAAAGCAGGATGGAAATACACAGAAGTAAGTTATAATTTACATAAGGAGAATGAAAAGCATAAATATCTAACATGAATCGAACTTACTAATTTTCATTAGGTTGGATATCCCTTTAAGCAAAAGCTTATTTTCAAAGGGGTCGTCCTACAATAAAAGAATATAAATATGGTATAAGAGAAAATATGCGTTTGCCCGCGTTTAACCGCGTTTGACCGCATAAATCACGCGTTATAGGCCGGCACCCCGACTTTGACTATCCACCCATTCGGGAGAAAAAATCTTGCCTTGAAGAAAATAAATAATAAAAAAGCAAAATATAAAGAAATCAGAACTTCTAATGATTTTCCTGACGACGCATATCGTTTCTGACTGACGGTGCTTGAATTAAAAAAGGTCTGAGAGTCTAGGATTTGATGTTAGTAGTGAGTTATGAAGCTGAAAATGTTCTTTTGGGGGAAAAAACATGTGGCATATATGAAACATATAAATTCTCAAGGCCGTACGCAGCGGGGGGGGGGGGGGGGGCAGGGGGAAGTTGCCCCCCCCCCCCTCCCCAGGAAAAAATTTCTGCGTACGGCCTTGTAAATTTTTTCTGACATGTGCGAGACATCCATGAGAATTGTGTTGCCTGTACTGTTTCGATCCTTGTTAAAGTACAACGGAGGTAGTTCATGGACAGGATCTCGTAGGATGGGCCCCAGAAGTACATCAACAAAAATAATAATAGTCAACATTTATATAGCGCTTAATACAATGTTCCTAAGGGGCGGATCCAGCATTTGAAAGTAAACGGGGGTGCAAGCGGCAATTTTCTTAGATTAACTTGTACGTTCAGTGTGTGGTTTTAAAAAATAGAGGGGCGCAAGAGGCGCCCACCCCCTCTCTCTCTCCCCCCGCGCCTGGAACCGCCACTGACAAAATCATTTTTTAAGCGCTGAACTAGAAACTGGATTTCATAGTGAGAAATCAAAAGCTGAAGAAACTAGTAAACAATTATTAAACTCAAACAATGGCAAACGCAAAAGAAAGTCAGAAGAAATATGTTATTTTTTTAAAATCGTGAAGCAGAAAATGTTCTTTCGGGAAAAAAAACATGTGGCATATATGAAACATAAAAAAAAACATGAAGAGGAAACCAAACCAAACGCGGATGAAGGCGATGAGGAAGACGAAAGCAGGATGGAAATACACAGAAGTAAGTTATAATTTACATAAGGAGAATGAAAAGCATAAATATCTAACATGAATCGAACTTACTAATTTTCCATAGGTTGGATATCCCTTTAAGCAAAAGCTTATTTTCAAAGGGGTCGTCCTACAATAAAAGAATATAAATATGGCATAGGTCTAAAATGAAAGCAAAATATAAAAGAAATCGGAACTTCTAATGAATTTCCTGACGACGCATATCGTTTCTGACGGCGCTTGAATAAAAAAAAGGTCCGAAATAGAAGCAAAATATAAAGAAATCGGAACTTGTAATGATTTTCCCAACGACGCATATCGTTTCAGACTGACGGCGCTTGAATTAAAAAGGTACGAAAAAGAAGCAAAATATGAAGAAGTCGGAATTTCTAATGATTTTCCCAACGGCGCATATCGTTTGTGACTGACGGCGTTTGAATAAAAAAGGTCCGAAATAGAAGCAAAATATAAGGAAATCGGAACTTCTAATGATTTTCCGGACGACGCATATCGTTCTGCACAGACATCGTCGCAGAGGGCAGTAAACTGATTACGTATTACTTAAGACAAAAATAAAAAATGAGTGATTTGCCGACCGCGGAGAAACGCGTAAATTTGCGTGAGGTGTTCCGCGGATTAATGCGAGATCACGCAAGGAACGTTTACCGCGAACACCACTGTAATTTGTCTATGTAATGACTGTTAATACATTAAAATGACATGTAATATACTGTATTTAGTGAATATACTTGAGCTGGCTGCTATTATTAAACAAAGCAAAATGTCTACTCATCTATAAGAACAATGTACAATACTATTTGAAAGGTGCTAGTTTTAGAATGTCAGCTATTGCAAAGATTTCAGTTTGTGATTTAGTAGAGCTTTAATACTGCATTGTAATGTACATTCCTAATCCTGAGTTCTGGTCATGGAATTCCTTTGGAGAAATACTGGCTTAAAACTTAAATTTTGCCACTAGCAAAATTGCTTGGCAGACATCATTCATTTGTAATCTTGAAAATTCACTGGAAATTGTGATTTATTCTGTGAGAATATATTTTTCATCATTACTAGAAGTCAAGATAACCTTTATTGACATACAGTTTGTATCAAAAAGTCAGATTATGAATCAAATCAGTATCAATGAACTTGAAGAATTAAAATTAAAATGTAGATAAATACTGAAGTATTTGAAGTACAGACAGACAGATGAGAATTATGAATTGTAAAGGCTTTGTTTGTATTCATGTAGGATATCATAAAGGGGAATGAAAGGCAACAGATATTATCCTATAATCATGTAGATAATAGTCAGCCTCTTACAAATATCTTGAAATTTCTCCAATTTGATTATTTAAGAAGGAGAACAGAGTCTCAAAGGGTTGCAGTTTCCTTGCTAGACATTATCCTGTGGGGGCTGCCATTTTCTTTTATGTCAGAGCAGTGCTATTTGTGAGATACCCACTGACCTGTATACTAGCTACGATTACATTCATGATCACCTGTGGAATACATAACACTGGATTTTCTCAAATCACTTTTTAGTCATGTACATTCAAATGAAGATACTTTTATCCTGTCATAAAACCTATTTGTGTCAAGATATCTGGTTCAGCTGTTTCATAGGTGGGGCAGTTTCTTTTGTTAAGCAGGATTTGGCATGCTCAAGTTGTTGCTTGGTCAGACAAAGGTTTGTCAATTCTTCAAAGAGATGACAAAGACCTACATACAACTGCTCCTAGATGTCACCTGTGCGAGATGCTGGGGGTACCAAGATGGCTGCCATTTTGCTTTGGTGGCTTTAGTTGTACAATAGCTATTCATTATGCAACATCATATCCAACCATTGTGTACAGGTATTAAAATGGAGGACATGTCCTACTCTGACATCACAGTTTTTCAAAATGGCTGCCCCTATGGAATAATACCTAGCAAGGAATCTGCAAACTTTAGAGACATTGTTCTCTTTACTGAGTAATCAAATAGGAGTATTTTCAAAATATTTTGAACAGGGTAACAGTTTTCATTTTAAGATTTTCATATATCTATAAATATTTTAAAGATTTCCATATACATGTATGTCATTATACCACATTGCATGAAATTGTATAACATATTTATCCTTTCACATCTCAAACTGGGCTCTCATATCAATCTTTAGGATAGATTGAATAAGCCACTTCGTAATTACAATTTGCGCATGTGCAGATAAAGGTCATTTGTACAACTGACCTTTATACGCTTCCACAGTATGCGCGCCACTACGATTTTACTTGTAAAACCAGTAGCGCGTCCTCTAAAACAAATGCTTGTGCTCGTACATATTAGGGTCATTTGCACCATGTTCTAATTACAAACTGGCTTATTATGTGAGCAGCACATTTGAAAAGTGAACTTGGTAGATGAATAGATTTTATAGTATTCTTGCTTATCTTTAGAAAGATGCCAGTCAAAGCTCTGTGACAGTTAAGACATTGTAATTCAGTTTGAAGACGTACCATATATATGTATACTAATATAATTTATGAATTTATTATAGCAATTCTTGCAAACTTGGTTCATATAAACTTTATTGAGAAAGGATCAGTACATGTATATTTAATGTATAGGAATATAAACTGTTTTAATAATTTGTTTATAAAAAAAAATGTGAGGTATTTTTATGTCCGACCGTTTTAAATGCTTGCCATGTGATGCATGTTTAATAGCAAAATCTATTCCATTCTTTAGCTCTCATTCAGTTGTATATAGGATAGGATACATCTTTTCTTTTTTTATTTTCAATCATTATTTATTTAGGCAAACTTTCCTGAACTACAGGTTCTCTATACACTTTTTTTTAATGAATTTTACCATTATCATAATACATGTACAAAAGGCTTTACCAAAAATTTAGATAGTTTTATATTGAATGGTTAATTTTGCAAAGGAAAAAGGTGTGAATGTTTGTGGCTTATATACTGTGGCTTGAATTTATATAATTATTGTACATGAATCTCAAATACAAAGAGATATGAATTAATGTTTATATTCAGTAAATTAGTACGACTGTAAACGATCATGGGATATCTGAATTTAAAAACCTTCTAAATTTCATAAAAGAAAATATTGATATACAATTGTGCATCAGTGTTTTTTGTCCAATGGTGTTGAGCATTCAGGTTTTCTTGTATCGGTCACTCTTAACCTCTACAAAATAAACGCTTTTTCTTGAATACTAATATTTAATTTAACAGAAATTAACTTCATCCTCTGCAAGTTATGAGGCCGAGAAAATATGATGTGAATGATTAAGCATTCTGTTGATTGTTCAGAAGTATGCATACCTATCTGATGGTCCAGATCCTGGATTTGATATGTTTTCTTTATAAGTTTAGATGGTACAAGTTAGGTTAAATCGATGATCAGTCTTCTTAAAAAATGATTTTAAATTTAAATAAAAAATAGGGGTTACCTGTCTGGCCAGATATATATCTTTTCCCCCTTAAATGCAAAATTTTTCCTTATGGAATTCACAATCTTTACTGAATAGAATAGAAGAGAATATTACATGTGATTTTCGCTCAGAAACTATTTCATCCGTGTGGTATTGAAAATAATAATACTTGGATTTATATAGCCCCTTTTCCAAAGGTTACAAGACGCTTGTCAAGTAGTCTATTTAACAGAGTTGTACAGGTAAGTTTGAAATGAAGTACAACCCCAATAACATCGTAAATTCATTGGTGATGGATGAATCCTAAATCTGTGATTTCTAAAAATATACAGGCATTTTGGAGGAAACTAAGTGTGTATTCAAAAATATTAAAAATTAATTAAATCTGATCCTTTACAATTTTAGCAAAACTACAAAAAAATTTCCCTCTGAATTTACAAAGTAAGTACACTGACCATAAATACTGATAATACTGATATGATTACGAGTAGCTCTTTATTAGAGAATTATTTTATACTCCAATATTTACTAAAGGAAATAAAACATACAGAAGCCAATACAAAGGAGACTTTTTCACATGGGTCTAACAGGATAATTTCAAATCTTTATTTAAATCTCTTCCAATAAAGCTTAAAACCTGGCATTAAATGAATCTCATACGACAACATAATTAAATAAAAAGGCAGGTTTGAAGAAAGCCAAAATATAAAACAAATGATAGAATTTTATACTAGATCTTGGAACATGTAGAGTTTACATGTTCACCGGTATAATGTATTCAAATCTAGACAGATTTTAAATAGCAAATGTACAGTAACATGGAACCCCCTCCTCTTTTAATAAAAAAAAGAAGAGAAAGTTGGAACCAATTTTATTTGGTGAAACAAAATTATTCTGCCATAACAAATGCAAACATAACACATGTATGTTTAACTAGGAAGATTTGTCATAAGGTAGCTTATAGCGAAACTGGGTGGCATGAAAAGATGCATCCAGAACACAAACAGCAAAAAATTGTTGGTGATAGAAGTGCATAAAAAGTTGCATTTTGACATATGTCATGCCAGTTTTGGTGATATTAAGCCTATTCAAGATAGTAGAGGTATTTTAACCCGCTCTATGGTTAAATGATTTGTTTCTAAATGAAATTATGATTTTTAACAACGTGCATTTTGCGGATGTGTCTTTTTGCACCAATACGTTTCGCTATGTAACTCTCCTTGTTTTCATCAGTTCAATACTAATGAAGTGGCAAGGGAATAAAACTGAAGACTTCTTTCCAATTAGGTTTGGAATATTATCATTCCTATAATCTATTCAAAATATATTTTACATTTCCCAAGTCATATACTTGGACTCCTTTAATGCATATCGCACATGTACATATTCACTTACAACAATAAAAAAAAGAGATGAACAAACGATGTTTATCCTACCATAATTCCATGGAAAGTAACACATGTGCATAGATCTACAGCATGTGCTATACAGAGAAAACACAGAGAGAAAAATAAATGAAGGAGAGAGTGATTAAATCCATGTATCCTTAAAAGTGCACATTTAGCATGACATTTACATGTACATGTATTAACAGTAAGACCAGGTTTTAATTATGCACTACAGTCCTTGGAAAACCCTTTTCTTCCAAATTTGGTGACAGTATCTTAAGCTGTTTTTTATAGATGGCATTACATAATTGCACCTTGGGGGTGTTTCATAAAGCTGTTCATAAGTTACGCACGACTTTACGCACGACTGGTGATCAGTTCTTTAATATGCTAAATGATTGAGAATCTGATTAGTATAGCACCCAAGAACATGTTCCAGTCGTTCGTAAAGTCATTCGCAACTTTACGAACAGCTTTATGAAACACCCCCCTGGTCATTCTCTTTGGAGTGAGGGTTCTACAATAAAGAATAATCTAAGAAACAGCCACACTTCATTTCAGAGTATTCTCAGAGTAAATGAGATTCATGTATGTCTATTGCCGCATGCTTTCAAAAATGGTTCAGGAGGTCAATTCAGTTTAACAGCTTATCTGAATGAATATAAATAGATATTGAATATTTGTAAGCACATACATTACACCTTTCCTCCCCAAACCACTATGGATACACACTGGGCAGCAAAAGAGTTAAAACTATGTCATAGATAAAAGATAATCACAAAAGAGCTATTCAAGTTATTATATATTGATGAAGTGCATTAAAAGTTGATGGCTTTCCCGATGTAAGCGGCCATGTTGGCTTCTCTGAATGCCTCGGATACAGTCTGCAAATGAAAGAAGATTGGGGAAAATATGTTGTTAATATATGAGAACTGCAAGTTTATATCTAGAATCAAAACATATCCTCTGAATCTTTCTACCCCAAACTCTCCAATTTAAAAAAAACTAGATGAATCTCTGACCACGCGCGGTCGGAATTTATGCCTCCGCCATCACCAGATTGGCAATGTATGGCATACATGTACACTTTAAAAAGGATTGGTCCATCAAAATTACAAATCTTTTCACTTCAAAAGCACAGGAGACAGAAAATTGATTTCATTTTATTTTCAAATAAAGAACTTAATTACCATTGATGACTTACAATCATCAAATACACCAAGGAAATAGATATTTTATGGCAAATATGTAGACCACTGTCCCCTTGAAATTTCTAAAATAGGTAGGCCTAGACTCCACATATCACGAACCATTTTTATGTATATAATGACCTCTATGACCTTTGAACTTTGACCTTGAGATCCCCTAAAATCTAATCAGATCATCGTCCCTCACATATCCATACATGGGCCAAGTTAGAGGTTGATCTGTCAAACAACTGAAGTTATTGCAAGAACGAACCCTTTTTATGTACATAATGACGTCTCTGACCTTTGACCTTTGACCTTGAGACCCTAAAATCTAATCAGTTCATCGTCCCTCCAATAAGAATACATGGGCCAGGTTAGAAGCTGATCTGTCAAACAGTTCTTCAGTTATTGCGAGAACTAACCATTTTTATGTACATAATTACCTCTGTGACGTTTGACCTTTGACCTTGAGACCCCAAAATCTAATCAGTTCATCGTCCCTCCCATAAGAATACATGGGCCAAGTTAGAAGTTGATCCGCCAAACGGTTTTGAATTTATCGTGAGAACGAACCATTTTTATGTATATAATGACCTCTATGACCTTTGACCTTTGACCTTGAGACCCCAAAATCTAATCAGTTCATTGTCCCTCCCATATGCATACATGGGCCAAGTTACAAACTGATCCGCCAAATGGTTTTGAAGTTATCGCGAGAACGAACCATTTTTATGTATATAATGACCTCTATGACCTTTGACCTTTGACCTTGAGACCCCAAAATCTAATCAGTTCATCGTCCCTCCCATATGCATACATGGGCCAAGATCCGCCGAACGGTTTTGAAGTTATCGCGAGAACGAAAAGGGGACGGACGGATGACCCGAAAACATAATGCCTCCGGCACCACCTACGGTGGGCGGAGGCATAATAAAAATAATACACACAAGTTCATATGTCAAGTACCAATATTGTTAATTACATCTTATTCTAAGATGCTATGATAAAAAGATCCTTTCAAAAATTAAAATGCAAAGAGGGTTAAATACTTCAATGCTTTTGATTAAGATAGCTTTGCCAAATATAGAGTTGCATTCCAAAAATACTATTTTTAACGTAAATCTGGATATCTGGCCAATTAAAAATTATCTTCCACTTATATGGTATCTAGCTACATGTAGTTGGGGCTGGCATGCCCTGGATATCATAATTATGGACTAGAGTACATGACTGCCCCTGTCAGAAAGATCTGTGGAAATATGAATGCTGTTTGACCAGTTGAGGTCCCTTGTTGAGGTTTAAATGCCAATACTTGTTTAATAACACAAAATCATCTGCCTGGTTTAGGACACAAAACTTGTCAGACATCCTAGGAACACACTCAATTTACTCCCATGTCATTGAATAGGATATTGTATACCTCTCAAGAGGACACAAAACATTTTTGTAATATTATTTTCATTTGCATTACATCACTGCTACATGAACACAAATATATTGATTATTTACCAAATGTGCATGGATAATAAATAATAATTTGTATGCCTCTACTTCTCTTTTATTTATCCTTAACTTGTTTTTTACCTTAAATCAATGCCACAATAAGACAGAGAATATGGATTACTTACTGGATGTGCATGACAAACTCTAGCTACATCTTCACATGAAGCTCCATACTCCATAGCTAACGCTGCTTCATTGATCATCTCTCCAGCCCCAGACCCGATGATGTGTGCTCCAAGAATTCTATCGGTAGCTGCATCACTCAGCATCTTCACTAACCCATCGGTGTCAGCTGAGGAATATAAGAAGATGAAAAATAGGATAAAAACCTGGAAATACTAATTTGTCTTTGCATTTTCCTAATTGTGCCAGAAGTTTGAGGATAGAAGGCCAGGTGAAGCCATTAACTAAATAGATGCATCTCACTTGCTTACAGATGAATGATGATAATCTTTGAAAACATCAAAATAATCCACTTGGTTTATCCTGTGCTTACATGATTCTGTGCTAAATGGAGTCTACAGAGAGCTGATGAAACATCGTCGTCGTACAAGCAGTTTGCTAAATGATTGTGGAATGGCCCTTTTGTCTTCTCTTTTCTTCTGGTATTCTTCTGACATGAAAGCTAGGATATCATCCATTCAATGCTTGTGTAAGTTCTGCTTCTTTCTCATTCTCTTACCATTAGTCTTAGCTCTGCTGTTGGCTGCAAAGGGGAACTTTCCCACTTTATACTTGATTCCTTCTTCCTTCAGTTGTTCCTCAGTCTTCCCTACCCAGGCCACTTCAGGATGGGTGTAGATCACTGATGGAACGCAGTTATAGTCAATGTGTACGGGCCCACCAGCCATGCCTTCTACGGCAATGATTCCCTCATCCTCAGCCTTGTGTGCCAGCATAGGCCCTTGGACACAGTCTCCAATGGCAAACACACTGAAATAAAAAACATGGGTACAATAGAATAAATCTTAGATTACTATGACAAATTGTAACAGGAAAAGGCTGTTACTGATAAGGGTCAAGAGGACATTATGCCCTCTCTCTCTCTCTCTCTCTCCCTTCCTAGGTGTGCTTGTACATATCTTGACAATTCATATGCATTGGTCTCCACTCCAAAATATCCAGACCACCTTCCCTTATCCCGAATTCTATCAATTTGGACTTGTTGCTATTACCCATTGACCTGAAGAATAAGTAGCCAACATCTGTGACATTCCTTTTTTCAATTAAGTGATTGATAGCTGAATGTTGATTGTCTAATTTACGATATTGATTAAAGGGAAATTAACCTCAGCGTATGAACTAGCTTATTTTGAATGGTGTAGTATATGCCTCTTATTTGATACATGCAATTTCATGTAAAAACACAGGATATAGATATAAATCACTATTTTCCAGCCAAGTTATTGTCTGCTAGCAATAATAAGGGGGCTGCCATTACTTTATGTGTACACGAAAATATTTTTCATCCCAAGTAATATTTCCTTCATCGTTAACTTGTAATTGATTTTTAGAGGACAAATATATATTAGATATAGTCACATATTCTGAAATGTAAGTTTAGTTTTATATATTTTTTAAAAGGTCTTAATTTGTTCATAAAAATATACTTTCTGTACGTGGAGACGGAGAATTGACGTCAAGGACGGAGACAATCGTAACAATACCAAAACAAAGCGAGGAATCTGCATTACAGGATGGCTATTAGAACTCATGGGTCGTCAATTATCTAGGCCCATGACCAATAACAATCGTAATAAAATCAGAACAAAGCGACGTATCTGTTGTAAAGGTAGGCTATTATCAATGCATATGGTACCTAATGATCCGTGTCATGCACAAAATGGCAGCCTCCATGGAAAGACGTAGCAGACAATACCGCATCTAGAATATCATGTGGGGTTAATTGTCCTTTAATTTACGATATTGATTGATTGACTGATATATTGTGATTGACTTCAGGTGTCAATGGGTAATAGCAACCAGTCCAAATTGGGAAATGTAGGTAGAATTCGGGATAAGGTAAGGTGGTCTGGATATTTTGGAGTGGAGACCAACGAATATGAATTGTCCAGATATGCACAAGCACACCCAGGAAGAGAGAGAGAGAGAGAGAGAGAGAGAGAGGGGGGAGGGGCGTACGTGTCCTCTTGACCATTATCCCATCTACCCAACAAACTTACTGCCCGCTATGCCTCCTGGCATGTAGGGCAGCAACAAAAGCTCTCCAATCATGTCTGTTCTGGGCCAGTCTGTGGATTGATGTCCAGGTCTCTTTCAGGGTCTTCATCTCATCCTCCACTGTGCGTCGCCAAGTGATTTTCGGGCGTCCTCTCTTTCTCTTTCCTTCTGGTGTCCAATGCAGTGATGTTCTAGTAATGTCAGTAGTCTCCTTTCTCAAAACATGTCCAATCCATTTCCATCTCCTTTTCATTATTATATCTTCCATTCCTTCTTGACTGCATCTAGTGTATAGCTCCTCATTTGAGATAGTATTTGGCCAAAATATACGTAGTATGCGTCGTAGGTTCTTAGTGTGGAATACTGACAACTTGTGGACATCTTTCTTTCTTTCTTTGTCATTCTCCAACATTCACAGCCATCTACCCAACAAAGTCCTACCCTATCTCACCTCCCCTGCACCATGTACCATCACCCCATCCTGACTCCCATGAACACACCACTGAGTCTACCAGGGAAAGTTACAATGCTGCAAAAATAAATGCAATTCCTGTTCACTCATGCATAAAATAATCCTTTAATAAACCGATTCACTCAGCAAACCCAAACTCATCACAGTTGATCATAAATTTTTCATATCATCCTCAATTCCGTAAGCTCCAAAGGACTTTCCTCTCACAAATTGGAAGGCCCATTCCTGCACAACCTAATTTCCATACCCTTTACAAAAGTGAGCAGTGCTCACCCAAGCATGAATTATTTTCGGACATTTTGGTGTCATATGAAAGTTGAGTCTATGAGCTTTCCATACATACAAACCTTTCCCCCCAGAATCATATATTTTTTATTTGGCAGCCACTTCAAAAGTGTAAAGTGTTTTTTTAGACACACGGTACAAGCAGTGCAAGTAATCAGTGTGCAGCATTCCCTGTGAACAAGATTTACTTTGAATGAAAACTGTTTCTTTCATGTTCAGATGTATTCCGTATCCAAATCTTCACACTAACTGATCCACACAATGATTTTATGAAAGTTTTCTTACTCTCATTCTTACAGTACATAGAAAGAGGACTATAAAATTTATGCATGCATTATGTCTTTATACCAAAAAAAACCATGATACACGTGACTCACCTCGGTATGGATGTTGCAAAGCGGTCATTTACAGGTACCCTCCCCCTCTCATCCAGAGCAATTCCAAGCTCCTGATGAAGACAAAAGGGATTTTTTTTTTTATACTGTACACTAAATCATTAGTATTTTGCTTGAAACTTTCAAATGTAAGTGCTTTTTAAAACATTGAAGGAGATAGATTTAGTACAAGCCAAGCACTTTTGCTTTAAATGGAAGCATACTAAATAAACTAAACAATATTGATAAAATAGCAAGCATGTCTTATATTGGTGTGAACGAACCCACCTCTAGGCCTAGATTAGATGTGTATGGCCTGCGCCCGATGCAGACCAGTAGTGTGTCACACTGAAGCTCTTCTTTCTTGTTAGGATCTTTGACCGATTCTACAGACACACTGATGTCATCACCCGACCTTGTTGCTCCAGTCACCTTGGTGTTCAACTTGAACTTGATGCCTTGCTTGGTAAGAATCCTCTGGAAGTTTTTACTGTAATGAAAGGTAGACATATTCCAATATATCTGGGTTTCCATTTCCTAGGTAGCATATTCATGACGTTTATGACTACCTCAGGACTTCACAACATAGATATATTTACTGGGTAAGTAATTTTTGTTTTGTCCAGAGTCACGTAAAAATTAATAATTTGATATTTTAGAGTCGGTGATTACAAAGACTTATCAGTCATAAAAAGTATTGCTTGCCTTAAATATTCTTCCCTTCTTTTCCCAATAACAACACTGCATTAAACAAATGACTTACTTTTCTAGTTTACTTAAATCTGGTCATAATAATAATAATATTCTGCTTTTATATAGCGCCTAATACATCTGCGATGTCTCTAAGCGCTTTAAAGATATATTATTACCCCGGTCATCGGATTCTGGCTTACCCGCACACAATGTATGCACATTCTCCACTCCCTGGGGAGTATTCCAGCAATGGGCCGTGGCGCTCGCATTGCTAAGCAAACGACATTAACTTTCACATCCTACCAGGTACCCATTTCACACCTGGGTGGAGAGTGGCAAATGTAGATTAACGTCTTGCCAAAGGACGCTAGTGCTGCGGTGGGATTCAAACCCCAGACCTCGTGGTTCACAGTCCGGGTACTTATCCACTGATCCACAACACCTCTATGATCCAGAACAGTTCTGTCATATATGTGTGTATATGTCCTTTATAAAAGCCCAAAACCAGCACATTTTAGGAAAGAAATAAGGCTCCAAGCTACCAACATGTAAATCTACATTGTGTAACAAAATCTGGCTATAACACCACCAGACATTCCTATATTCTAAGTCAATAGTAAGAAAAATATCAACTACTTACGCCATCTCCATGTCAATGCCAATGCCACCTATGTGACCTAGGAACTCAACGGCTGTGACCTTGGCTCCAAGACGCTGCCATACAGAGCCCTGTTGATGAATGAGATTATCAATATTCATTTATCTGGTAAATCAAAATACTTGTAACAAATGTGAACATACAAAACAACTAAGAAAATTGAAAAGATAGACATAGCACCTACATGTACTAATAAAACTTTCTTTGCAATAATAACCCTCACAGGATGCTTGGTGATGGCAGGATAGCATTTTATAACATGAGGACTGATGATCAAGTATTGGGAAAGTAAAAGAGTAAAGAGCAAGACAGAGAGAGAGAGAGAGAGATGTACTCTTTACAATGGAACAAGAAAAACCATGCACCTACATGGTTTGGTTGATGGTTTATTCAATGTCAATTTATTGACATTTATTTCACATTATTTTCTGCAATACCTAGCAATATACCCTCAGACAATCATACAATGTCATATCAATGCACTATTTATTTGGATGATGAAATTATAACACTCCACACTTCAAAATGTTATAGGTGCATGTATTACTTCCCTGTTTGACTACATTTTTCATTTCATTTTCTACAGGCTTTCATTCAAATGAGACAAAATTAGAAATAAATCTATGTTTGTGAAAATAGACAAGTACTTACCAACTCCAAGCCAATGACACCTCCTCCAATAAGCACCATGTGATCTGGGACCCTTTCCAGGGACAAGGCTCCTGTTGATGATACTACAGTCTTCTCATCAACCTATCAAATAAAAGGAAAGTATAATTGTAATCTAATAATTGAAGGAGAAAAAAGAAACTATTGGGAGAAGAAAATGAATGGGAGCAAGAATTAAAATAAAGAAAAGGATATGTAAAAATATATGTTAGGATTATGCTTTTATAAAATCAGAATTACTTTCTTTACATGATTTATTTATAGTTGCTATACAAAAGATATTTTACTAAACCATATATGTATAATAAAAAGGGGATATTTACTGCTAAAGTGAGCATAAGTTGTATTCCAAAAAGAAGGTTTAATTGATAAACTATAATGCCTGAAATAAAGCAGAACTTTTCTGGAAAAAATCTCAAAACTCTCAGTTACTAATATAAATAAGTACATACTCATAACATATTTGTTATAAGGAAATCTGTATTGACGATATCAGGATGACATCTTGAACAAGAATTTCAAATAAAAGAAGAAGCATGTGGGATTGGAACTACTACGTACCTCAATACCAGGGAAAGGCATCACCTCTGAACCTGTTGCTATGAGGATGTTCTTTGTCTTGACGACTTCTTTGATCTTACCATCAGGATGAAGGACGGCTACCTCGTTAGGTCCTGTGATCTTACCATGCCCATGAATCCTTGTCACCTATATGTGTGGCAAGAGAATGACAATAAAACCATGAAAATATGGGAAGGAGGGGAGGAGGTAAGGAGGTGGAGGGAGGCAGGCAGGCAGGCAGGGAAGGATGGAGGCAGGGAGGGAGGGAAGGAGGGAAGGGAGGAGGTAAAGGTGAAGGAGAGGGAAGGTGGAAAAGAAAGGGAAGTTTAACAGGATTGGAAAAGAAAGGAGAAAAATTAATTGAAAGTACCAGTATTCTGAATATTTTAGAGCTTGTGACCTTGCTGCCCGTATAGGTGAATACTGTTACGGATTTGCATACATATGGAGTAGGCATAATATATTAATATTCATGAAATAATTATATAATTACTAATGTGCCACAGTTATGAGGGTGTGATGTTTCTCCTCCTGTGATAATCTAGATGCTGAACTTATATGGGTTAATCGGTTATCAATTACAAGAGTCCAATAAATATTGTGTTTAACTGTTAATATAGGGGAACAACCTTTCCTATCAGCTGAAATCTAATATCATATTTTTACTTACTGAGTTCTGTTTGAAGAGATGCCCAATGCCATTTGTCAGAGCTTTGACTGCATCTGATTTCTGTCCCATCATCTGTGGCAAATTGAGCGTTACTTCACCAACTAACAAATTGAGATATAAATGAAAAAACATTGAACTTTAATACGCATTTATCATAATATAATAAACATAATACTCCAGAGCACATGAAGGCCTTCATGAAAACCCAGGTTCGTTTTTATCTTATAGATTATATACCATCTAAATTTCAAAGAGACTTTGTCATGTAAATCTATTTACTGGAATTATCTACCAGAAAATTTCCTGAACATAGATTAAAGATATCATCCATTTATCTTGTTGTCATAATCATTGTACTTTTAAAAGATGATTATAATTAATCTTCCTTGAACCGAGACAAATCACAGATAGACAAATATGATTAACTATGCAACCTCCTACACTAGCTGGTTTGAATCACCATCATGTTCATGCACATATTAACTCTTTGTATGCCACATAAATACTCTTCTACGAGGTTTGTTTGTAAAGTCTGTGCAAATTGGCACAACGGCAAAGTAAGTGTTAATGCATCCTCAAACCTTATGATTTGGCTCAGACTAAGATATGAAAGAAATTGCACAGGGATTAATTAAGGTAATTCAAAAATATGAATTGTATATAACTGAGGTCCAAAATGGCCACATAGGATATCAATATCGAAATTTGCATAGTATATTGAGCTCTCCAGTAAGAAAATGTACTAAATCAGCTAGCTGCTACCAGTCAGTGGCCAGTCATATTAACTGGAATGATGTCATTACACCTTGCAGCCGATTGGGTCTTTTCTCAAACTGGAAGGATCATAAAACCCTGCAAATTCAATTCATATCAATTTGGACCTCAAATAGGAAGAATTTATTTTCAAAACTCCAGACCAAATATACTTCAATTTCATATAATATCCAGCCGTAGTCAGAGCATACAATGTGCAGTGGCCTTTACACAATGAGTACTATACAGTGTGTTTGTGAAAATTCACCCAAGCATTAAGTCCATTGTCAACTGCTAGGTCAGAAGAGCTGAATAGCTTCTTACTCAACTATCCACTCATTTGAGCAGAAATCAAGCATGTTTTCATTTTACTTGTTCTCTAGCATACATTATTGATTTTCTACGCATGAGCTGTCATATAAAAGAAAAAAAATTTTATGTGATGTTTTCCTTTTTTCAATATGATTACGCTTACTACCTAAAAACTCACTCAAATTTGCAATTGAAATTTTGGTACCACCACTTTCCATTGTTTTAATTCAATCATGTGTGAATTATGAATAATTAATTGTGCATCACATGAAAGAAGAGAAGCAGAGCTTTTCATACATGTATATCTCATCAAGGAAATTATTCATTCTGATAGAAAATTTATGCCATGAAATCTAGTTTCCTATTTTCTGGGACACGCTGTACAACATACCATCAATGCCTCTGTTCTTGAAGTCCTTGGATGTGGCCATGTGATAGAGATGGGAGTTATTTAGAAGAGCCTTTGATGGGATGCAACCCACGTTGAGGCAGGTACCTCCTAACGTATCATTCTTTTCTACGCATGTCGTCTGGATAAAAAAGAAAAATACAAAGTTTGTTATGTTAATTTGCCCATGATATTTCTTCAAAATGGCTGGATTTGATTGAACCCCTTCTGTGTCGTAGCTCGTAGGCAGCATATCCGCAGTAGGTATTGAGTGTTGAATAATGTGTTTGCGCAAACAAGGTTACCATATCTCTTCCAGGAACAGAAACAGTTACCTCCAATATATCTATATGGAAGATATTTTATGCCCAATTTATCAATGATACACAGCATTTTCAGTCAAAGTTAGATCAAACATGGTGGCTAAGTAGGGCTTAATCATTGTATTTTAATGTCACTTCATCACCAAACAGGAACATCAAGCCAGTAAGCAAATATTTTGAATGCGTAAAAAATATCATCAAAGTGGTAGTACAAAGTCCTGGATACCAGATTCATTGTACGGTAATAAAAAAGGAGGGATTAAAAAATGGTATTCCCCATCACTAATGACTAATTACAAGAAAGGTGAAGAATTGAATGAGACTGACAGCCATACATGTACCTTTAGTCCCAGCTGTGCAGCTTTGATTGCAGCTACATAACCTCCTGGTCCAGACCCAATGACCACCAAATCCTGTTCCTCTACAGCTTCAGATTGAGACATGTGCCGCCTCTGGCCTCTCCAGAGTGCTGGTGTGGTACATCTGGACAGCTTGTGAACATGGTTTACCTATACAACAAGTAGAGTATTCAATTTATGACTAATGTTTATAAATTTTTTTCTTCGCCTTATAGTAAAATTACCTGCAATGTTTTTAGTTGTAGCCTTTAAAACAGATATGTTCTAGACAGATCATACATACATGTAGATGGCAAGACCACAGCATCATTGAAGAGGTCTTGAGATGGGCACAAATACATCCTCTCACTGAAATTGTGGCAGAAAGACAAATGAGGTCAGCTGGACACATTCAGCATCTTCCAAATCAATGGCACTCAAAAACATCTATGAGATGGATAACTCCAGAGGAAAAAGTAATGAGAGGAAGATCACCTGATGAGGAACCTTCAATTTCAAAGATGATCTAAAGGTATTTTTATATGGCAATATATGATGCACCACGCGGTACCCCGGGGTAGCGTTGTACCCCGGGGTACCACGTTGTGTAGCGCCATCTCATGTCCACTAGAGTACAACCCCAGAGATGCAGTGCTAACAGTGTTAACAGTGCAGTGTTATTATGCATGTTGTGCATGCACTGTACTGCATGCTGCTCGTGCTAGCAAGCTAGCCCTCACAAGCGCAGTGGCTATAGCTAGCTCCCGCGGCTTTAGAACTTGATTTTATTTCACTTCTTCCTAAAGAAATCACATCATCATTACTGTATTTTAGCTGTCAAACTTTGAATTTACTGTAAGGGAATGGACGTAAAAGACGGAAGATTTCAAGGACCGAGAAAGTTGAAAGAGCACGATATCTTGCAATACAGAAGTTTTGGGACGAGCAGGCCGCTGATCTGTGTACATGGTAGCGGTTTTTAGGGAGGCGAGTGACGGGGGAGACAAAGAGCAGGCTGATGGTGTTTAATATTATGACCCTGCTGGCCCAAGCCCTCTTTCAAATCGAAGAAATAGAAACCAATAATAGAATAATTACTCACCACAACAATGAATTTGATAAAAATACATGACTTATATGATTTTTTAAAAGAACATTGGACACAATTGAATGTTGAAAAAATCACACCAAAATAATTTCCCACTTTTTGGTAACCCAGGGTACAGCCCTAAAAAAAAATTAAATAATTCAACAAAATGGCCGATTTTTATTTGGTACACCGGGGTACCATTTATGTCATCATATCTTGGAATGGCATGACATTGAGAAAATGGTGACTGATGAAAGACACGGAAGAGAGCTTGCTGCCTAACTGATGCCAATGTGCTCAACAGCACAGAAGAACCTAGCCCGACCAGACACCATGCGAAGCACGGCGTCTGACAAGGACACATAGAATTTCATTGCGACACCCCTCAATGTCACTAAAACAATGTACAAAATTAATTTAAAATGTATGTTAAACTTCCAATTTTATCTTATACTCACATGAAATCGATTGCTTGGATGGATTTGTTGAAGTTCAATCCCCAGCAAGCCATCAGGCAATGTCCACAGGGTATAAAATTTCAACTTTTGACTGCCAAAACCTGTCCATCGCGGTATCGCTTCGCGACAGCGCTGTGTATAGTTATGCACGGGTGTGACCTTTCAAAAAGTGCAGCGCGATTACATTCCATTACAGACTGTGGGCAGATGACTAAGTTTAACTTAATGAATGCAGTCAATCAATAGTTGAAGTTTTATTTAGTTTAATTTTTAGATGAAAAATATACGTCATTTCAGCAAAAAGCATGTAATCGCACTTTTGGAGTAGTGGTTCGCAACACTAGAGAATGGGCAGCTCGTACAGCGCTGTCATGATAGTTAAGGAGAACTTAAGTTAAGTCTAAGACATGCACTGCACATATCTTACTGGAAATGAACAAGCCACGCACCCCAAACTTTTGATGTGACTGAGCAACAAGATTATTATTTACGCTTGCCAAAAAGAAGATTAGGATCTTGGGTATTTGATTCTAGTTCGTCGTGACTTGGCCGTGAACCAGAATAGCCTGGTGGTTAAGTCGCTGCCCGGCAAGCAGTAGATGACAGGTTCGAATCCCGCTGGTTCCAATTTTTTCTGACTTGTGTTTTTCATTATAGATCGAGCATACGATCTTTAACACTGGGAGTAATATGCCGAAAGATTTGTTTACAAATTAAAAATTCCTCCCCAGTCAAGCTTCTTCGTTTACTAACCATTGTTCCACGGCGGACCGTTTGAATATTAATGAGTCAGAAAGAAGAGGATCTTGGGTATTTGATTCTAGTTCGTCGTGACTTGGCCGTGAACCAGAATAGCCTGGTGGTTAAGTCGCTGCCCGGCAAGCAGTAGATGACAGGTTCGAATCCCGCTGGTTCCAATTTTTTCTGACTTGTGTTTTTCATTATAGATCGAGCATACGATCTTTAACACTGGGAGTAATATGCCGAAAGATTTGTTTACAAATTAAAAATTCCTCCCCAGTCAAGCTTCTTCGTTTACTAACCATTGTTCCACGGCGGACCGTTTGAATATTAATGAGTCAGAAAGAAGAGGATCTTGGGTATTTGATTCTAGTTCGTCGTGACTTGGCCGTGAACCAGAATAGCCTGGTGGTTAAGTCGCTGCCCGGCAAGCAGTAGATGACAGGTTCGAATCCCGCTGGTTCCAATTTTTTCTGACTTGTGTTTTTCATTATAGATCGAGCATACGATCTTTAACACTGGGAGTAATATGCCGAAAGATTTGTTTACAAATTAACAATTATTATTTACGTTTGCCAAAAAGAATGAGTAGACTCTAGATCTAAATTTTTTTAATTTTTGTATTATCATTATTTGAAAATCAGGGTGAAATTCACATCAGTCACTAGTCAGCTTCAAAATCAAGATTTGCATTCACTTATTACGCGTGCGCAGCTTAGGACCCTTTCCTTTTGTCGACCAAATTCGATATGTCATGGTCATGGACATGGACTATTGACATGAAAATGTTAATAATTCATTATTGATATTTCAATTTCTCCATCATAAATTTTCTGAGGAATTTAATTTCAGAGTAGGTCTAGGTCTATGTAGAACCTTACTGCGGCAGCCCGAACGCTATGCGTTCGGGCTGCGATCAGCAGTCCTTTCAAAGGTTGGGTGCCTCTTAATTCCAAGCTCGTATGTCAAAATTATACCATGAAATATGACATAACTTCATTCAAGGCACATCAGCAAGCAATGGTCATATTGACCATTAGAATCATATACATGTGTGTATACTGGGTATTGGGGATACAGATGTAATTTTGTTTGAAATTGATGTTTTTGTGGGCAAACTGATACTTAAGTATCATTCTTTAGATTTTAAGTTATCAGTTCGTTAAGATACAAAATGTAGAAAGTTATAAAAACTTACATTTACAGCCCTCTTTTTGGTACTTGTTACCCACACCTCCATACGGATGACGACTGCTCTCAATAATGTTGCGCACTAGTGAGGCCGCTCTACATGGTTACGCACCGTAGATACGTACGCAGAATGTTACGCACACAAGCTATTCTACGAAGACCTGGAAGGGCCAAACTGACGACGTAAAAAAATAAAAAATATTACGTACGTACGTAGTAATTATTACGTACGTACGTAATATTTTTTATTTTTTTACGTCGTCAGTTTGGCCCTTTCAGGTCTTCGTAGGAGATCGACGAACCCATCGCGCCGGTACTACTACGAGCGCTGAGGGCTCCCTTCATCATAATCGTGAAAAATACAAACTGGATGCTGACGGGACAGTCTCGATATCAGTTATCGACAAAAAGGACCCAAAATTTCAGGGAACCCTCTTCAAAGGTCACAAAACAACCTGGTAAGTTTTAATCATCTATTATTCAATATAATTCTTTGGATGTAAGTAAACTGCAATATATGATATTCAATTAAATATAGCCAAAAATGCACAGTGATGCAGTTTAGGTATGGGATGTGTGTTGGCTGCGTTACTACACAGTCGACAATGGCGTGTACCTATGAGTGATTCAAGGGTACTTTAGGTACTTACAATACTTTCCGCATAACTGTCGTCTTTCTTTTCGATGAGGATGATATAAAAAAGGTCCATTGATTTCCCGGCTCCTGTAGTAAAAACTTTTGTAGGCTGGTATATAGTTTGCAATACGCATGCGCGTCAGTATATGTTTTTACGTACATGTACGTTCGAGTTCTCGCTCGCGAGACGAGAGGGAGGATTACAATTGAGTGAAAAAAAGTGACATTTGATCGACTCTTTACATTTATGAGGAAGAGCTGATCTGCGGAAGGTCTTTTTAGGTAAGTGGGATTGCAAATATGATACTTTAATTTTAAAAATATGTACCTACGATACGACTATATGGCAGTGTGTCCAAACTTCGCGGATGTCCATACTTCGCGTATCAGTACTAAATACGCGATAAAAAGTACATTATACGCGCTACTGTATGTGGGACTGTGGAAAATCGTTCTACAATACGGAAACAACCCAAGAGGCAAAGTGCGACGAAAATATGTAAGTAAATGTATTACCATTACGATCCATAAGCTTATCCACGTAAAGTCATTCACTTGAAAAAGAAATTGCAACAGCTCTAAAGGTTTTTACAAATATTTTTGAACTAATAGCACAAACGACTTTCAATAATTCTTGGTCATTCCACAAAATTCTGACGTCTTATTTATTATTTATCGTAATTAATATGCAAAAATAGGGCCAAAAGAGGGCGCCAAACATAATCCGCGAAGTATGGACTCGTCTGTGGTGAGCGAAAGCCGATGGTAAGCGACTGGATTTGGCCTTAAAATGAGAGTTTATAAGATAAAATTTTCAAACATTTTTGTATGACATTATTTTACGGTAGGCCTATATTCTGCTTCATTTGATATTAGGCTACATTTTTAATGTATATCTATCAAATTGTGTTGTAACGTCATAAAAGACGAAAATGTCCGCGAGGTTTGGACACCCCATCATACATGTACATCATCATTTGCCCATGATCATGATGTAAATTTTGAGACCCACGGAATAGCCCCGGGACGCTGCCACTTAGTGGCAGCGTCCCGGGTCTATCATGGCTATGTAGAACCAAGATATATAAAAGAAATTCACATAAATCACTGAAAACATAAATTTTGGGGCATTATCGTGGTTGAGGAAACCACCATTCACTCCGCACAAAAGCGCTGTCCAAAGCGCTTCATTGCGTTGCACGCATTGGTTTCCTCATTCCCCGTCCATAGACTCTGCACTTTATCAGTGTTTATTTTTGCGTGCTAACGAACAAGTGGTTTCCTCAATCACGATATAGCCAAAATTTTTGGCCGCTGGAAACAAAGTGCGTAGCCGTACTTGTAGCTTTGCCTTGTGTGTGTGTGTGTAATTGGGTTTTTACAGACGTGTATCAATCAGATATGATTATTTACGTCTGGGACCGACCTTTAACGTCACCATCCGAAAGACGTGACTCAGTCTCGAACCTGGGTCCGCTGAATCAGTTTATAACTTCCACTGGTAGCTGGATTACAGGCGCACGCCACAACGCCCAGTCTTGCCTTTATTTTTTAGCTTTGTCTTGAGCTCCCCCCCCCCCCCCCCCCCCCCAACTGATCAGTTCCTCTGCAAACAAGACCGAATGTCGACGACTTGCTCATACGTTATGGTATTCGTATTTCAATTGACAAGCAGCCGACATCATCCTTCTCATATAAGTATATTGCAATGTACTAAATGTGAATGACCTATATCTACATTAATTTACACGTAATAAAGTTCTTGTAGATGTGCCGATATTTTATTGTCTGAAAAAGTAAGAACTTACAGTGGAAAGACAGCGTCCAGCTCTCGTCACGACAGGTAAGAGCGACATCTTGTAATCAGCAACCCTTACACCTATAAAGACCTTGCCGATAGATGGCGCAAAAGCATACCTATCTGCATGCAGTGCCGTGTCTATACGGCACTGGCTATCTGGCTGTCGTATACCGTTTTCAGAAGCATTGGACCTTTTTGCCTATTTTGTTATTGTATTTTTATTTGTTTATTTTTATTCTTGCAATTCTTGTTTTGTTTGTGAATAATTGAATATAAATAAATAAAGATAGACAGAGAAGACGAAATAAATATACATGATTAAATATATGATCTGAATAAATAAGTAAATAGATGAATAAATAAATGAACAAATAAATAAATAATTAAAATGAAGAAATAATGGATAAAGAAAGAAAGAAATGAATGAATGAATGAATAAATATATAATTATATGGGTGAATAAATGAATTGATTAATTAATTGATTAGGAATTAATTAGAAATATTAAACCCAGAGGCGGAGTTACAGGGTAAGTTTCATTAGTTTTACTCTCTCCCACAATCGAGTTGCAAAAGAAAAATAACAGGGAAAGATAGAAAAAGAATAGACCATGATTCCATGACATGTCACTCCCCCATTCCCTTTAATTCACCTACTAAGATCGATGCCCCCCCCCCCCCCACATGGCACTAGAGTGCTGCTACCACTGATGTTCATCTCGGGTTTTTTTGTTTTTTTTTTAGTTGGCGGGGTTTTTTTTGGGGTGGGGGGTGGGGCGACCACCCCACCGGCCCCTGGCTACGCGCCTGTCAAGAAATAGGTTTCGGAACTCTGTTACATTACATTTTTTGTGGAAATCATAAATGAAGAAATCCATATTTGTACAAATATTCAATTTGACAGTATTTGGGCAATATTGTTTTGGTATATTTTTATTTTCAGTATTTAATGTTATGACAATTCAATATTTGCTGAACTTTAATTACCAAAGTACTTTGTTGTTATGTTAGGGGTCGGGCTTGACAAGCACAAGTCCTCTGCTGTTTTCTGGTCCTTTTATACCAAATAATGCTTTCCTTCTTTTTACATAATGTAATACAGAATATACAGAATATATACAAAAAAATTGTACGAAAATGTATGTACATATTTGCTTTTAGTAAATGAATCAATCAATCGATATTGAAAAAAAAATAACTTGTTTGGGGGACACGTGTCACTATTGGTGTATCCTTGTGAATTTTTCGTTTTGACCACCATTTCTAATTGGTAAAACTTTGATCACAAACAGAGCCAGGTGATATTGCAGATAATCCCCTTAATTTCTCTCTAAAATATCAAAGCATAATCAAGGAGTTTGTCAACATACGGCCATAAAATCACCTGATCCCAATCAGTAGCATAAGGTCCTGCATGCTTCCCCTTTTCTAATGGCCAGTAGGGTCTATTTACAGCGTTCGTTTAGTATGAAGTAGGTATGAGATTATGCAGTGAGTATAGAAGATGCATGCATGATACACCATGTACCATAATATTTGCAGTGCCGTTATTATGAAATAAGTATGACAATACAATGAATTTTCTTTAATTTTCATTTTACCTTACAGATTTCTGATAAAAATGGAGACAGTTTTTTATTGATTTCCTATCTGTGGGACCACTGTTATATATACTAACTGTAATGAAAATATACTGTATCAGGTGTCTTTTAATTAAGATTTCTTTATATTCATATCAATAAATAAATAAGTGCTTGGTACTGCAAAATCGGAAAATGATCAATATCAATAAATATATACAGTTCTAGTTGTTTGACTTTTTAATCTCTCTCTCCCTCTCTCTCTCTCTCTCTCATATTCTTCTTTTTCATCTTCTTCTAATTCTTCTTATTTTTCTTCTTGTCCTCCTCCTTTTTTCTCTCCTTCTTCTTCTTCTTCTTCTCCTTCTTCTCCTCCTTCTCCTCCTTCTTCTTCGTCGTCGTCTTCTTTTTCTTCTAATTGAGTGGAGTGATATGCAATTAAGAGATTAAAAAAATATATATATAACAAGAGCTGGTTGCCAAGTAATCAAGTTATTTCCCTTTTATTTCTTAAAAAAACCCCTGATGTTCCCTTATTTCAAAGAGTTGTCTTTATCCAAAGTTGTGGAACCTTCCATGCATGGGCGGCCTACAATTTCTAATATATGTGAAAATTGGCACCGGACAAGTTAGGTAACGAAATAAGAAAACGTTATATCTTACATGCATCATCTATTTCAGACAATACTATAAGGTAATATAAGCGGATCCAGAGGGGACTAAACAGCCGCCCCTGTTATAGAAACACCACGGGAAACAAGTCTTTTCACGTTAAACACACTAGGTACCCGCCCCCCCCCCCCCCTTCGAGCCTTTGGAAGGGTCGGTGGGATTCCCATGATAAAACATTTCCGATAAAAGAAAATAACGTGACCCCCCCCCCCCCCCCCCCCGCAAAATTGTAGAGATATTTCGCAGCTAACTACATGCATGCATTCCTCTACTATGAAAGAAATTATTAAATAATAATACCTGGCATTTATAACGCGCTTTTCCCATAGTGGCCCAAAGCGCTCACAATTCATTATACACATAGCATTAATGACAATAAAAACACACACCAACAAAAAAATTAAGACAGTTTTCTAAAACAAGTGGGCTTTAAGGGACTTTTTAAAAGAATCAATGGAAGGGGATTATCTTAAAGTGAGAGGGAGTTTGTTCCATTCCATGGAGGATGCAACAGTGAAAGTTTATCACCAGTCTGTTTCCGTTTAGTTAAAATTTAATATGTTACTTTTAGTGGGTCTTCAGATGATCTAGTTCGTTTGCCAGGGACATAAATTTTCAAACAGTCAGATAAATATGTGGGGGTATGATTGTTGAGTGATTTATATACTAATAACAGCAGTTTAAAGATAATTAAAGATAAAGATAATTAAGCGTTGTTTAACAGGGAGCCAGTGAAGATTAATAAAAGAGGGTCAGCTGGTGTGTCACGGCGGACTTGAAAAACAAGACGAACAGCCCAGTTCTGGAGACGCTGGAGACGAACTAATTGGGTATTTAGTATTGAAGAAAGAAGTCCATTACAGTAATCAAGAGGTGAAAGGATTAAAGAGCGAACAGCATGGTTTGAAGTAGATTGATCAAGGAACCTACTAATTCTAGTTATGTTTCTTAAATGATAGGTTACGGTGCAACAAACAGAAGATATATGATCATACATAGTCATGTGCCTATCGAACAATACACCCAGATTCTTAATTTTTTCTGACGGATTTATTCTCAGCTCTCCAATTTTCAACTGAAGATCAGGCAGTTTCTTATAGTTATGTGGGGATGTAGCTATAAAAAACTCTGTCTTTGAATCATTCAACTTTAACTTATTTACAGTCATCCACTGCCTAATGCCAAAAATACATCTCTGGAGTTTATCAAGGGCATTTTCAAGGTCTCCTGGGGTTTTAGGGTCGAAAGGTACATATTTTTTTGCAGGAGTTTCTGCATTTATTGTCAAATCAAATAACAAATTTACAATTATAGTATACAACATAATTGTTCAAATTCAAAAATGTGACAGTTGAATAATGACAACAGAATAAAGACATGATTATACATCGAAATAAACAAGTAGAAATAACAGAAATGCAGGGGCCAGCTATCTTAAGCAAAATGCTTGAATGAATAGCAGCCAGTGGAAAGGGCTACATGGAAACCATAATTAATATAAATGTCTATATCATAAAAGCGATGTCACTAACTGGAAAAACATATATTTACTACAAAAAAAAGGGGGAAGGAAAGGGATTGAAGTGAAGTGTGTGCAAGTGGGTGCACGTGCAGGTGAGAAGTTTACGAATAAGTGGATAGCAAATACTTCTTTAACGAAGCTTTAAAAGAAAAAAGAGATACGGCGTGTTTAATATCATGAGGTAAATTATTCCAAACATCTGGACCATGATGTCTTATCGTTTTTTGAGCTATTATTAATTTTGGATTTGTTAAATGAAGATCAGATGAATGTCGTGTCGGGTAGGAATGGACATCTCTGTTGTAGATAAAAATATTATGAAAGGATATTGGTGTAGCGTTAGTGGAATATTTATACATAAATATAGCAGTTTGGTAGGTATGAATATCGTTAATTTTCAATGTTTTGAACTTATGAAATATAGGATCGGTGTGGGCTAAATAATGAGAATGAGAACAGATACGGAGTGCTTTCTTTTGAAGACGCAACATAGTGTCTATATTCATTTTGTTACTATTTCCCCATACTATGTTACAGTACGAGATATGTGACAAAATAAATGAGTTGTAAAGCATTAATAGCGATCTTTGAGAAAGATAATATTTGAATTTATATAAAATACCTATGCCTCTTGCTACCAACATGCTAATGTTACGAACGTGACTATTCCAAGTTACATTTGAGTCGATTAATATACCTAAAAATTTTGTTTCATGTTTTTCGGTAACGGGCATGTCATCAATGAAAATATTATTACGAAATACATGTGTAGAATTAATGTGTTTAAAGTACATGAAGTTTGTTTTATTTATATTGAGAGAGAGTTTATTGGATTTAAACCACAATGATAATTTCTTTAGCTCTAGATTCAGAGTTGTAACAAGCATGTTTAGATTTAGGTGTGAATAAAATATATTAGTATCATCTGCAAATAAAACATATGTTAGTAAAGGTGATGCATTGACAATATCATTCATATATATTAAAAACAGCAAGGGCCCTAAGATTGAGCCCTGTGGTACTCCACATTTCACAGTACATATATTAGATGATTTGGATTTGAAATTAACATATTGGCGTCTATTATCTAAGTAGTCCTTAAACCAGGAAAGTACGATCCCTCTGATGCCATATGTCTTTAATTTACATAATAATATAGCATGATCCATTGTATCGAATGCCTTCGATAAATCCATGAAAACCCCAACAGTGTGCTCCTTTTTTGAAAATGAATCAGTTATTTTGTCGTAAAGTTGAAAGATTGCGTAGTCAGTGGAATGATTTTTCCTGAAGCCATATTGGTTGGGGATTAATAATTTATTCATATCCAAAAAAGAGTATAAACGTTTGTAAACAATTTTTTCAAGTATTTTAGAAAAGCTTGGTAACAACGAGATTGGGCGATAATTTGTGATACGGCATGGGTCGTCTTTTTTAAATATTGGAATTATTTTGGCAAGTTTTAGTGAATCAGGAAAAATTCCCTGGGAAAGAGATAAATTGAAAATATGTGCCAGCGGCGAAACCAGGAAATGAATAATTGTTTTAATAGATATACACTTATTCCATCATGGCCACTAGATTTAGAAGGACTTAGAGATGGAACAATTTCTAAAATTTCATGAACATTCGTTGGATTAAAAAATAATGAGTGGTCGGTATGATTACTTAGATATTGTGAAAAATCATTATCATTAGTAACAATTTTTGAGGCCAATTTTGGGCCAACATTGGTAAAATATGTATTAAATGCATCAGCAATAAGACCATTGTCTTTAATGTAATTTCCATTCACTAAAAATTCAACATTTTGTGCATTTTCTCTTTTTTTGCCTAACATTTCATTAATTGTATGCCATAATGTTTTGTTATTGTCTTTATTGCTTTCAATTTTGTCAGAAAAATATGATTTTCGTGCTAAACGGATAATAGAAGTTAACCTATTACGGTATTTTTTATATTTGTTTTGATGTGCCAAAGTAGGTGATTTAAGTGATATTTTATATAATCTATTACGAGTAAATATTGATTTTATTATTCCTTGAGTGATCCACGGTTGTTTATTCTTCTTTTTGCTAGAAGTTATTCTTGTCAGAGGCACATTTTTATCATAATAATGAAGAAGTTTGTTTATAAATATTTCATATGAACTATTAACATTTGTCGCATGAAGAACATCTTGCCAACTTTCTGTACTCAAATCTGTTTTTAGGGACTCTATGTTGCGTTTGGTTTCTTTTCGTCGAGTAATGTGTTCTTTATTTGAATGTTGATGTAAGCGTTTATTATCTGAACATATCGTGAAAATTGATAGATGGTCTGAAATATCGTAATATATTATTCCATTACTATCTCTACTCAGCACATTTGAGAAGATGTTGTCAATTATTGTATGTGTTTTATTTGTAATCCTTGTAGGTTTGTCAATAAGAGGTTTGAAAGAAAATGATGATAATAAATTAGTAAAATGTTGCCCAAGGGCAGTGTAAGGCAAAGAGAGATCTATATTAAAATCACCCATGAGGTAAATATCTTTGTTTTCTCGAGATACGGTTTCAAGACATGATTCTAATTTATCTAAAAATATATCAGCTATGTTGTTAGGTGGTCTATAAATTACACCGACTATTTTATTTTTATAGTTATCGTCAATAATTTCTATGAATAGGGTTTCTACGCCGTTAATTATAATATCATGCCTCACTTTATAATGCAGATTATTGTGAATATAAAACGCTACAACGCCTCCCTTACCATTTTTGCGATCTATATGGTTAAATGTGTAATTCTCAATATCAAATATGGGAGGTGTCGTTGAGTGTAACCATGTCTCTGTCAAAGCTATTATAGAAAAAGGAAATGAATTTAATATGGATAAAAATTCATTGAAAGTATCAAAGTTCTTTTGCAAACTTCGGATATTTATGTGTATTACGCTGAAAATTTTTCGTTTACCATTTTGGTTTGTTGAATTAAAAGTGGAAATGAATTCTTTTGCAGTATAGTATTTGCTCTGAGAATTAAATAGTTCATCATTTAATATATCATCCAGATCCATGAATGAAGAACAAATTGGTATGCAATACGATGTAATGAATTTGGAGTGCTTGGTGCGTGCAAGTGCGGAGAGGTGCATGTAGTGATGTGTCGAGTTGTGTGTGTGTGTACATGTTCGCGATTGTGCAAAGAGGAAAGTTTAGGGGGGACGAAGCCATCAAGGCCATCATTATAATGACAATAGTACCGAGTGGACTATATAATTGTGTATCATCTGCATACAGATGATAACTAATAGAGTGATGTTTAGCAATATCACCTACCGGAAGTGTATATATTGAATAACCTGTGGGGCCAACAACTGACCCTTAAGGTAACCCAAAATCAGAAATTTTAGGACTGGATAGTTCACCTGAAATTAACTTTAATTTTGATATGAATAATTGCATGTGGATGTTTAGCCTGGCTTTTAAAATGAAACATTTTAAAAACGAAACCGTACCCAAACATTTGCATTTTGTTAAACAGGGTGTGGCGCCGTTTTCCTTGCTGATGGGTACAGTGCTTTCAATCTCATAACTATACATTATTTGAGTTTATCATGATGCCTAACTTATTTCAATGTAAAACAAAATCATCTATGTTTTTCTCAAAACTTTTTGATGATCTCAGCATATTTATACATTCGATAGTATAGAAGTGAAAAAAATCAATTCAATTCAATTCAGCCCTACAACTTTTGGCCTGGCCACATAGCCGTTAATAACGATCGCTAATATTATGCTGTATATAAAATCAGAGGTTTTATTTAACATATTCTTGGTTACTATGCAAATGTATCCAAGGATAAAACTGATAAAAAACAGACATCTAGTGATGTATTCTGCAAAAAAATTACATTGTTTGGTTATTTTGGTGCTTTCCCAAATGCTTTTACAAAACTCAATTAGTATACCATGAAAAGACAGATTTCTCCTTTGATATTGTAAACAAAAATCTTTGGGTTGATTTTATCAAATTGAAATCGATAATCTCATTCATGTTTTACCAACTTGAAGGCCCTATATTTTTCCTATATATATTGTAGTTAAAGTTATCGGACACGTGGAATCAGAAAACCATCATAAACTGCACATCATGTATTATCTAAATTTCTCTCATCCCGGCAGCGAACAAAGCTTCCTGCGCGCCATAACGTGGTTTTAACTCCCCCGAAAAGTACAAGCCGACAAGGCCGTACGCAGAAATTTTTTCCTGGGGGGGGGGGGGGGGGGCAAGATGATCGCTTTCAAAGGAACCCATAGCTTGAAGTCTAAAACCCGGTTAAAAAAAAGTATGATTTTGAAATTTCTGGGGGGCAACTGCCCCCCCCCCCCCCCCCCCCGCTGCGTACGGCCTTGCAAGCCGATGTTACCTTACATCACTGTACTATGTATATAATCAACATTTTTATGAAATGATTTCATCCTATTCATATTACCTGGCAGGCCTGCTTTGCAAGATTTTCAGTTCTGTATTGTTAAAGAAGTTCTTCATGTTCACTTCGTATGCCTGGTAGGACGCCATCTGCGTCTGTAATAATAATTTCTTATTCTGTAGGAATTCATATTCCGATCCGTTTTGTTTGTTTGTTTGTTGTTTTTTTTTTCACTTCTGTGCAAAATAAAACATAAAGCAAGCAAAACAAAACAGAAGAAATGTCGGTTGAAGTTTTAATGAAAAAACAAACTGAACTAAACTAAATTCATTTGTTTAATACGAGATGAACTATATATAGACGGCCTCGACTAAGACAGCTATAATTTCATTAGTGGGCTGTTTTGAAACATGGCTCGACCAATTTACTCATATTTTGTAATATTTGAAGTTTACAAACATCACTGCTTAGATAATAAAGTATTTAGATCTCATGTGTTTGTGCATGTTGCTTTCTATCCTAGAGATGTACATCTATCTAGAAAATGGTGTTTACGTATAGTCACGTGCGTTTGGCGGTGGCGGGCTGAGCGAACAAGTCGCCCTTCATTAGCCCAATGCACCTGCTCTCGGATCACAACGTCCTCTAGTCAACTTTGCGCGTTATGTGCTCACTCCATTTGGCACCAGTAATAATAATAATACTCGACAAGGCGGTGATGTTATATCTACCGTAGATTCGCTCGGAAGACCTGCAGACCTACGATTTTCTTCCTTGGGATAGCATCACGATTTAATCTACTGTCCTGCAGAATGACATTGGTAAAGCTGTAATCTATAACTCACTTTCACTGGTTCTAAGACCATGAAGCCTTCAAAGACATTCGATTTTAGCAACTTGTATTTTTATTATATAGCTCTATAAGATTCTTATTATATCACTACAGCTGTAGGCAGATGTATCAGCTGGTTTCATGGTAACTACACTTGCTAATTTGTTATAACATTCGGATCGTCCAGAAAAGTGCTTCATTTCCCCCTTCAATAAGATACTTTTCGATTGACTATTCAACTATTCACGTTCAGACGCAGGGGTCTCTGATTGAGATGGATTTGTTGAAGACTGTATCCGTCCTGGTTGTTTTAGCATCCAACATGCAGCATGGAGTGACAGGAACAGGTGAGAGTTACTTGCTTTGTTATTATTCCCGACACTTTCAGCGGGATGCATTTACGTCTCCTGTGGTATTAATAATGCTTTAGGTGTATGGTGTATAATTATGCATGATTTTATTGGGTGCTTTATAGTGCTCCATGACAATTGCCCATGAATTTATTTCTTCAAAGATGTAAGGGGTTGCCATTGGGATTTACTTTACATTGATGATTATTGGGTTAGGGTTTTGCATGTATTTGGTCTGGGGTTAAAGTTAAAATTTATTTTAAAATAGGGTACTGAAGAAAAAGAATGAAACGCATATAAGAAATATAAGAAGATTGAAAATGGAGGAAGAAAAATACCAAGGAATAGAAGAAGGGAAGAAATTGAAGAGTTCAAGTATATGAGGAAGAAGTGATGGAAGATGTTCTTTTTCAAATTTGATCCGGACACCCGTCCATGCGCTTTGTATCTGATGAAAAGGCGCTTTATAAATGAAATTTATTATTATTTTATTATTATTTAAAATGTTAGTGGCGCCCATGCATGCATATCACTTCCCTCCCTCTCAGAATAATGAAATATAATTTATTCACCATTACCGACGATATTAGGTATGTCTGCTATAATTCATGATCAGCATTACCGTGCATACTTAAATCGTATTTTCCATCATAACATCGTATTTGCTTAGGAGCTGTACAGTAATGCAAAGCTTCAAAGTGCAATTTTATTTTTTGCGCTCGGTCACTTCGCTCTATCGGAAAGTTCACGTACTGATATTACAAAATCTTTGTTTAGCCATGTTCCAACAATAATATTCTTCACACATTGTTACCCCCACCCCCTCCCCCCCCCCCCCAAAAAAAAAAAAAATGAAAGAAAGAAAAGGTGTGGAATTTTCAAATGTATTTAAAGATATTTTAGGAAGTGACTAAAAGTTTCAATAATTCAAATGCAAAATTATTCTGACCATGGGACACCTTCCACACTCCTTTTTTATAGTTCTGTATATCTTAGCATCTCAGTTTATGTTAAAATCTCAAGAAAAATTTAATTCAAGAATAAGGATAAGAAGAACGTGGTCAGAGGTCGTATGTCACTGGATAAATGGGTAAAACTCCGGAAAGTCAGTGACTTAGATCGACTTTTAGTCCATATCGAAATAAAGAGACTATTTGACATGCTTAATTAAACTCATGGGTCTGAAATTTCCATGTTTAAAGTGTAGTTTGAAGTTTTTGAAGTTGAAGTTTATTTGTTCCACATTCCACATTTACACCAAAACAATTTTCAGAAGTTATTTTACAAGCATAATTGTCAATTTCAAAAGAACTCAGATCAAGTATAATGTACAGTAAAGAGGTAGAAAGTTTGAGAAATGTATAAACGACTGGCAAAAGAAGAAAAATTTAAAATGTGGGGAGCCTAAATAAAAGCATTGCTTGTAAATGATTAGGCTCCCGTATAGAGTAATTCTGATTGGGATGCGATGAAAGGGGGGGGGACTAGAAGTATCAGATTTATAAAACGTACAAGGAGAGCAAAGCTCAGAATATGGAGTAAAGAAACGAAAAAGACGAAAGAGAAGAAGAAGAAAGAAAGAAAAAAGAAAAGAAAATGAAGAAAAGCAGAAGAAGAAGGAAAAGAAGAAAATTGTAAAGACATGACAGTGTTATACAAGCAAAGTCTATGTGACCACCTGTACGATCCAACATGATATGAATATTCATACATACATTTACTTACTTAAGAGGTAACACCTTAGCTTCCGTTTAAAAGAATTGTTGGAGGGGCTATCAACTAGTTCGTTATTCAGGCTGTTCCAGAATTTGGGTCCAGTAAAGGTGATTGTTTTGTTTGCGAAAACGGTGCGAGTTCGGGGGAGGTGGAAATGGTTTGTTTGTCTAGTTGGATAGGAATGTACAGCATTATTGCGTTGAAAAATAGGGACGAAAACATCTGGTAAATTACCTTTCGATAGTTCGTACATAAATATTCCAAGGTTTTACAAGAACAAGTCAGATATCTTAAGGATATTACAATTGTAGAAAAGTTCATTTGTATGTGCACGAAATCCACCATTATTTACTATTCTAATAACCCGTTTTTGTACAACTTTAATTTTGTCAATTATGGTTATGGAGCATTTTCCGCATGCAAGTATACAAAAGTTAAGATAAGGCAAGATCAGGGCAGAATAGAGTATAAACATAACATGAGGAGGTACAAAAGGTTTCAACTTGTTCATTACACTTGAATTACGTGATAACAGTTTACAAAGGCAATCAATTTGAACCTTCCATGTTAGTCTACTATCTATAAAAACACCCAAAAAATTGGTAGATTCAACCTGGGCGATAATTTTATTGTTTATTTGTATATTACCTGGTAATAAATCGGTGAAATCAAACCAGAATGCTGTTGTAAATTGTACCAAATGGATTCACTTATTACAAGTATTACATGTATTACATGTATTATGTCTCGTGGTCTAGTGGATATGTCACCGGACTGTGGATCACATGGTTCGCGGTTCGAGTCCCGCCGCGGCAATGTCCTTTGGCAAGACATTAATCTACATTTGCCACTCTCCACCCAGGTGTTAAATGGGTACCCGGTAGGATGCGAATGTCACTGTGACTGGAATAGTATATAATTATGTGCGCCTGTAAAATGGCAGCCAGACTGGAATGCTCCCTTGTGGAGTGGAGAATCTGCACTATAAGTACAGAATCGTAATAGGATCCAATAACTGGGGCAATAATAATACACTGTAAAACGCTTTGAGCAGTTACTAACTAGAAAGGCGCCATATAATGAAAACAGCCTCATAGGTAACTTATCTGCTATAAGTATTAACGAAGATGTATTCGACACACTCAGAACATTTTCTGGTGTTATAATTGCACATTTGAATGTTTGCTATTTATTTAAAAATATCGAAGAAATCCGCTCAATAATGAAGGAAACGAAAATACACATTTTAACTTTGTCTGAAATTCGACTTGATAAACTAGACAAGAAGTAAATATAGAAGGTTATTCAATAGTCAGAAGAGATAGGGATAGAAATGGAGGTGGAGTAATTACATACATTCACGAATCTTTGAATTATTCTTTGCCCCCAAGAACTGTTCATTGATGGTCTAGAATCAATTTGTATAGAAGTGCAATTACCTAGACAGAAATCATTTATTGTATTTTCATGGTATAGACCCCTGAGTATAGACCCCTGAGTATAAAGTATAAAAATATTTGACCTTGTTGAAAAAGTCTTTCAGGATATAGAAGCACGGCTAATTGACTTTATATTGATCGGAGATTTAAATTGTGATTTACTTCCAAGAAAGCTCTCAAATAATTCAAAACGTCCTTTGGACATTGCAACTGATTTCAATTTAACACAACTTGTTAATTCACCAACTCGGATTACTGAATCATCGGAAACTCTTATTGACCATGTATTTACCTCAAATTGTTATAATGTAAAAAAGATGCACGGTTGTACCTGTCAGTTTAAGCGATCACTATATATGGTTGCGCTTTCTGCGGGAAAGGTCAAGCCTGGACTTCCTCTAAGTCATTGTTATGTATTCTCACGCAACATTAAAATATAGATATTGAAGCTTTGTAAACAAAATGGATGGTACACCAAATGATGACGTACTTTGTGAAAGCAGTACAAACGAGGCTTATGATATATGGATCAAGATGTTTAAATTAATACTAGACAAACATGCTCCTGTAAAAAGAAAATGAGTAAGACGCAAAAAGTCACTTTGGATGACAAGGGAGATGTAAGAATTAATGCGTAAAAGCAGAAAAAACAGAGCTAAAGAATTGCAACGTTATCGAAAAATGAGAATGATTGGAATGAGTATAAGAAAATGAGTAATCGTGTAACCTCTATACCCAACGCGCCGCAAAGCGAAAATATGTTACTGAAAGTATAAAAAAGCATAGGTAACTCAGCTATGATGTGGAAACTTTTACAAATACTTTTGCCGAATAAATACAAGAATACGAGCATACGAAAAATGTCCTATATAAACATGATAAAGGTGAAGAATATACACGAGAAGTAAAGATATAGCAAGTGTACTTAATGCAGGGGCGGATCCAGGATTGAGTAAAAGAGGGGGCCGCAAAAATGAAAGTTTTTGAAAAGGTAGACCCGCATTTTTTTGGTCTCGCCAGCTTCTCGAAAAGTCGCTCAGTGGGGGGGGGGGGGGGGGGGGGGGGGGGGGTGGGGGTGGGGGGGGGGGGGGGGGTGGGGGGAGTGGGGGGGGGGGTGGGGGGGGGGGAGGGGGGGTGGGGGGGGAGTGGGGGGGAGTGGGGGGGGTAGGGACCAAACAAATTTTTTCGCCAAACCTTGAAAAACCTTCAAAAATCGCTCAGTAAGGGGTTATGGGGTCTTCCTTTCTTCTTCTTTTTCTTTTCCCCTCTTTTTTCTTTTTTTTTCGTCGCCAATAGGGGGGGCCGCGGCCGATTCGGCCCCCCTGGATCCGCTAGTGCTTAATGACCATTTTTCTTGTATAGCTTTAAATCGTAAAAAAAACATTCAATTTGATGGGAATGCACTACAGTTTATGTCATGTGCAAACTCTACATTGTCTTTTCTACAAGTTACGGCTGAAGAGGTACGGAAATGTATTATAGAAGTACCACGAAACAAATCGACAGGTAGTATTTTGAAAGACTCGTCTGCTTGTATTCTTAAATCACTGATGCATATCATTAATTTATCCCTCAATGATGGACATGTTCCACTAGAGTGGAAAAAAGCAAGAATTACTCCATTGTTCAAAGGTGGTTATACCTCAAACCCACTAAATTTCAGGCCAATATCTGTACTACCTATTTTCTCCAAGGTAATAGAAAAAGTTGGTTTTCAAACAGATGTATAAATACCTGAACGAAAACGACATACTGATACCCAACCAATTTGGATTTCGGCTAAACTTTTCAACTAGCCTCGCTAGTCGATCGAGGTGATATGCTAGGACTGGTTACATTAGACCTAGAAAAAGGCTTCTGAAAAAAACACAATATACACAGCCAGTGAAATATTTAACAAACTCCCCCAAATTGTAAGAACACAAAACAATCTGCCGGCCTTCATAAAGTGCATCTCAAATATATTTTCCAATGGGTTTTTGAAAAAAAATGATAATAATAATCCCGAGGCTTGATCATGATGACATCTTTTTTTCATAAATCATTTCTCTTTTTTTTTCTTTCTCTCTTTCTTATTTTCCTTATCTCTCCTTTTCTCATTCTCTGTTTCAATTGCTAAATTTTGTTTTTATTCCTGTAACTTGTACATTTTTGTAAATATTTATTGTTGTTGTTATTGTATTGTTTTCAACATGTACGGACTTGCTGAAAAACAGCCTTGCGGCTAAAGGCAGGTTTTTTATGCCGTATTCAAATAAATCAAATCAAATCAAATCAAATCAATTATAACTCTTTCCTGAGTTATTAGCTCTTTTTGTGCATGCATGCGCATTCCAAAATGGGGATCCGCACATTCTACCCATTAGATCTCTATGACAAATCTGTAATAATGTTAGGATAGCCTTTTGCTGGTTTTTCTTCTTCATTACCGTGTACCCAATGCTGTTATTAATCCCATTCCTGTACCTTATCAAATTTGATATGGTAACAAGGAAAGAAATGGGATTAGATATTATGGTTGTTCCTTTTCCCTTCCCTATGAATTTATATAAGCACTGTCACCGTATAAATTTACATGTAGATAAGCGCAGCCTATAACCAATTATATTGATAATGTTATGTGAAGCAGAAACACATAAGAAGCATTTACAGAATGAAGAGCTTTAATTCAATTTATGTTAACAAATTTAGATATAATCTCCATGATGTACTTAGTTACAAATGGACAAAATGTAAGGAGGTGATAAATTTCTATGACATAATAACCTCTTAGAAAAACTCTGTAATGGAGTGTAAATTTGACTAAATCACTAATGGCGCATCAGGCCTTTTTTAATGTACTTAGTTTGGTACCTTTTAGTGGAAACTCACCTTAATTGTGTTGTTTACTTGAAGAAACTCTATTCCAGTACATCTATTTAAAAAAGTGATGAAATGTACAGATTGAGCTTGTTTAATTAACATTTAGTCCATTAACGATGATAATGTCTAAACGACATCACGGCCATCTCAGCAATCATTATCCCTGTCCAGGTGCCGTTGTTATTCCAATCAAATGTGTTTTAGGATATAATTTATTGGATGGGTCTATTACAAAGGGAGAGTATAAAAGACGAAACCAGATGTTTTATCAATATTAGTCGGCTCCATTGGAGAAAAGGAACCCAAATTGGTTTTTAATGTCTCAGTGAACCCGTCCTCCATTTTGCTCCTTATAAATAATGATTGACACGATAATGTACTAAACTTTATCTTTTTACGACTCCAGCAAGTCGACAGTGCCTGTGATTTCCATTGCTCCGTAGTGATATTTTTAATCTCAGGGTTATTCTAAAAAGAATATACATAAATTGTATACATATATGTACGTTAAATATATATATATATATAATATAATATGAAGGAGAGATTGGTAATGCATTCTATTGCCAATTCAAATTCAAATCTATGAATTTGAATTGGCAATATAATAATGTATTTCCAGTCTTTGCTATCAATCCATTAATGACAAATACAGTTTTGCAACAATTGATAGCTTGTTGGAAAGATGATAGCTGGCACGTACATCACAACTATATGATTTACCAGTGGAACACTGACTGTTGACTACTGAATTTTCTCATTCCCATATGTTTAATATAGGGCACACTCTGTTCCAGTATGCAATGGGTTAAGAGGAAAATTGTTTAACCAGGGAACTGCCTTATTTATTTGGTTTAAATGCATGATATACCATTGCATTATGTTGTGGTTAAGCTCATCAAGTTCTGTCAGTACACTTGGGGATCGATGACATTAATTTCAACCTTCCTGTATGGTGTTTTGTTCTTCTTTGTAATTATACATGTATGTACTTTGATTTGCTGAATAAAATAATAATAATAATAATAATAATACATTGAATAAGTCATAAAGAAATGTGAGAAAATTACAATGCCCCGACCGGGATTCGAACCCGGGACCCTGGATTACATGACCAGTGCTCTACCAACTGAGCTATCCGGCTCCCGTCGAAGCAAAGTAACAATCTCACATATAGCCCCTCTCTTTCCATCGAGCGTAGGGGTACATCCATACCAATTGCATGCGTACGATATAATGGCCTACCAATGAGACAGGTCTTCCCTCTAAAGTCGAGCAAATCCATGCCAACGAATTTCTATAGAGGACAATTTGAATTTGTAATTAAATATCATAATTGATAGGATTGAAGTAAATTGAATAAGTCATAAAGAAATGTGAGAAAATTACAATGCCCCGACCGGGATTCGAACCCATTATAGCGTACGCATGCAATTGGTATGGATGTACCCCCTACGCTCGAAAAGTTATGTAGGATTCTGTTGCATTTTCGGAATTACAAACCTTCGGAATTATGAATCCTTTTTCATTTTCGGAATTATGAACCCTATTTCGTTTTCGGAATTATGAACCCTATTTCATTTTCGGAATTACGAACCGTCGGAGAAATGAATAAATTGTTCGGAATTATGAACTCTATTTCATTTACGGAATTATGAACCCCCTTCTATATGGAAAATATGTGTTTCGGAATTACGAACCTTCGGAAATTTGAACCTTCGGGAAAACGAGTGCCCCCCGAACCAACACATTTATAGCTTAATGTTGCTTCTGGCCCAATCAGTGCGCATGATTAGGAAGGCAATTGCAATTTCTTTGCAATATGACGTCTATGATAGTGCATTTGCTATATAGGACGGTATTATTTGTTTGGATGACCATTGAAAGTCATCCAAATTATGCAAATAAATAAACTAGATTGTACGATAAGCTCCAGCGATATTAGCTTCTTAAGCTACTTCAAATAATAATAATAATAGACTAATAATCTGAAAGCCCTAACTGTATCTTTGACGAATTAAATCAGAGAGAAAATGTCGACTGAGCAAAATGTGAACTTATAGTAAGTAATATAACTCAGATTGATGAATAATAAGAAATTTAATCAACACAAGATTAAGAACAACATGAGTAACTCAAACTAAAAAAACACATGATCATAATTTGTTAAGAGTAAAAAGAAACAAACATCAAGCTATATATGCTTACACCGAATATTTACAATTCGATACTTTCAATAAAAGAATACTTTTTTTTTTATATGAAATCATAGCCGGAAAATAAGAAGACAGTAACTCTCCAATTAGTTAGCTTCATCCTTAAATAAATGGGTATAGTCGTGTTTTGAATGTCAGTTAATAATACAAATAAAATAAACAAAAATAAGCCTCGAGCAAGAAAGTGCACCTGAGCCACTGCGCATAAAAATTTATTAGCACTTCTGCATCATTAATTAAATGACGCAAATTTGACTTGTATGTATCAAAGCTGCACGCCTGAGCTGAAAACAAACATGAACGAAATTGGAAATGACAATATAGATGGGTCAGTGGCCTATCCAAAATTGATAAACAAGAGGATGAAATTTTCTCAGACGAGTGGTTGAATGTGGACATCCCATGCATAGACCCAGTATAGTTTGTACTTTTTCTGGCTCATAATTATGATTATGGACGTCATTTGCTCTATTATATAAGTCTCTTAATACAACTTTGTGAGAATATATTCTTATTTTATTCATTCTGCCATACCTGTTTTGCGAGAAATCTGTTTCCGTCTTTTAAAGGCGTCCCAAAAAGAACAAAGCATTAGTTCCAATCAACTCATTATGAGATAGGAATACCCATGAAAGGCTTTACATCCATTACACACATACTATCCCCCCCCCCCTCTCTCTCTCTCTCTTTATCTATTCTTCTTCCTCTCTTTCTCTCTCTCCCTCTAAATCTATTATCTCTCTCTCTCTCTCTCTCTCCCTCTATATCTATTTTGCTTTTCTCTGAGACTGCCCCTCCCTCACCCTCTCAGCCTCAATCATTCTGGGTCATTAACTACCTCGCTCATTCGTATCCTTACTATATTGAATACCAAAAACATTCATGAAGCAACGGGATTCTTTACCATGTCAAAATGGCGTTAGACACGGAATTTCCCTTTAGCACTATAGATGATGATGAATTTATCTTCCAAGTACTTACCGACAGGCGAAACACCAGACCATAAATAATCAGGAATACGACACTTGCATTTCCAGTGAATTAAATACGAACTCGGAAGAGTTGATTCTTAACTTTGATGACAATGATGAAGGGCAACATTACACATCTTCCAAATACTTTACTGTGAACCAATTCAAATGCAATTTATTAAACGACATAACTGATAACATTTTCCTTTTACATTAAAACATTAGGAGTTTGAACAAAAATTTTGATCAACTTGATCTACTTATTGAACGTTTTAATCCAGAAAATAGCCCAGTAATTGGACTCACTGAAACCTGGTTACATCAGTCTAGCAACTCTCTTCTGAATATTGATAATTATGATTTACTTAAAAATAGACAAGAAAAAAACAGGAGGCGGCGTAGGGACGTATGTACCAAACAGACTCGAGTACTCTTTTCTACATGATATGACATACATGACCAATACTTTTGAATCACTTTATATAGAGATAGAAATGAAGGAGAGTAGAAATGTAATAATAGGTGTAATATACCGCCCTCCCCAATCTCCGCATGACGATTTTTTGACAGATATCCAAAATATATTACAAAGTCCAATCATTCAAAATAAACATTGTTTTATAATGGGTGACTTCAATATCAACATGTTGCAATCCAATGCACTAGGTTTTTCTCATGATTTTCTAGAATTAATTCTATCTGCTTCTTTTTCACCGACTATCACCAAACCAACTAGAGTTACAGAACAAATAGCCACCTTGATTGATAATATCTTTACTAACATGCAACTGCCCATAGAATCAGGGATTATCGTTTCGGACATATCTGACCATTATCCTATCTTTTGTAAAACTAAGCTTTCAAACACACCTGTTGACAAACGTACCCGCAAAGTTAAAAACTCGCAGATTAAACTGCCAGAAACTTAGAACGCCTTAATGAAAAGTACCCTTGACTGGCAACAAATATATATTTCTGAAGATGTGAATGAAGCTTACGATAACTTTTTAAACATTCTCAAGGGTCAATTTGATATTTGTATACCATTAAGAAAACAAGTTAATAACTATAAAAATAACCCAAGATCTCCATGGGTAACCAAATCTATCTTAAGATCAATAAACCGGAAAAACATCTATATTACAAATACAAAACCAATCCAACTAAAAAGACCCGTGAAAAATACACTCGATATAAAAATGTTCTTACTAATGTACTACGACAGATGAAGAAACACTATTATAGAGCGCAATTTGAACTGAATAAAAATAGCATTAGAAATACATGGAAAATAGCACCTTAAACAGAAACGATAAGACACAAAGAAATAAATAAAATTAAATCGCACACTAACACTATAGTCGAAGACCCTCAAGCTATGGCCGAAACTTTCAACTCATACTTCTCCCAACTTGGACAAAACCTAGCAGAAAACATCCCGACAACCGAAAGGAAATTCCACAACTTTTTAAATAACCAAAACCCATTTTCGTTGTTTTTTGTCCCAACAAACCGCGAGAAAATTATTGGGATTGTAAATAAATTGGAAGGAAAAAAAGTTCAGGGCATGACGACATTGATAATTATCTTCTCAAGTCAATTATCTTATCAATTGCAAATCCTTTGGTTCATATTTTTAACTTATCATTAACTACTGGTAAGGTACCGAATAGCGTTAAAATAGCTAAAGTCATCCCAATATTCAAGAAAGGTGATGCTTTAGTAACCAATAATTATAGGCCAATATCATTAATACCATCCCTCTCCAAAGTTCTAGAAAGAATTGTCTTTGCCAGAGTTACAGCCTTTCTCAACAAACATAACATTGTTTGTGATTCGCATTTTGGCTTTCGAGCAAACCATAATACAACACAGGAAATATTAACATGCATAGATACTATAGCCCATGTCATTGATCACGCTTGCATACCATCGCAGTATTTCTGGACTTTTCCAAGGCTTTCGATACTATAAACCATAATATTCTCCTACATTCGTTATCGCACTATACGGTGTTCGAGGGAAAGCCTTGGAATGGTTCAGGAATTATTTATCGAATAGAAAACAATTTGTAGAAATAAATAATCATAGATCATCGGTACGACCCATAAGCTGTGGTGTTCCACAGGGAAGTCTACTTGGTCCCTTATTATTTATCATATACATAAATGACTTTTATAAATCCTCAGATGTGTTATCATTTATTCTATTTGTAGACGATTCAAACATATTTTATTCTCATTTTCACCCTACTACCCTTCTTTCAACAATAAACTAAGAACTTAAATGCATAGTAGAATGGGTAAAAAGTTATATACTGAAGACAGATTTATGCTGTTTAGTAACACCTTGCAAAACTTACTGAAAATACTTGTTTGGACGACGCGCCGCCGATAGGGTATCATCAACAAAATTTCTAGGGCTTACGATTTACGATAAACTAAACTGAACATGCACATACAAAATATATCCAAAATTATCTCCCGGAATATTGGAATAATGAATAAACTCAAATATTTCTTTTCAAGGACCACACTTTTCATATTAAATTTTTCACTGATATTACCTTATCTTAATTATGGAATAATGGCTTGGGGTAACACTAATAAATATCTTACTGACAAAATTACTATCTTACAAAAGAAAATTATAAGGATAATGCATAATGCTCCTGTTCGTTCACATAGCTATCCTTTATTTTAAGAATCAAAAATCTAAAGTTTCCAGATTTATTTCTTTTCAAACAAGACAATTCATGTATATAAATTGGATAAAAACGAACTGCCACACGCGTTCATTAACATGTTCACAGAAACAGTTCCATACATACATACCCAACAAGACAATCCAACCGTTTCCACCTTCCCCGCAACCGCACTCTTTTTGCACACAAAAGCATCTCTTTCTACGGCCCGAAATTCTTGAACTCACTTAGCAGCGACATAATCAACTCCCCAAGTCTAAACTTGTTGAAAAAACATCTTCTTCAACTATATGCAATGAATTCAAACTGAGCGAGCAGGACCCACCTCTCTCTTTCTCTCTCTCTCTCTCTCTCTCTCCCTGTTTTACTCCCTTTTCACCCCTTCGTTTTCCTGCCTTCTCTCTTCCTTCTTCTCACACACAGACACATTCATTATCTTTCATTTTCCTCCTTCCTCAACCCTCCTTCTCTTCATTCTCTTTTGTTTCCACACCGTCTTCCACTTCCACTTTACTTTCACACTTCGTTTTTCTTGGGTGTTGAGGCAATAGTCCTTCTACCTCAACTCACTTATCAATTCTCCCTTATCAATAATTCGCTTCTCGTAATAATGCTTTATGAATTTAATATTACTGAACGACCCAATCGTGATTAAGTTATATAAGTTTCTGGACATGTAATATACAAGCTTTGCTTTTAAACATGTCCAACTGTTTTCAACATCACTTAATAGGTCAATATTTGTGCATCATATTTTTTAACTTATTGATATTTGATATTGTGCCCAAATCTATGGAAAAACATCATTGTTATACATATTGTTGTTATTGTATTCATTTTATGTTATGCACTACAGTATTATGTTAATATGATTGAAAACAGTCAATAAAACTGAATCTGAATCTGAAATCTGAATTTGAATCTCTATCTCTCTCTATCTTCCTCTCTCTCAATATGCATGTGAATCGATCAGCGGTATATACAGTATGTATTTAACCCATAAATGGATTCTGAGACAAAAAAACAAAAACAAAATAAAATGATGAAAAGCCGGATCAATTAGCTATATTATTCTCTTGTATCGCAGCAGGTGCAAACGTTGACTGGTTTGCTGACATTTCCTTTACTCCATCACCATCCTCATCGATTGTCTCCAGGCAGATATCACATCTTCACCTGCTTTCTTCACAAATCAAAGGAGGTTGATGATGGTCATTTCTTACCTCAATACGTCTTGAATGGCACATGGCATTGACTTGACTTTAACATATATATGTTGACAACTGGAAATGAACTTAATACAGCTAACAATGAAAATGTGCTGAAGCTTTTATTCGTATTAACGGGAACAATATAATAGCTTTAAAAGAATGCAGAAAATGAAGGAGACTGCAGGTATGCCGATTCTTCATCCATATTCCCTCATTTTAGCAACTAATATTTCGAATGTGTTTTCCATCGATTGATTTGACTTTAAGATAGTCTATATAGACAATTGGAAATGAACTCAATATAGCTATAGACTGGATTGATAACGATGAAAATGTGCTGAGGCTTTTATTAACGGCTACAAATAGCTTTTTTAAAACAATTCAGAAATGAAAGACACTGGGTATGCCGATCCTTCATCCATATTCCTTCATTTTCCCTCATATTCCCTCATTTCGACTGTGTTTTCCATCGATTCGTTGCAATAACTCTTCCTTCCCTTTCTCACCCACAATGTCTCTCATCAACTTTCTATCGATCCTTGACTATGTGGTTTGGACTTCATGACTGATGGTGTAAAATGGGTTTGCCGCCAGGACCTGCCACGCACGTTCTTTCCCCCAAATGATTATTATCAAGATTGAATATCAATCATTAAATGTCTTTACGTCTTTACATAAATCAATTATTGAATTTTGTTACGTTTATTATCGCTTATCAACTGTGCTTTTGTTGATAAGGACGTCAAGGGGCTAATTGAGTGATATGTTTTCCTCATTTTAACTTTGTTTTGTATTGAAATGATTTCGTTTAAACCATGAACGTAGTTTAAAATATCCGATTTTTCATGGCGTAGGACGACAGAGTAAGGCAGAGTAAAAGTCAAGTAACTTGCCTTAGCATCCATCAATCTGCCCACGCATTGTTTGTGATATAATTTCACTCTCCATGAAAGTCAAATTAAAATGGCGTCATTATAATAAATCATGCACGAGGTCATACGTTTTCGTAGTGATGGATAGGAAATGTGCCATTGAATAAACAAATGTTCGACATAACTGGTTTCAAAATACGAATTTCACTGATTAATTTAATCAAATTTCCATACAGTATGACGCAACTAATCTATAGTGCAGTGTAATTAATTCAGGCCTAGTGAAACAAAAGTGGAAAATATGTATGAAAATTGCCATTTACATTGCAAGAATGACACATGCCTGTCTGTGGCACTGGCAGCTAAAATGGTGTTCGCATGTATTAGGCATTTCAACCCAATTAAAAAAAAGGAAAGAAAATGTAGAACGTTCTTAAATGGCATATAGGGTTATTATCTTTAAGTATTTAATCCACATTCCGGGGACGTATATCCGATAGACCACGACTCCGAATCAAATCCTTCAAACTCTATAACATAACGACTTGGTTCATCAATTACCAATTTCAAGGATAATTATATCTTTTCTTTTGTCTGCAGCAGCCATGGAAATATTGTTGTGCTGAGCCCTGTCTTATAAAGCGTTGCAATTGATTTCAATCAATCGCAAATTTACAGTCTCCCATCTCTTCTGTATAGAGTTGCGATTGCTATCATTCTCAAATTATGTTGCAATAAATCGCAAGGCCTGATATCCACCTGAGGTGATGCTAGGCGCTACAAAGCGCTACTCTTACCCTGGCTCTAGCAAGGTTTTCAGCCAAGCTGCCCTGGAGCCCTGAAAGCATTCAAGGAATTACTTCCTACCTGGGGAGCGTTTCATCAAGTGTTTTGTCAGTGATTTTTTACTGACAGTTGTTATAAGCTACTGAAATCCTTGCATCTGATTGGCTGAGAGCAAATTTGTCGGTAAAAATCACTGACAAAACGCTTGATGAAACGCTCCCCAGGTAACCAATTACGTCACCTGGGTTTAGAGTAAATGACAAATGTAATTTTTTACGAAATAACGTGCACTGGCCAATGCTTTGACTGAGACACGAACCGTGAACCAGTTGAACTTCCTGCGAACTAGATAGCCTTACTTCGTTAGATATAGGGCTCTAAAAATGAAATACATGTATAATCAAAACATTGGTGAATTGTTGTCAGCGTCAATCTGAATTATGACAGAATGAATATTGCAGTAAAAACAGATTAATAAATACCTGGACTGGGTTGGATTCGAATAAGGTCACTTTATACTCATATACATGTTTCAGTTAATTGTATAGGATTAAGAAACAACAGAAATGGTTGATCGTGAATTATCATAGCAATGTCAATAATAAATATATTTGGATATCGAAGGTGACCCGTTTGAAGAGAATGAAAATGGACTGAAAATGTACAGCCATGGAAAAAATTATTAGACCAAGATTGGTTACTGAAAGTGTTATGTAAGAAATAAGATATTGCTGGAATTTGTTATTCATTCAATGAAATACAAAGACAAATAATTTTCATTAGGTTGAATGCATAGTATAGTGCCTTTATTATAGTACCTTTATTACAAAAGCTTGGTCTAATATTTTTTTCCATGGCTGTATATGTACAACGCTAGAAAAAGTCTCCAAATGCTCGAAAAACAAGCTCACAAACCATTTGCCTGCATGTTCATGACGAATTGCGTCCTAGTTACTAAATTGGGGCCAATGGCTTTCCAATTTACGTAAAACACTCCACTGTTTTTTTGTAATACCGGCAGCAGGACACTTAACAGTACATCCACGTTTGGAATATCAACATATTTCCAGAAGACATTACGTTAAAAGCACAGGTTAAATTATATTTTAAATTATTCATTCCAAACCTATGAAGTAGGCAATGCAATGAATGGATGCTATGAATAGACCGATTAATCATATTTTTTGTCCTACATGTCCTAGGTGGCACAGCGATGGGGAAACGTGACCCCTCGTCGCATAAGAGAAGGAAAATAATAGAAAGAGAGAGAGAGAGGAAGATAGAAAAGAAAAAAACAGGTGAAGGAGGTGATACAATCCCCTCCAAAACCCTAGCGATTACGGCACATCTTACTGGAACAGTACCCCCCCCCCCCCCCCCCCCCACCCCGCCCCAACCACAAACTGAGCTAACGGTATGTTATAGTTACTGATTGTACGTGTTGATTTGAATCTTCCAAAAGAAGCTCTCAAAATGTTAGACTATTTGCATTTTATGAAAAAACAGAATAAAATGATTAATGATTTAGACTGATTGACCTTTACATTTCTGCCAGGATACATTTAGCGTCACGTATATTTAATGAAAATACATTAAATGTTATGAGTTAAAAGTTTAATTAAATAAAAAAATGAATGAAACAGAAAAAATCCTTGGATATTGCGACCTGAGAATAATGATATTGATATTGCGAAAACAATTTGATAAAACAAAGCACCCAATGATAATTAGCTATTTTAAAAAAATGTGATAACGAAAGTGAAATTATATGTGTAATTTACTAGTTTATGCTATAAGAAGAATTTGTCAGTATCTTCTTTCGTATCAATGCATCATTAATTGTTAATTGATACCCCGTATTTAACCTTTTGTTTTCTTAATATTCTCTGTTCAACTGATTTTGACAAGCTGCTTTCTGTATATCATAAGCAACCAAACTTAATGTATAAAAATTTTATGGAGATTTTCTCTGAGATGTATTCTTACTGTTTTGCACTCAAAAGAAAAAAAAAAATCATAAACCATGGTTTACAAAGAACTTAAAAAGATGTGTTCTAGAAAAAAATACCTTTATAAGAAATATATTAAAAAAACTACTGAACACAGTAAGGAATGTTACACCACATTCCGTAATTCTGTGTACAAATCAAATACGTGACGCTAAAAGAAATTATTACTCTTCAAAGTTTTGTACTTTTAAAGGAAACATAAATAAAACTTCGAAAATAATTTTTGTTGTACTCCAAAGAAGCACATCTCAGAAGAATAACTCTGTTTTTAAGTACAATAATTCAGTCATAAGTGATTCTAAAGAAATAGCAGAGAGGTTTAATGATTACTTTGAAGATATTGGTCATAAACTAGGTCGTGTGAATAGAAACATAACAAATATAGACTGTACTGCATATTTAAGTAAACATCCTCATACTGCATATTTTGTGCCTATCACTGAAAAAGAAATCATTAACAACAATTCGTTGTCATTTAAAAATGGGAAAGCTCCTGGTTTTGATTCTATTGATTGTATGGTAGTTAAGCGGGTTATTCATGTTATATCTAAGCCGTTGTGCAATATTTTCAATTTATGTATTGAGCATGGTATTGTACCAGCAGACATGAAAATTGCTAAGGTCATTCCTGTAAACAAGAAGGTGAATAAAATTCAATTCAATTCAGTTTAATGTAGTATAAACTTTTAGTCTAGAGACAGTCTAGTCTAGAGACAGTCCTTCGAATCCAATCCACTCCAATTTGGGGATATTTTGTTAAAGCGTGAAAATTGTGTTTTCATTTACAACATTGCCCTAAAGACTTGTTATTCCTAAAGGGGTACTAAGTAGGTGCTTTGACATAAAAGTGCGTCATTTGTTAGCTTTGACGTCTGCCATTGAGTTTCCAAATTTAAAGAAGATATTTTTATTCGCTGTTGTCATGGCTGTCCGTCCTGACAAACAATTTATTATGTTGACGATTACGGCAGTCTCAATTTGTGTTCAGGTCCCCCCCCCCCCCCCCCCCCCATCCGAAAAACGGATCGACGCCCCTTGGCAGTGTGCCATCTTATTTTGATATTTAGCATCCCAAATACAAAGTTTTTAAGACAAACAAAATGGCAAAATCATCGTCAACTCTAAATTACTTAGCAGCAAGCTAAACAGCGCACTTCGTCTGTATCTTCGTAAAGCTTCTCGTCCAAAGAAGACTCGTCCCTATCCTCACCGCCGTAGCTGGAAGTACGGAATTTCTCAATGAATGGATCGGGAGAGTGGTACAGACTCTCTTGTGGTAGGGCCCGAATTTGTTATAAGTGGGTTTTTGTTTGTTGAACTGTACACAAATACCATTGCAATTTTTGCCAAAAATTCCCCCTCAATTGCGTTTTTGAAAGTGTTTCCATATCAATTATTGTTCAGAATGGATTAATCAACATGTGCCAAATTTGGTGCTTTTAGACAAAAGTGCAAACTCTTTTTTAGCTATGACGCCGTACTGTTCATCATGCTCTTACTATGATCACGTGCTTTAAAGGCATACACGGTAGGCAGTTTCCATGTGCAGTGGGTCATAATTCGCTGGTCACACCAGACTTGGTGGAAAGCACTGGAAATTGGGTGTAAGACTGGTACACAGTAAACCTTGCTGTCCAGCCAATAAATACCCCCCTGCATGGTCTTCGGGTGAGATGATGACTTTACCGTATACGATGGGTGGAAAATGCAGAGTGTTACAATAGGCCTGTTGGTCATAAAATTGTTGTCCACTCTGGGTAATTGACAACACCTGGGCCCTTTAAACGCAAGTCAAGAAATTAAACGCAAATTGAATTTCAACCAATCAGAATTGCTTATTTGGCACTTGCGTTTGATTTTTAGAGTTGCGATTAAACGCAACTTTTTAAGCAAAAGGGGCCTGTTATCGGGTAAACACCCGAATGGTGTCAAATTCACCACCAGAACCCAAGATTATGTGACTTTAAGACTGAGTGAAGACGTGATCTTGCCACAGCATACACATCGAATTCAAACATAGGAGCATACCTTATATTATAATTATGTTCAGGTAGTTAGGTGAATGATGGGACTGGGACGGTAATGTGATCCTGCTCAGTATTGATTTATACCTAGTGTATTGGAGCAAAGAAGGCCGCGTCGTTCGTAGAATTGTGCAGTTATTGAGTCTACGGTACATTCACATTCGTACGCGATGAGCACCGCATGTCTTGGCTAAAGAGTTGCTTTATTGAATTGGTTTTAGTGCATCATTGTTTTCCGAGGGTTCCTTCTTTAAAGATCAAATCTAACTTATGAGGGATGAAAGCAGTGGCGTAAATACAGGGGCGAGAGGCTATGGGATACGTGTCCCAAAATCGAATGGTGGTAGAAGTGGGAAATATAAAAAGGGAGAGAGAAAGAAAGGGAAGGGGAAGAAAATAGTGTTAAAAAAAGATGATAAGACCGCTTCCTACCCCCACCCCCATGCCAGTGTACATCAAGTGTACATCCAATTGCTGGCTCCATGCTACGCCCCTTGATGAGGAGATAATCTACAAATTCTTGATTATTCCTTAAGATCTTTGGCCTTGAGTCTGCATTATCATAATGAAATGACACGCATGAGAAAATGGTATTCATACTCCAATTACTATTTTTCTATTTAAATCCAGCAAGGATACAAATATTTAATCCGATAAGGTGAATGTGACAGATCGAATGTTTTCTTCGATTCATATTGCATTCATCCGACACTAAGGACTATGAATGATTAATTTTGTAATCAATGTTGTCTGATAGCTATCTGTAACCACCTCAAGTCCCCGGTTTTATCATGTTGTTATACGGATGGTATTTGAGTATTTTAAGCAATGTCATGAAATCAAGTGTATGTCTATAACGGAGGAACTACCCCTTTCCCTCCACGACCTCAATGGAATATCCTTCTCCAGCGTTTGTTTTTTTTAATCTGTAAATCAATAAAGCTAATATTTCAGTTTCAGTTTCAGTTTATAGTTTCATATTTCACATTTACAGTGCTTTTACAGTATAAATGGTACAAACAAGATGAATGGTACAAAAATGATAAATGAAATCTATCGTCAAAGAAAATAAGAGAATATGACTACCTCATAACTGTACGTATTAATCGAAAAGACAGGGCTAGAATAAAAGCGAAATATTGAGGAGCCTATAAGGGAAAGCTGCGCTTGAGAGTTATAGACTCCAAAGAGTAATAAGATTTATAATAGTAAGTAGTGGGAACGAGCAATGCATGATACAGCAATAAGAGTATACAGTTAACAACAGAATTATTCATACCCCTTGGAAAATTCTAGTTTTTTGCATTTTTCCTGAAAATGAATGGTTAACTGAATTTAATTGCACATCACATGAATACATTTAGTTATCATCTGCAAATGAATGCTGTTTCTGGTTTCACCTCATTTGCATAACAATAGAAAAGGTGAATTATCCAAACTGGGTGATGTTCAAAATTATTCATACCCTTGGTGATTTATTGACTTTGTCAATCAGTATGAATCCAGTCCTTGTGATTAATGCTCGTAACACTTTCTTCACACTGTCACAATGCTTCTGGAGGTCTCTACTGAGATATCAGGCCAATACCTGGTCTCCAATGGCCCAATCTCCTTGAGGATGTTGTCCACACGTGCCATCACCTTGTCTTCAGGGGATTCGATGGATTTAAAAGCAGATTTTGTGTTTGCAGGTGGTGTAGTTTTAGACGTCATGAGGATAGGACTATGATATTGATATTTTGGTTAATATTCCTTACATTTTAATGACAATTCTGTATCTAAGTTGAAACAAAGCACTCTTCCTGGAGAGACTTCCCTAGAGGCATTCACTGTTGCACTGTCAAGGGAAGGTATTTCCTGATACTTTTGTTCCATTGTGTTTAGGGAGGCCATGGTAGTTGTCTAAAGGTTGGATGGTGCCAATTTTATCATTTTATTCAGTTTTTACACTGATTGACACATTTTTGATATGGACACCTGCAAATGGGTACTCTAGTGAAGCTTAAAATACTGATCTTTATGTTCCAGTGCACTGTCAAACTGGTAGCATTTTGTGCACTGCAGCTGGTAACATGGAGGGCATATGGTATAAATTTGGTTTACATTCATTTTGATATCAAGGATTGTAGCTTCATACCAAAGATGCAAAGAATATACCATATGAAGATTGATATACAGTAACAGTCAATGTGGGATGTGTATGGTACTCAAAGGTTACATACTGTTATTCATGGTGACCTGACGTTAGAGACATGAAATGACTTTAATATTACCAACATGGCCTTCCTGAGCACTCTGATAAAGAATGGGGCCGATGAATAAAGGTGAACCCTCCCACAGGCAGTGCAAAAGGGAAGGGCTCTTCAGGAATGGTGCTTTGCTTCATAAGTAGATACAGAATTTTCATTGAAATTCATGGAATAAATGACCGAAAATGTCAATATCATAGTCCTGTCATCATGAAGTCGATAACTGCATCACCTGTAGGAAACGAAATCCAATGAACTCCCTGAAGGTCAGGTGAAGGCATGTGTGGACACATCCTCGAGGAGATTGAGCCATTGGAGAACAGGTACTGGCCTGATATCCCAGCAGAGACCCCTCCGGAAGCCTTGTGACGGTGTATTATAATAAAGTGAATTACAAGCATTAATCACAAGGATCGGATTCATACTGATTGACAAAGTCAATAAATCACCAAGGGTATGAATAATTTTGAACATCGCCCAGTTTGGATAACTCATCTTTTCTATTGTTATGCAAATGAGGTGAAACCGGAAACGGCATTCATTTGCAGATGATAACTAAATGTATTCAAGTGATGTGCAAGTAACTTCATTTAACCATTCATTTTTAGGAAAAATGCAAAAAACTAGAATTTTCCAAGGGGTATGAATAATTTTGTTGTTAACCGTATATATATAAGTATATACATCTACACTTCTGAAAATATAAGTTACATGTATAAGAATCAAGTATATGACCAGTAATTTCATGCTGGCACATGCATACGTTATATTTATATATTATATTATGATATACTCAATAACTGATGTATATTTTCAAACTACAACACTCCAAGTTTTCACATTTTGTCTGAAAGTTTGGTTTCAGCTCCAAGATTTCGGCAGTCAAGTACTCGAGGACCATGTTTCAGTCATATTTGTATAGAAAATTCATAATGATAAAATCAGGTATTTCCATCTTTTATACGTTAGCCACATCGCCAACCGAGTCCACACCGACTCCCAAACTGTCCGATTCTTGGCCGTTCGTAGTAATGGGATTCTTTGCTCGTTTCTACGTTCGTCGAGGGTTGGTCTCGTTGGTGAGACTAAGGTCCTGTTAAAATCAGGTCTGAGTCTGATCTGTAAACGAAGTGTCAAAGTCACTTTTGAAATCAGCAGGGTCAGATTTTAATACACAGGAAGTGTAAGCTTACATATTAAAGGTTTAACGTGTAGCCATTCATAGGAAAAAGTGGAGGATTGGCGCCTTGTCAATGTAAGGTTACGGCGCCATTATGTTAGAACATAAGACTTGTATTCAGATATACGGCGCCGCGGTATTTTGTTAGTACACGTGTATTCAGAAATACGACGCCGCGGTAATACACGACGGGCGCGAATACCGCGGCGCCGGGAAGACTGTACACGAAGGCGCCGTGGCAGCAGTATTCGAAAAACGTGGTTATGTTTCAGGAGTAAATATCGTTATATGTAAGTCTTGGTAGGACTGTTCTCAAAGACAATCAAAATGTGTAAATGTCCTATAATAAGAGTACCTTGTTAACTCACTATATTTTTGTCAAAAGTTAAGGCAACTGGTAACGTATGTGTCAACATTGTGGATATGACAATTTCCTCTTTAAAATGAGACATATAGTCTGAGATACCATGATAATTCATTTTCATCCTTTTTTTATAGCCTATTCAGCTAGCTATCAACCATGTTGAGCCTACGCCAATAGTAGCCTATACGAAGAAATTAACAGCAGATTTATGCCCAAACTAATGTTTTTCTGTCGTGTTTTCTTTTGGTTTCAGACTGCTCGTCTTCACCATGCCTAAACGGAGGTTCTTGTGTTGCACAATCAGGAGGCTATGATTGTCTGTGCCCGACCGACTACTACGGGTCGAGATGTGAGAACTTGAACCCATGTCTAAAATACGAGTTCTGTTCAGATCGTGGCAACTGCAGCGACATCCAAGGGTCACAATGGGACTGCGACTGCTTTTCAGGATACATGGGTTACAAGTGCAAGCATATTGACTCATGTGCATCAAGTCCATGTCCCGAAGGTACTACGTGTCAGAATGTCTGGCCTGCATCGTACAGATGCATCTGTGACGAGCAAGGGTACTATGGGATTGAGTGTGATAACTTCAATGCATGCTCGAGCTCACCGTGTTTGAATGGAGGCAGATGTATGCACGAATCCAATCAGATATACACATGTGACTGCAACCCAGACGAAGAAATGACCGGATACTACGGCCTTAGATGTGAGCATTTCGACCCATGTCTACCCGAACCATGCAACGAATTGGGTGGAATGTGCAAAAACATTTCTGAGGTGGAATATTTCTGTGACTGCTTTCCGGGATTCTATGGAAACTTCTGTGCCAGTTATGACGTATGCATGACGTCACCATGCCTGAATGATGGAACCTGTGAATCCTATAACAATGGAACCAACTTTACCTGCCACTGTCCACCCATCTATCAAGGATCCCGCTGTGAAAGATTAGGTAAGTATAGCCTAATGGTTTATCTATCGCATTTGAAGGAAAAATATTCCCTTTGGATAAGGGCATTCCATTGTCATATTTTAGACTACTTTTCACGCCACGCATCTAAGAAAACTGTATGGTAAAATATATCTATAAAAGTATAATTGATTCACTGAATGAGAAGGTCGAATCACCCTTTTCCAATAGACCGCTTCGGTAATGTTGCAAATTTTATGCATACCTTTCAAACAAAGGTTGTTCTTGACAACCCGAAAGCTTACCGGACATAGCTACAAATAATGTATGCAAACTGGATTCCAAGCATTGAGGCTCATGTATAAAAAGCAGGTTCATGGAATAGCTTGTCACTAGGTGCTCAGAGAATATATGTGCATAAATTTGTAACATTACAGAAGCGGACTATTTTATAGATAAAATATGGCTAATATTGTTGCCTTTGTTCCAGAGCATAAGCCCAGTGCTTGTATTTAATTTTGCGCTCATCTACAGCAACATCTGCGTTTCATTGAGCTAGTCAGAACTACTTATGCGTTCAGGCATCGGTCGTATTGAGCCATCGTGATTATGATTTTTATAAAAGATATTGCTTCTTAATTATCTAAGACCTTCTATACATCAACATGATGTTCATTTAATATTAAGTAATCTAGGGCCATTGTCTCAGAAAGGTCAAACTCAAGCGACACACAATACAACACGAACTATTGACCATAATTACCGTCCTTAATAAATCAGGACTGAATGTATGACAAGAAGGAATTGAGGACAAAGGAATAGAGAGAAGGAAATAAGGAGGGAGAGAGGGAGACAGGTTGTTGCTTTTGGGGAGGCGGGGGTGTTTTGTTGAGCAATTTACGTTTTTGTAAGTATCTAAACCTTTTTAGATGTAAGGAAGGAATGGAAATTAAGGTAATTAAAGTATTATTCGGAAAGAGCTTCTGAAATAACAGAAAACCAAAGTGAAGTAATGTCCAATCATAACCACCGTAAAAAGCATCGGTGGTCTTCGTCAATTCGTTCATCGAAACTGAGAGATACGGCAAAATGAAAATGGAAAAAAGGAATAGAGAGGGTGTTAAAGAAATTTCATGGGTGAAAGAGGTGATCTGTTCTTCAGTAACTATACACTTTAAGATGTAATGCAGGTACAGAATAATGTATAGTTTATTTCTAATGATAGCATCTTTTAGAGAGTTGATTGAAAAAACAACGCCGGCTGGATGAATAAATTTCATGGGTGGAAGAGGTGATCTGTTCTTCAGTAACTATACACTTTAAGATGTCATGCAGGTACAGAATAATGTATAGTTTATTTCTAATGATAGCATCTTTTAGAGAGTTGATTGAAAAACAACGCCGGCTGGATGATAAAATTGAGTGGGGAAACTCCCCCTCCCTGCACCCACTCTCCCCCCCCCCCCCCCCTGCGGAGCACGCTTTGGGTGCTCATCAGCCCTACTCACAACCGCCCCCCCCCCCCCCCCCCCCCCCCCCCGAAATTAAATCCTAGCTACGCGGTTGCCTGTGATGAACATATTTTTATCGCGTCATTAGGATGGTTTCATTGTATAATATTTAGAATAACATTTAGTGTCTGAACATTCCAAATGCTAAGTTTGTTACTTCATCGAAACGTATGTGATATGGCAGTCCCAAGCATGCCAACTGAAATTTCTTCCATTGCAGCATTTTTTCTTTTCTTTCTTTCTTACTCTTCCAGTGCAATGTATTGGTGATGTAACAGTGGACATTAAAGGCATCATCACTTGGCAAGATATCGATGTAGGAACAAATACTAGCGCATCGTGCGCGTCCGGCGGGAATAATGTCACTCGCGGATGCTACTTCGATGAAACCAAGATGGACACCAGATGGACATTTCCAGATACAGCAAATTGCGAGAAAGTAAGCTTTTGGAATATCTATTCTTAAACTACATTAACATTTTGGAGAGCATTAATCGTCATGGAGTAACGTACGAATCGATCATGTTTCTGAAAGATTATAGCATGATTATTGGCTTTATTCTTCTACATCATATAAATCAAATAGGAAAGTTTTCATCATAATCGTTTTCTCGATTAATTTACAAAATAAGGTTTCTTCTTTTCAAGAAGCAAGTTAAAAAATACTTAGTGGCTGTTGGTAAAATTGACACCGTTTTAAATGCTTTTTTTATGGAAAGATCTCTTTTAATACCCACCGTTAGGCTAACTTGACAAACGAAGTGGCAGCTACAATGACGTCATACCTTCGGGAATCAACCGGAAGTAATGCTGCTGAGATGGGTGACTCGGAGGTGTCTTCTGCTTCTGAACTCCTTGATGCAGTGGTCGAGTTTTCCTACGAACAGCAAGAGGTTAGTTTTCTTCCATTTTCTATATTTGCATACGAACGTTGATTAATGATAGCACATTGGTTCTTTCATTACTTTCTTAATGTTATGAATAGACTAATCATCTGAAATTGCTGCATATGAGTGATTTCCCAATCAAATTAATAGATGGTGCATGCTTTTTGGACGTATGTATATAATTAATTTGCGCAAATGTGTGTAGTTGGTTTTTATTAAAAGTCACAGTCATAATAATGTTTTAATTAAAATGTAATTGAAATGAAAAATGCAGATTTCGAATGGATTAACTAAGCGAAACCACTCGTTTGAGCAAATGAAAAGCCATGGAGAGCATAAGAGTTGAAGAAATTTCAATATTAATTTTCACACCATGTCAAAAATGTTCTTTCACTGACGATAACAATTTCGATGTCTCTGACTTAGACATCTTTTGTCGAATGGCGGGAACATGCTGCCGACTCTGCATTTGATCACCACTTAATGGCACGATGGTCTTGTTTGTCCGTGTATTATGAGAAACATGTGTAGTCTGGAACAGTCGGGAAGACATACGATTTCTGGTGTGACACATCCATAAACATGCTGCCCAGCACATTATGTTCATCAGAACATGATTTTTTTTACAATGCACTGAGGACGAATTGGCGTTTTGGTTGGCAAAAAAGATAATAACAAGCACCAAAAGAAATCTGCAACAAACTACAGATATTGTAGAATACCATCGCCTGTTATGATAATACAACCCATGTAATTTTATTTTATTCTTATTCTTTTTTTCTGTATATCAAATTGATAAGATATTTCAGGTTTTTACACAGTGTGCAACCGGCAGAGTAGCTGAAAGGATACAGTCATGTTACTGATGTGTCAATAATTGTCTCGCAAAACGGAGACTTTCCATTGACCTCAAAAAATGTTTGTCTACTTGAATGCAAACTCAGTCTTATCCGAAATCGCCTCTCTGGCTACCCAGAAAAAACCTCAACATGACTGTTCCCGTCATCTGATGCAGAGTCAACACTAACATTGTTCCGGTAATGTGCCGTCACTCTGAAAGAAATGTTTGCCTCGGAGACATGCGTCAACGTGAGAGGAAAATATCTGTTGAATGAAAGAAGGACTATGTTACAGGATGAAAATTGTAACTTTGAGCTCGTTTTATGAAATAGAGATGTAATGTGTACAAAATGTCACAAGCGCGATCTTGGGATGAGCTGAGCATCGACAAAGTTACTTTAAAAAGGTGAAAGAGCTAGTCATCTATCAAGGGTGATATGTGGAATTGGTTAACGGTGCAGAACATGTAATGTGATCAGGGGCGCGTTCATCAAGCGATTTGTCAGTGATTTTTACCGACAACTGTTATAAGCTACTGAAATCCTTGCATCTGATTGGCTGAGAGCAAATTTTTCAGTAAAAATCACGGACAAGACACTTGATGAAACGCTCCCCTGATTTGTGACAGATATCATTTTGATAGATATAGTCTTAACCCGTTGCCCAAGGGTACCGGGTGGTCCCTTTGTTAAGCCTATGGGAATGAGAAAATTGAGTAGTTAACAGGTCAAAGAACAATCGTAACTGCAGTACGTGCATTTTAGACTGTGTTATTATTCATATCATTATTCGGCAAAGACAAAACCAAGAAATCAGTGAATACAAAACAACAGCGCAGTTAGCAGAGAGTCACATGGATGCCGGGAGAAGAAAATGATTAACTAAATCAGTATAACCCGAGGGTCTTCTTTTCCAGTCCATGTTACTTTACATAAATAAAATAGGGTAAAATAGTGAAGTACGACAAAATGAAATTACAGTTGTAATTAAGAGATTAAGAAACGATAATCATGTTACCATGGTTACAGACATTGATGGATGTTTAGCTTGGTTTCTGATCAATGTAGCTCATTCAATGAAGTATCTCTCGCAATGAATAGCATCCATAGAAACAAAATTAAGCGGCGGGAATGAATTACTGAACAAATAAGCAATCATTTCACAATACATGTATGAAAATAATTGTGCGGATGCATTATGCGACTCTGCTGAAAGCTTTTACCCATCAAGTAACTGAAGTAATCTTTCGGATATTGATATACCAGTTATACATAATGTCTTTCAACCTTCTTGATGCTACATTTCGCATAGGTTGTTAGAGAATGAAAATAAGTTAAAGGGTTTACGGTTTACGAATTTCGTAAAGTAAGGTACGGATGGACCATGCAATACAAACCAGTTATTTCAGACGTTTCGCCCGTTGCCCTGTCACTGTGACTTTAAGAATGGATTTTTAACAGGAATGATGCCATGCATGCAATTTATTTCACCGTCATTAAAAAAATCCCCTCCCGTTATATGATTTAAACATTATGTTAATGATTCGTTAACAACGGTATTGATAATAAAATGGCAATAATATTCGGTTTTCTGACATTAGAGGGCTTCCAAATTGCTTTGGAAATTAATACCTGTATTAAAGCACCGGCAGATGTTACCGGCGGGCATTCAAAGCAATAACTCCAGCGAACTAGGTATGATGTGTTCATCTTTTACCGGACAATTAACACTATTTTTCCAGATTACAGGAAATTCTTATAATGAATTATCTTGAAAATTGGTTGATAATAGGCGAAAACAGTTCACTGACTTTAATGAGTTGTATCAATAGAAATTGTACAGATCTTTACGAGTGAAAAGGTATTATACACACACCGAGGAGAGATTCGAACCCCAACCACTTGATTAAAAGTCAAATGAAAGAACCGGATACAACAAGGTGCTTCCACTGCATATGTGCTTCAACGGTGCTCCTTCATGGTCTTCGACAGCATTTTTCCTCCTGGGAAGAGAAGTATGGTCATGTTTCCCGGTTAGAAATTCCCTATGCACCGTTTGGGTATCAAGAGGTTTTTGAAGAGTGACTTAACCTCGAAGAGAGCATCAACCTTCTTTTGCAAATGATTGAGGAATGTGAAGTGCTCTCCTCAGACAGAACTCGCAGTTTAAAAAAAAGGTTCCTATACAATGTTTAAATAGAAAATGTATCCAGAGGAAAACACTGCACATCACAGGAGCTATCTTTATTCATGTTTATGGACTGTTATAATGTCGTTTGACATATCGCTATGCTAGTAGCGCACAAGAGCGTGTCGCCACTTAAAATCTTATCGTGTACTCGTGACGTTGCTCTCTATTAAATGCCCTCGAAAGACGGTGCTCCAAAAGCTCATTGACATCGATGACAGCACATCAACTTTAATTCTGACGAATGAATCCGAACGAGTGCAAGACATTTAAACTTTATGGGAGTAGTTCACTTTCCCTTCGATCAGTGGCTACGAGGGATAGGAGAGGTACCCCCCCCCCCCCATCCGCCCCCACCGAATGACGATATCAGACAGAGAAAGGAAGAAGAGGAAGAAGAGGAAGGCAACATGAAAATAATATATGACCCCTAGCTCTCACATGTCACACCCTTCCTTTATAACTTTATGGTTTTGTTATCTCACACTTCATTAACCTGTAGTAAGACCGCTGCTGCCCCCCGCCCCCCGCCCCCCCCCCCCCTCTTCCCATGACAGAGCCCAGTGTCTGGACATACGCTACACCACTGTCTCAAATGTGCATAGAATCTAATCAAAATATTTATTGCAACGACATTGCAAGTATTGTTATAATCAGCGACATGTTTGGGTTCTGGCCATCAGGTTTATAGGGCACTTGATTTGGATTTCTCTTGTTTTGTTTCGAGTGGCCCTCTTTTCCATTAACCATCGTGGGAGCAGCATATTAATGAGCAATATATTGATTGAAGAATAATGATGAAAAGGAACGCAATGCCTTACCTTATATTTTATAATAACGAAATCGTTGGGCCTCATAATTTCAGCATAACGGAATGATCAACATTTCTAATATTCATGCACTATATAGGTTTTCATTTCACATACCTGACTGAGACTATCTACACCCATTCCTCTCTCTCTCTCTCTCTCTCTCTCTTTCTTTCTCCCCCCCCCCCCCCTTCACCCTGCTCCGTACTTCGATTCTTTCTTTCTCACTTCCTTCTTCTCGATTACTCCTTTTTCACACCCTCTCCTCATCCCTCTTTTCTCTGTTCCTTTTCAGCCAGGTACTTCCTAGTTTTACCCACTTCAGTTTCAAAATCCAACCTTCAAAGTGCAATACGTGGATATTAAATTGTTACATGTATTTGTTTATTGGTTTATTATATATGTCATTCTTATATCTCGTTACTCTATACATGTTTTCTATTGAAATTTGCATTTTGATGTATTTTTGATGTTCATTTTCACAATTCAGCATCATTACTGTTGCGATGAGAACATAATAAAACCACTGAATTGAATGGAATTGGATTAGAATCAAAGTAAACTGGTATCTGTTAGTTTCCGTGTAGAAGACTTAATGGGATTCGAAGTATTGTCGTAATGCAAAAAAAATATGAAACAAATAGGCCCTGGTTCTGATAGCAGGTTTAAATTAATCTTAAAGTTAACCCTGAATTAACTAAACACGACTTAAACCTCACCACCGGTCTAAGTGTGGTTTAACTCTCTTTGTTATTCTGATAATAGTCGCCAGGTTTAGTTAAACCCGGCTATCAGAATAGGTCTATCTCCAGGATCATTATCAACATGTTTAATGGAGCAACAAGATTCCCCATGGAGCAATTAGTGGTGGTGAATACCAGCAGTGCAGGAGGGGGCTTTCCAGTCGAATTAACGTCCGCGTCCTGCTTTTATTTTAGCAGCTTATCGAGGCTGTGGCCTCGATTTTTTGGGGTCATGCGTCGTCTATTTAAAATTTTCATCTTTTCCATCGGCTTCGGACTGATTTTATTCAAGTTTATTTTATTATTGGAGCTTACCACTTTTATTTCTAAATTATTTCTAAAGTGTCATTGTCTACCTGTGTAATATGTTTATCGGAATGTATTTTCAAATGCTTTTATTATGACTCCGCCCACCGAAGGTGGTACCGGAGGCATTATGTTTTCGGGTTGTCCGTCTGTCCGTCCGTCCCGCTTTCTAGTTCTAGCGATAACTCAACAACCACATGAGGTATGAACTTCAAACTTGGTGCTAGTACATGTATGTATCACCATAGGAAGACGATCTGATCAGATTTTGGGGGTACGTAGGTCAAAGGTCAATGTCACAGAGGCCAATTCTTGAAATTTCAGGTATTAGCCTCGTTCTAGCGATAACTCAAGAACCATTTAAGGTATGAACTTCAGACTTGGTGCTGGTATTTATCACCATAGGAAGACGATCTGATTATATTTTGGGGTACGTAGGTCAAATTTCTACAAGTCCAATCACTTAGACCAGTTTAACTATTTGACCTTGGTATGTTACTCACAAGATAAGAAACTCTTGTACTAGTAACTACCAGTGGCAATAGCAACAAAGTTGCCCTGGTTTGTCTGCAATATTTCCAATTTCAATTTACTTCTGTCAGTCCTTAAAAATGTTCAGTTTTCCCTAATCGCATTGACGGAAACATGGTTGAATCATAATTCTCCACCTATATATAATATTCCAAATTATGATCTCTTTCGTGTAGATCGCCAAATTGGAAGAGGTTGTGGGGTAGCTGTTTATATGCATAAATTCAAGGAAAGGAATAAATTCCTACCAGGTACCCATTTACTACACCTGGGTGGAGAGTGGCAAATGTAGATTAATGTCTTGCCAAAGGACATTAGTGCCGCGGCGGGACTCGAACCGCGAACCATGAGATCCACAGTCTGGTGACGCCTCCACTAAACCACGACACCCTCTACAAATTCAAATACATTGTAGGAGACTTTAATATCGATTTTTCAACCCCTCACAGTTACCACTGCCTTTAACTTATAAATATCTTGTCATCCCATTCCCTCCACTCACATATCGATAAACCAACCAGGATTACCAGCTCAACACAATCAATAATCGATAATAATTTCTGTAATGATCCTATTAATAAAGACAACGGTGTACTGTATTATGACATTTCTGACCATCTTCCTGTATTCATGATAACTAGAGTAAAGCAAATTGTATCGGAGAAAAAGATTAGTTTTCGAATGCAAGGGGCTGAAACAAAACAAAATATAGATGCATTTATTCATGATTTATATGAAGAAGAATGGCAGGACGTATTTTATGAAGATGATGTCAAATAAAGCCTATGAAATTTTTATCAATAAGCTCTCATATTATTATAACAAAAACATCATTTTACAAAAAATAAAGTTACATAAAAACCATAGTAAACATCCTTGGATTACACGAGGAATCATTAAATCAATACATACTAGAAATATCTTATATAAAAAATCACTAAGTCAACCAAATACTGAGAATCATACAAAATGCACTAAATACCGTAATAAATTAACAACAGTTATCCGCATTTCTCGTAAATTATACTTCTCACGAACAATTGAAAACAATAAAAATAACACGGGTCCCCTTTGGAAAACAGTAAATAATATACTTGGTCGCCAGAAAGACTCTCACCCTAAAATAGAATTCACTCATAATATCAGTGTCATTAATAACCCTGATGAAATAGCAAATTCTTTTAACAATTTCTTTATAAATATTGGATTAGATTTAGCATCAAAAATAAAAAAGACCATGGACATTTTTCCCAATACCTTCCAAACAATAACAACGCCGCTTTGTTTTTTAATCCAACTAATGACCATGAGATTTTAGAAATTGTCCGATTATTAAATGATACAAAATCAAGTGGACATGACAAAATAGTGTTCATCTCCTAAAACAAATTATTTATTACATAACATCTCCCCTCACATCTTTAATCTATCCCTCTCCTCGGGAATATTTCCTGATGCACTGAAAACTGCGAAAGTAATTCCCATCCACAAAAAAGATGATCCATCTTTAATAAGTAACTATCGTCCGATTTCTTTACTGTCAAGTATATCCAAAATACTGGAAAAAATTGGCTACAAGAGATTATATTCGTTTTTGGCTACAAACAATGTACTTACTCCCAACCAATATGGATTCCGAAAGAGCCTTTCAACTGACTATGCAATCCTTGAATTAATTGATAAAATTACTAAATCCCTCTCTAAAAAGGAGCACACAATTGGAATTTTTATGGACCTTTCAAAAGCATACGATACCATTGATCATTCAATTCTAATAAGGTTAGGCATTATGGAATAAGGGGAAATAACCTATCTTGGTTTAATAGTTACATTTCCAATAGATCCCAATTTGTTCAATATAATAATAGTAGATCACAAACATCCACTATAAAATGTGGCGTTCCCCAAGGATCCATTTTGGGTCCACTCCTTTTTTATGTTAACGACATTGTTCATTCTGCGCCATCATTATCATATATATATATTATTTGCAGATGACACTAATGTATTTCATTCCCATAAGGATTTAAATGAACTAATTGAAACAATTAATACACAATTAATCAATAATATCCCATTGGTTTAAATGCAATAAACTTTCGTTAAATATAAGCAAAACTAACTTCATACCCTTTAAGACTTAAGTTCAGCAAATTTTTTCCACGACGATATAATAGTTGACGATGTTACCCTCACTAGTAAAGATTCAACAAAATTCTTGGTTGTATTAATAGATTCCAAATTAACGAGGAAAAATCACATTGATAATATATCATCTAACATATTATCAAAAGGAGTAGGTATATTAAACCAACTAAAAGACAGTTTACCTCAAAAATCCTTATTTATATTGTATAATGCGCTAGCTTATCCGTATTTATCTTACTGTAACCTGGCATGGGGAAATTCCTACATAACAAGAATTAATTCCTTACTTTTACTCCAGAAAAAAGTGCTGCGCATTTGTACGTCTTCGCACTATTTAGCAAACACAGATCCATTATTTTACAAACTAAAAACACTTAAAATAAATGACATTCATGTATTCCAAACGGCTATTTTTATTTTTAAATTCTCGAAACAATCTCTACCTATTACTCTTCAAAATGCATTCATTCATAACTCCAACGTCCATTCCTATCCAACTCATCATTATTCCGATATTCACTTGAACAATCCCAGACTATTCCTGGCGCAAAAAAACTATTAAACACGATGATCCTGATATATGGAACTCACTACCTGGAAATATAAAATCTGCCTCTTCTCATTTTTCTTTTAAAGCTCTAATGAAGAAACATTTGCTGCTAAATTACAACCATGAATAATTGCTTTGAATATCGACCCCTGATTGTCCTGTATCCCTTGTTACCCCTAAACCAAACTCAACTTCCCTCCATACAATTATATTCTCTGCAAAACCATAATCCCCAGCTATGTGCACTTTGCACCAGCGCACTCACAGCACAGATATATGCAATTCCTTTAAAATTACAACGTGGTGATTTATAAGTGAATCACAATGTATGCAATTTTCTTGAATTTACAATATGGTGAATTATTTCTAAATTTATTTCCTGAATCCTCCTCATCTATACGCAGGTAATTCTGGGCTACTATCGCATTTGCTTATGATATTTTTGCCCTCTGCATTTTGTTAAATAATTGTACCTACATCATCAAATGTTTTATGTCGAACTATATCTATACTCACTGTATTATTGGTACGTGTATATGTTATCACTGTTAAGATGGTTACATTCATGATGTAAACACTCAATTATTTCTATGTAAGTTTATCGCCTTATCCTTTACGTTTGAATGCAACTGTTGTTTAACATTGATTATGAAATAAATGCAGAAAAGCATCTGTAAACAAACAAACAAAGGTCAAGGTCACAGAGGCCAAGTTAACTCAAGAACCATTTGAGGTATGAACTTTAAACTTGGTGCTATACACACTAAGAAATAGGGGTTCAAATTTGAACCCCTAGGGGTTGGTACAATAGCAGCACCCCAAGGGGTTGAAAATTTGCACCCCGGTATGGGGTTCAAACAGTGGTGTAGTGGAGCGTATACGCTTGTATACGCCGTATACGTAAAAAAGAAATTGGACTTTTTCGGGTATACGCGCGTATACTTAAAAGAAATTATCAGGTTTTAAAATTAAAAAATATATAAATATAGGAAAAAAGAAGAATTGTATGAAATTTATGAAAAATCGTAATTTGTGTTGGCGATCCATATACTCGACAAACTTTTGACAAATCAAACGTACGTATTGCAGTATGATTGCGTATTATTTTTTACGTACATCCGATCCATATCCGGCCGGGCCCGCGGCGCGCGTGTGATGTGCATGTGGCGGACGCGACGGCGTGTGCCCAGCCCGAGGCCACTGGCCGGCGCGGCTAGGTAGCAAGTGCGAGGCTAGCTGCTAGGCTAGGCGCGAGCTGGCTATATGCTAGTCCTATAGCCGCCAGGCCATCATCATGGCTCATGCGCCGTACAAAATATACAATGTACAACTTCAAGGCCAAAGGAGGCGGAGCTGATTTCGTGCAGTGGCCAGGTCCCAGGACCAACTAAGGAATTTCAGCCTTTGAAGTTTGAGGAAAATTGTGGGTGCAACATCCCTATGCATAGGTCCTATATTTTTGTTGCATAAGCACTTAGAATTGCAGAACTTTTTGAGGGATTTATTTCAAAGAACAATTCTAAACAAATATATTGTGTTCATAATTTCTCTGCAGTTTTCCTCAGTAAAATATCCAAATACTTTTGGATGTGCGTGTATAATCAGGGCAATGTGAACGTTGCATTGTATGAACTTCAAATCTATACTCATCTTTGCACTTCTAAAACGAATTCAGGTCTCAAAAAGCACAACTCAGTTGTAGTTAATTGTTAAACAGTTCATTGTGTTCAATTACCAAAACTGCACTGTTTGCACATCAAAAAAAAAGTTTTAAAGAAATGTTATTAACATTGGGTATGTTTCTTCATGAATATTTTGCTCAAGCTCCCAACAAAATGTATGAAATGAGTAAAGATGTTGTGCACTTGTACATTGCCTCTTTAACAAACAAGACGTTTGGAAGTGACAGTGTGTTTTATAAAAATCTGTAGTACTAAATTAAATAATTACCTCATACACTTTATGATAGCACAACCTTTACAGGTGATGAGAATTTTCAGAAACTAGAACTAGAAAATCATTATTATGACAACGGTTTGATAATATTTGGATTAGTTTGTGCATTTTAGACATATGGTTGATGCAATGATTGGTCTGAAAATACGACTCACTAACCCTCACTAATGCTTGATGCCTTTTGCAAAAACTAAGATTTAATTATATTTTGATGTGATATTTATTGTGAAAAAGATGTGAATGTTACACTGTCTAAACTACAAACTTACTACTTGCATTCACTTCTACAACTAATGCATAACTAATAACAACCACTGGCGTAGACAGGGGGCACAAGGGGGCCATGCCCCCCCCCCCCCCTATTCAGCCACTAAAAAAAAAAAAAGCGAGAGCGAAAAAGCGGGAGAAGTGAGAGAGTTTTCGCGCTTCGCGCGGGAAGGGGGAAATAACTCTCCTCTCCCTGCACCAGCCCCTGTCACATACAGTGCAGTATTGCGTCCTAATAACTGAAAAGCAGTCATGGCGTCGAACTGTAACTTTCCGCCTAAACAAATTGTTTGCTACAATCTGTTTTCTTTCTCTTAAATTTGCTAAAACGTCAGAGCTTTCGCGCTTCGCGCGGGAAGGGGGAAACTCCCCCTTCCTGAACCCACCCCTGTTACATACCGTGCAATATTGCTCCAAATAATTGAAAAAGCAGTATATAACTTTCCGCCTTTGTTTGCTACAAGCCGTTATCTTTCTCTCAAATTTGCTAAAATATCAGAGCTTTCGCGCTTCGCGCGGGAAGGGGGAACCCCCCCCCCCCTCCCTGCGCCCATCCCTGTTGCAGTGCAGTATTACGCCCAAATAACTGAAAAGCAGTCCGGACGTCGAAATAACTTTCCGCCTAAAAAAGGTGCTACGAGCCGTTATCTTTCTCTCAAATTTGCTATAAAACGTCAGAGCTTTCGCACTCCGAGCGGGAAGGGGAAATTACCCCCTTCCTGAACCCACCCCTGTTACATACAATGCTGTGTTGCGTCCAAATAACTGTAAAGCAGTCCTGACCTCGAAATACCTTTTCCCCTAAAAAAAAGGGGGTGCTACGAGCAGTTATCTTTCTCTCATATTTGCTATAAAACGTCAGAGCTTTCGCTCTTCGCACGGAAGGGGGGAATCTTCCCCCTCCCTGCACCCACCCCCTGGGGAGCACGCACCAATTTCGCACTCTTCGCGTGCTCACAACCGCCCCCTAAAATGACATCCTGGCTGTGCGGTTGGATCCTTCACGTCTGGCCCCCCACCAGTGGGTGTCAATCCCTGGAGGGGGGCGGTAGGGGTATATATCCCCCCAAAATATGAGGTGGGGTAATGGCCTGTTAATGCACTAAAAATCTAGTTTTTGAAGGTTTGCAATGCGAAAATTTTCGAAAGCTCGGTCGCTTTGCTCCCTCGCATAATTATTATCTTTCAGGATCTCGTAATTTCGCGCCCCCAGTAGGCCTATATTGTTCTTAAATAGTTTAAAGGGTTCAAAATTTGAAAAAAATAAAGATGTATAATTGCTTTGCTCAATATCATGTATGTATTATGACTCCTGCTAAATATTGCGCCCCCGATGTAAGATAAATAAAGTGTATAAAACAGCATTTGCAAAGGTTCAACTTTTGAAAGAAATCTCAACTTCAGGTACCCTTGCTGAATTTCTCGACTCTTTCTCAAGCCTTTCAGGGTTTTCGTTAGTTTTGCTCCCGATTGTAGAAGTGAGTGAATAGAAAACCGCTTATCAATGCATAAGATACGAGCTTCTCTACCGCTCGAAGAAATTGCGTTTTTTTAGGGTTGAAAATTGAAAAATTTGCCGCTCGGTCGCTTTGCTCCCTCGCTGACGTAGATAGGTTTGGGCACTCGGGGGGGGGGGGGGGGGGGGGGCATGTGAGCGTGTATGTGAGTGTGTGTGTGTGTGTGTGTGATGATGTGCGTGGGTGTGAGGGTGAGTGTGTGTGTGTTTTTCTTGTCAGGTCACGGGGTTATTGTGTTTGTGAATCACCACCACATCACGGTGCATCGCCTCGTCGTAACTTGGTGCTCTGAGGATTGAGCTATCAATATAAGGGAGTATACCCAAACAAATATTTACCACTACAACATTGGGTTCAAAATTGCACCCCAATATAGGGTGCATTTTTGCACCCTCTGGGTTCATAACTGCACTCTAATGGGTGCAACGTCGATGACAATCGATCACCATTCTCGCCTCTTCACAGCTTGGCGGCAGACCATTTAAAGTTGCCGTTATTTCATATTTAACGCACATAGAACACAGACAGTACAATACACGCAATGAGGGGACCTCGGTGAAATCTATCAGGCCACACCCGGGGGCTTCTACAGTCTCACATTTAGGATTAGTCGCTCAGTGGGGGGGGGGGGGGGACAAAAAAAAAATTCGCCAAACCTTCAAAATTCGCTCAGTAGGGGGTTATGGGGGTCCAGTTTCCCTCCACAATTCCCTGACAAGCAAAAAGTCTTCATTCTAAAAGGGGGGGGGGGGGGCACAATTGAGAAAATGACGGATCGTCTATGGTCAAAATGCATACTTCTCTTCCAAAGGGGGGGGGGGGGGGCGGGCACAAGCCGGAAGTGCACCCCTGGATCCGCCAATGAGTGTATTATGTAGTATTTTTTGTTAAAAACATTATTACTTTGTACTTTAATATTGAAAAGTTGGAAATAAATGTCTTGAAATTGAAATTGAATTGAACTTGGAACTAGTATGCATCAATACAGTGAGACGAACTGACGAACATAGGTCAAAGGTGACAGGTCATAGAGGTCATTATACAAGTGTATGTGAAAGTAAAGATTTTTTTACCTTTGTTATCACCATATCTCAATTTTTTTCACCTTCTTTATCACCATATCTGAACTATTATGTACTTTTTGACTAGGAGGAGATAAAGTGATCAGACTTTTGGATTATAAGGTTAAGGTGTAATTAGAGGCTTTTTATTCTGGTTCAATCAAAATTTAAAACAAATCAACATGAATGTGCGATATATTTCTGATCTGGCAAGGGCAGAGGCATAAATTTCGACTGCGCGTAGTCGAGAATTCATCTAGTTTCTAGAATGTTGTTCTTTTGCCGCACATTTTCCATTATCTCGATTAAACTTGATCAGTTCCTTATACATATAAGAATAAATGTGATTATACTTCATTCTAATGCAGTTGTTAAACTCAGAGAATTTGAATTGTACCGGCAATGCAAACAGTTTTGTGACGCTTGTGCTGACAGATGTGTTCATAGTAGATGGTTTGTGCTTTTCAAAATCTGCTATATACGACCCTGCGCCCCCCCCCCCCCAAAAAAAAAAGAAAAAAAAAAAATGAAAGAATAGTCTTGCATTTCGATGGGTGATCAGCGTCAGCTTAGTATAGCAAATTAATTTCCAGTCATTTCGATGAATTATGATGTTCTTTCTCTCAAGACCTTCATATTCATGGGGAAAATTAAGGGCACTTTAACTTTCCCTGAAAAAAGGAATGGACATTTTCAAAAATATGAAGAGCTTATTATGGACTAAAATGCAGATGATTTTTTTTTACCTTTATGATATTCATCATAACAAATATTTTTTTTTTCATGAAGCTGTCTATGATCTCAGTAAGTAGCATCAGTTGTAATTGTCGGTGGAAATACTCTTTCGTGTCATTTTTGTTACCATAAACTTTTAACAAAATCTTCTTCCAAGAAAGTGATTGCAAGTGTATAGGACGATGGTTTATGAAAAATAGTTATGAGAATTTATTTTTTCCCATGCAGATGGCTGGCAATATTATGGAATGTGTGAGCAACCTACTAGAAGTTGAAGATGCGGTTTTAGAGGCTAGTGCACATAGTTCTGGAGCTGATATCAGGTAGGAATATTGTTCTATTCATCCAGGAATAAGCATTATATTTCAATTTTCATTTTCTACCTAGCATGTTTTAGATGTTTTTGATGAATAGAGTGACGTCACGATTTCCGCCCATGGTACAGACCACAAAAATCGCCGAGTGAAAACGACAAAAGAATGTCTTCACATTTTGACTGGGATAGAAGGCACAGGTCGGAAAATTCTCTGAACAATTTCTCAAAAATATCTGACTAGCAAAAAAAAATGAAAGTGGGTAGCGTTCTCAAACTTGGTCGGAGGCATACGAGTATACTTAATTTCAGTTGCAGTCCATCGTCTATCATGAGGAAGGTTTCTTTTCTTTATGCCCCGGCCACACCCCCGATTCGCTACTCACAAAATTTACTTTCATCATCATTATTATCCTCTGCAATATCTTAATGACTTTGTTATGTTATGTATTATATCTCAGTGATCTTACTATTGTATTATATTGTAAAACAGTAAAAGTTACAGACAGCCTATCTCGCCTGCAACTTTTAGAAAATGTTTAATTATGGTAGAACTGAGTTGCTTATGTTTGCAATCGGTCGTGGAAAACAAAATAATGCACAAAAATCCGTTTCAATAAAGAACCCCGGAGGAAGCGAGTTGGCGCAAAATACTTGGCTTTTGAATGATTCTCCAGCTAATGTCTGTGTTGCATGTCTATCAGTATTCCTGGAAACAGGCTGGGTACATAACAGGTGTAAAATTATCTTCTCTTGTGGCAAGATGTGTACGAGAAGAACATCTTACATACAAATCTACTGCACTTCTCAGAGAGAGAGGATGAGGAGAACACGATGCAGATGTAGTACTAGTATCACACATACCCTAGTCAGCTGTGCAGGGATAGGATAGGAGGGGAGCACGGGGTCGCAGTGATTAAAGTTCTCTCTCTCTCTCCCTCTCTCTCTCTTATATCCACGGGAGACTGCTGAGTAATTATTAAAATGAAATCATATTTCATGGGTTTTCAGCTTATCAGGATAGGACGAATGTCTGAGTATCTATGTCCTTAAATGCATTCAGTAACACTTCTAAGGTTAGAGGCAAGAGAGCACGTATCCCAGGCGCCACTTAACCCCTTCCATGCCACCAGATTTTTGAGCAAAATTTTCAAGAGTTAACATTTTATATCTTAAGTTATAATTTGCTGTCATCTGCAAGCAATGCAGTTCAGTTTCTTCATATCTGCATCGAATAAAATAATTTGATAAATAACACACAGAAAGAATTAGTTCCGAAACATTATCGCACATGAATATTCTGAAGTTGGAGAAGGAGAAGATCCTTTGTCAAAAATAACTTTTTGGCACTTAAGCCAATAAGATGCTAATACTGCATTTTATTTGATAATTGATTTTTTAGTCAAGAACGTGGTAACCAGCTTTTGTTTCTTTCAACATTTTTTTAAATTTTGCCTAATTTTCCAGTTGTTTCTGGTATGATGATCGTCTTATCTCAATTGAGTAAAAGAGGGGAGGGATATCATTTGAAAAGATATTGATAGTTAAGCTCATATACCATTTTCTCAGATTTCTTTTCTTTGATTTAAGTGATAAATATCACAATATTTTCTAATCTAAACACAGCTGAAAATTAGGTTTGCAGAATAGGAGCAATAAGAAAACAAAGACGTGGAAAATCTGATAACATGAGAACGTTATCAATTACATTTTGTTTTCCTAGATAACTCCTCCTTGTCAGAATCGCTATAGGAGGGATTTTACGTAAATGGCTTTCTGGAAATCGTCTACATCGAAATGTTATCAGGATCTTAGGATATTTCCTTATAGTTTAGTGACACTCTATCGCCCAAGACATATTGTAGATTAGTTTTGCAATACATTTTCCCAAAAATGAAATAAACTCAAATGACCTTTCAAAACATATCCCGTCATGATCAGAAACCAACGTACCACAATAATTACTTTACAGTATGCAGAGCAATGTCCTTTTGGGCAGCACGACAAGTTTTTTTTATTCCATATGAGTTAGAGAGGATATTTGGAAAGCTTTAGGTTCGATGAAACGAAAAAGGTGACTATGATGATGCGAGCAGTCATATTTCATCCATCATATAGGTATAGATGACGTCATCAAAACACTGGTACGCGGAAAAGCAATATCATAGCTGGCAGCAAGTGTCGTGGTAGTGACCAAATTTTGAGTGGAACTGCATGATCACACATTTTTGTTCGAGGTGTTTGCTTTTTTCGCAAGACCAAATCATTTTCTTATCACGAAGTTTAAAAAGCTATGTTGCTTTGTTGATGATTGATGAAGGGAATGTTAAGTGATATGAACAATATCCATTACCGTCAACTTCTTGGTTGGGAATGAAAGTATTGTTTCCCGTACGTTTAGGCATGATTATATGATGTTTCCAAGACAAGTTTCTGAAGCCCATCATGATGTATTGAACACGGACTTCGAAATGTTTTGTGTTTCAACAATTACAGTAATGATACATATCCAATATAAATGACATCGTGATAGATTGTTTCCACTGTATTTCGCATATTGACATAATGTTTCTTTATTATTTTATCGACACCCGAATCACTTTGACGATCATGAAGATTGATGCGGTTTGTCTTCTCTTTTAAGATGTCATACATTTTCATCGAAGGTATAATAAATGGGTATGATTGTACCTTTCCGTCGATTTAATCAAAATACTTGTCACCTTTGTTTTGAGTAATCATTTTCATAGATAATTTGTAGTTCTTATATCTCGCATTAACTTTTAATTATAAAAAAAAAAGATTTTATTCGATCTTTGAATTAATAATAAGTCGAAATACTACATATCAATGACGCAACAATAATGTTTTGCTTTGGATATTTTAGTAATTCGTTTTCCTTGATGAAAAGTCATTCCCTTATTTCCCCACAAGAGAGAACACCGTGTCACTTATTAATATGAAATCAGAGTGAACAAAGTACATTCACACTGTCACAATATACAGGTATTCCCAAAGCCAATTGTGATCACACTAGTCATGCTAGTATGCATGTCGCAGTTATTGCAATTTTCCCCTATGATCACATAATCTGTTCACATAGTCAAAGTGTTACCAAGCTTTGTGTTTACACTGTGTTCTCCCTGGCTAATTCACGTTCTTGTTTATCATCAAAACCCATTTTGGTAGCATCCTATAAGTTAACAAATCTGAGCAAGCTCTTTGTCCCCTTCGCATCAACGACATAATTTGTTTCGCAACATGCATCATACTTGGGAGATGTTGTATTGCTTGAGTATAATAGCATCTATGCAAACATAGAAGCCCGATGTTTTATATAATTTATGTATAATCAACAGGAAAGTAAGTTGGAAAGGGGCTTCTAGGCTGTATAACTCAGACCCCGTTTCATAAAACTTGTTATCAATAATATGCTACAATAATTGTTATAAAGCTACCGAAATCCTTGAATCTGATTCGCTGAGAGCAAATTTGTCATAGAAATGGGGCAGTTGTTATTGATAACAAGTTTTATGAAACAGGGCCCTGATCACCTTAGTTTCTAGAGAAAACTATTATATACTACTTTACCACAAGGGACCTATACGAGATGGCGTATAGCGTCGTTAGAATGATATCAACATTATATATAAATTACTCTAAGCCCGGAGCTGAACGTTTATTCCATCAAGAAAGCTAATATAATGCTTTCATAATGATCCCATAATGATCCCATATTGAATATTCTTTCTCTGTCGAAAGCTTTACAAAACTAGGCATGTATTACAGGGGCGTATCCAGGGGGGCGCAACAGGCGCGCGCCGTCCCTATTGACCGTCGTAAAAAAAAAAAATAGCAAAAAAAAAAAAATCCTCATACCAATTGAAAATATTGTTCATTAAATAGGCTTCAAAATTGGTCACATATAGCACTATTTTGCATCTCAGCCCTTCTTCAGAAGCAAAAATTTTCCAAAGACCCCTCCCCCATGACGGCGATCAATAATTCCTGGCGTCCCCCCTATTGGGAAATCCTGGATACGCCACTGTATTATAAGCATCGTTCAGATGTACTAGGCAAGAAGATAAGAAGGCTCTCTGTGTGGAAATATAGCTACACGTATATATGTCTACAGATTGCAGAGTTTGTGAAGAGTGTGAGGCCAGATACGTTTTATATTTTAAAAAATACTCAAAATAGGTGCAAAAAGATGAAATACATCAACCTCTTGACTACTGAATTCTTTAAAGTCTATGGCCCGTATTCTGAACTCCGGTTTAACTTAAACCATGGTCTAAATGTGTGGTTTAACTATGGGCAGCCTAATGTGACACAAATCTCTAACAACAGATATTAAATTTATCAGCATTTTTGGTACTCAAACTTGTACAAAATGTCTGGGAATGATAAGTACAATAGTTTTCTTGACCATTAAAGCATATAAGACCAGAATCCAGTAAACATAAGGAACATACAGTGTGAACAAATTTTTGACATTTTGGGCTACCCATAGTTAAACCACAGATTTCCCCCAAATTTTATGTAATAAGCAACATACTGGACATAATAGCTATAGCTATAGATTGACACAGCGATGATACATCGAGTCGGTAAAAGGCCTTATTTCTATATATTGCTGTAATCATTGATGAACGAAAAAAGTAAACGGGTGTGCGTATCTATGTTCTTTCATCGGTTCTTGACTTTCTAGAGACTTTCTAGTAGTCCATTTTTACTTGATATTTGCATTGAAGTAAATTAACATTCGTCATTCAGTATTACGGAGCCTTGCATCATTTTAGAGATGAACATCGTTCAAGCAAGCATGACCTCGTGACTTGTGCTCAATCACCTGATACATGGCGGTAAATAGATGCCTGTTCATGTTTCCACGGCTGTGATCTCGTCTGTTGAGAGCCAGAAGGGCGTATATTCTGTGTAAAACAGTATAAGGTAATGCCTTTTTATCTCTCAACAAACGCTCATCCCCTAAAACGGGTGGACAAAGTAGAGAAATATCTTGCTAAAAGATCCGATGACCATTATCAAAAAATCGATGACGATAAACCAGGAATAATGACCGGGATCGTGACCAAATTGTTACATAATATTAATTAGCGTTGTACAATAACTGGATAATAAAATCGTTATTATTAGAATAATACTATTCACATCGATTATAACATCTGAGATATTTCCTTTTCCTACACGATTATATTTCCTGATATGAATATATATATATATATATATATATGAGAGTTGCCAATGCTGTTATATATGTTATTTCCTTACAATTATATATATATTTATATTATCCTTTTTATCGGTTAGAAAATTGACATGCTAACAATCCATGCAGCAAATTTATTATATTCGTCTATAGGGTAACGAAACATACATTAACACCATAAATATAACATTATTTAATACAAAACAAACGATAAAATTAAAATGACCTAAAAGTAGATCCTTTTAATGGAGGGTCATGCGAGGATCATCCCCAAAACTTAGTAACGTAGGTGACCTATGTAGGGTATTTGTCTTTTTATTAACAGTAAATAAAGATGTAGGTATACATGCGTCCGCTTATAATTATTAGCCCTAATCCTTATACTTTGGGGTCCTTGGCTGTCAGTATGCATACTCATGCGCCCATCGTAAACCATTTCCCCATAATCGATTTATGATCATGATCATAAAATATAGGGTATGGTGCAGAATCCGAGACATTTTTAGTGGTGGACTGTCTGCATGTACTCCTTGACTCACAAGAATTTCCCAAGGCATTGTACTTTTGGTGACGTATATACACGGCAGCTGAGTCCTTGCCCTTCCTATTCTCCTCCTTCCAAAAAGCTGATCATCCTCCCTCATCCTGAGAACAATCAGTGTATGAATGCACTCAATATTTCATGAATGACGTCACACATCTTTAATGATAATAATAAAGATGGATTTATACAGCGCATCATAAACTATTATGCAGTCTCTCTTAAACGCATGCGGGAAATACAAGATTGAGGTGCAGTAAAGCTTGACCTGCTCAAGCTTTACTGAAGTAAAGCTCAGTAAAGCTTGAGCAGGTCAATGGAAAGAGATTTAACGCACTGGCGAAACCTTTCTCATTTGGTCGTTTAGTGTTCCTGGAAATGAAATTAAGGCCAGTATAATTAGGCAATAATTCTTTTCCAATATGCTCTCAAAGTAAAGAAAGCCAGGCTTAATATTGAAAACGAGTATGTCTTTCTCCAAAAATAATTCAGTCATGAAGACAAATGATAAACTATACTTTATTTTCGTAAACTTTATTGATTATAAATATCTTTATTAATTAATATGTTTGAAACATGATCTGCCGTCATCGATTAAGCAAAATTAGTAATAGTCTCTTCTCTCTTCTATCTTCTCTCTTAGCCCCTATAACCCCCCCCCCCCCCAATCTCTTGAAATTTTAAAACGAATAAATATGATGGCCAGTTCTCGCAGATGTTTTTGAAATATGTCTTAGAGTCAAATAACACTTATTCTGCTCGGGAAATAAATATCTAGAAATTCGTGAGGGATTTCTTCATCAAGGACATTGCCATATGCTGTTGTGAAGTGTTACGTTTCAAGTTATTAAAAGTAGGAATACGTTACCCCCCTTTTGTCTTTGATAAAAACAACATGGTTTACATCCACATGTACATGAGACCTTCCCAGTTATTACATTTCCAAATATGATATATTTGTACACCTGTGCAAGAGGGATGTCTGGTACTTTATTGCATGAAATTGTATGATTATGTGAAGAGATACAAATTATGTTAGGCCGGCTTACCAGCCGCCTCCCCCCCCCCCCCCCCCCCATATTCCTTAATCTTACAGTTCAAATACGTATCTCAAAGATGTAGCTCTTTTTTTTCTTAGGGGACTTTGCTACACAGTGCACTCTCACGAGTTATTTTATATGACTAATCCGATCAGGAACTTTGATAGTATTCTTTGTTGGCAAAGCCGGGGTTTTTTTCGATCCTTTTCGGCTCAAAAGCAAAGAAAGTAAGTCTCGTTACGGCATGGTCCAAATATTGCAATTTTACTAACTTCGCGATGTTTCAGTGGACGTGGCTTAGCAAATGGCTTAGCAAAATGTTATATTTGTGAAGCAGCTTTCATCTCACGATCGCAATGTTATAGTAAAATCATGTTGTTATTTTTTCAAATTCATGTATACATACAGTAACATACAGTTAACAAAAAAATTATTCCCACAATGATTGTGGTTTCACCTGATTTGCATATCAATGGAAATGCTCATATTTTAATTTACCTGGCATTTTTAGAAGTATTCGTACCCTGGTTCAGGCATGGCGTTGAAGCATATTTTTTTGAAAATGCTCCTGTTTCAGACATTCCTAAGATTCTGTACATATTTTGCAACTATTTAAGAAAGGGAATAAATTACCCCTGAACCATTAAATTGTGTAAATTTCCTTGTGTAATTTTTATAACGATTGTCTGTCGCCTGTTCAATTAACATAAACCAATTTTTTTGCAAAACAAAAGCGAAACATAAATCAAAAATTGGTAAGGGTATAAATAATTTTGTTGTTAACTCTATGTACATGATTGTATATACAAATTGTTTTTAAAAAATTCGAGGACCCGTTTTTACCCCTTTTTTCCCCCATATTTCCAGAATTTGTTTCGGCAAATTTGTTCTGACAGGGCCCCCTCCCCATTCATAAGGATGCTAGCAAAGTTCCAAATTTCTTTATATGGTTGACCGTTCTATCAATACCACAATTTTCTTAACTTTGCAATGACTTAACAGACTGTTGATGACAATAGACTATATGATTTGTCATAATAATTATCATTTATGTAGGTGACAGTGAAAGAGAAAAAAGATACCCATGCGATCAACTCGAATAAACGATTTTCAAAGCAAAATTGTGTGAAATGCTAAAGTGGTCAAAATTCCCTTTGTAAAAGGGTCAAAGATATGAAATTATAGGAGTACCGACAAATTAGTCCATTTCATAAAATTATATACTCCGAAAAACACCTAAAGTGAAAGCAAAATTAAAATGCTTTGACTACCCCCACCCCTTTCCTCTACCTTTCTCTCTTTATCTCTATCTCTCTCTCTCTTTCTCTCACGCTCTGTCCCTCTGGAAACTATAATGGACAGGTATATTTCAAAATCATCGTGAAATACAATCCATTTTCCCCATATAATTGTTTTTTTTCCTTGCCTTTATGGTTGTAATATCTAATATCATTGTCAAAATAATACAGAACATAAAATATATGAACAATAGTATACAAAAGAAATGAAAAACAAAGTAATACATAAGCAATATATGCACATTTCATGCATGCTTATGTGAATATGTAAATGGAGAAAACCATAATGAACAAAGTATATGCCTAAATCTCCAGCTTATCCATGTCTGAAATTCATTTTGAGTCAATATAATACTTTTTATTATATTTTTCTTTAAAAATTAGGAAAATTAGAAAAAAAAGTAGCGTACTTTGGTATGCACATAATTTGCATATTTAACATTGGATCGTTTAAACGATTCGCGTGAATCGGACATTCGGTCTCCGAGATCTTACGGGGGTCAAAATGACCCCCCCCCCCCCCAGTAAAAACCTGGTCTCATGAGAAATAGCCCAGTTAAAATAGGGTTAAGAGATGAAAACTAACAACGCGTGACCACTTGGGATTGTATATATTTTTGGCACTGTCATTTGTCATCGCGACTAAGTCTTGGGCGTCGCACGTCGCTCAAATGGGTGAGGGTCTGAAAACCCCATTACCTTTTTTTCGTGTTGACGTATTCGACATTTCTGTAGGCTTTCAGCAAATGCCAACATTTATTTGCGTGTTGCCTGTTTGGTGCTTTTCATATACCTTGTTGGGAATTTTTTTTTTTTTGTTTTTGTTTTTGTTCAATGCTGTGTTTGTATTTCTTGCCTTACCTTTTTTCCTCTTCCTTTGTTTTTTTTTAATGTCACCACAGTTTCTGCTCTATTTGTTCTAAATTGATGTACATTAAGTCACCTGCCCACTTGCACTAAAAATTCGAACACTACAGGCAGATGAATAAAATTCAAAACAATCAAATAAAACTCAGGGGAAGTCTTGAAGCAGATGGAAAACAAGGAATGTATATCCCACAGATTTCTGTAAATTTCAAGATTATTCTTAAATTGTTGCGTTTTCGTTCATGACAGTTTCATTTTGAATTTCCAACATATTGACTGAATTTGGTCCCCGTAGTACAGATGATTATCGACATAATCTATATGGGTGTATGTAATGTGTCATTTATATTTACCGATATTAAATTGATATATTTCAGCCGTTGCCGATATTTCAATTACCTAGTTAAGTTTAACCATGAAAAAATGTACCATCTGAATTAACATCGATATGAACAGATGATTGACATTTAACTAAATTTTAAGAGATGATCCAAAAAGGTTGTGGACAATATTATGTGTGAAGATGTTATAACATCACTTTCAGTACATGCTATGGAGAAAATGGCTTGATTGTATGAATGGAACTATAGGACTTGTTATATGCATCATAATGAGAAATTGATGCTTTCATAATCATCTGCCCAAGCATTAAGATTTATTTTTAAAATTAGTAGAATTAATATTAGTATTTCAGCTAATAACCATTGTTCACATGGATGATGTCTCAAATGATTGCTAGATCCTTTCCGGAAGATACGAGATTCCATGAATAAAGTATTATGATAATCAAGAAGAACAGTTCAGTTCAACTGGTAAAAGCAACTTTGACCTTTGAGCGAAAATGAGAAAACAAATAAAAAATTATCAGCAGAATGAATAGATGCTGTATATACATGTATAAATTATGATCCTAAATGGAAGGTATTCATGACCAAAGCCCGTTTCATAAAACTTGTTATCAATAAAAAGTTACAATGACAGTTATAAGCACTGAACTATACTTGTATCATCTGATTGGCTGAGAGCAAATTTGTCATAGAAATGGCGCACTTCTTATTAATAACAAGTTTTATGAAACGGGGCCCAGATAATGAATCGTCAGCGATTGGAGGCGCCAATTATTTGGTCATCCACGCTACAATAAGCATGTTCGCTTCCTTAAACACTGAAAATGCATCTACATGTATTAGTAAATAGGGTATGAAATAAATTACACGATCGAGGTCTCGTTACTCTTTGGTTTGGCTTGGAAGGCATTGCGCTCTATTTGTCATTGAAACGTGTCTGTTAAGTCGAAGTATTGTGATTTTAATATTAACAAGAAATCAGTTTGTCTGATATTTGATTAACATTTCAATCAGGTAATGAACTACAATTTGTGTGTTTTAATGAAGGAAATATCTAAATATATTTTTTAATGAAGTAATTAATGTAAGAAGAAAAAAATCTTCTTGATTGCAAAAATATTTTTTGATGAAAAGACATATGTTTTGACATATGTTATTCAATCCAAATCAATATATTCTTGAACATCAACATAAATCATCAGATGTAGATTCATATAAATAGTCATATTTGAACAAGAAAAGGAGGGCAAGAAAAAGTGAACGCTTGAAATAAGAAGCCTCTCAAATATGACATTACATGTACATATCAGATGATACACATTACATTCAGATTAAAAATATATTAATTCAGCATACACACACACATACAAGAAAGAAAAGAGAATGAGATAAGTGTAGAATAAATAACAGTCATAACTATCATAATAATGAATTTAGTACATTAAGCATAGGTATCAATAATAACCTGTTTAAGTGTAGCTTTGAACGAAGAAATACATGTAGTTGTACATGAAACAAGAGTAACATTAAGATCATTCCAGATTCGTGGCCCAGTATTTGTGAAAGAATTCAGAATTAACTTGGAAGTTGCCTTGGGGTAATGGAATCTATTTGATGAACGAGTGTTATACTGATGGAATTAATAGTTGTATTGAAAAAGACGTACTATATTATTAGGAGCATATCTATTTTAAACTGCATGCATAAGTGTAGCAATTTTAAATTTATGAATATCGTAAACTGTCATTGTTTTCAAATTAAAGTATAAAGGTCGTGAGGGCGCTAGATAGAGAGATTTGGTGCAGTGCTTTTTTCTGTAGTTTGTGAATTGGATCTAATTTTGTTATTCCAACACTAGCCCATGTTACGTTACAATATTGAATAAAAGGACGTATCAAGGAATTATATAGCATGACAATTTTTTTAAGGTAAAATGGATCTTAATTTACACAATATTCCAACATTTTTAGATATTTTTCTACATATATGTAGACGATGGTTAGTAAAAGTTAATTTGTCATCCAAATTTACACCAAGAAATTTCACTGTTTTAGTTACATTCAGGACTGTTCTATCCATTTCTAATTTAACATAAGATACATTTTGTTTTATCGTAATTAATAATCAACTTATTAGCCTCAAACCAGGCTGCTACCCTGCATATCTCTTGATTTGTTTTGTACAATAGTTCATCAAAGTTATTATGTGAAGAAATAATATTGGTATCATCTGCAAAAAGTACAAACTGGAAAAAGGAAGATGCATTACATAAGTCATTAACATAAATAACGAATAAGAGTGGGCCCAATATGCAGTCCAGAGGTACTCCACATTACGCAACATTACTCCACATTATGACATTTCTTCCTTCATATAACAACATATCGAGGTTAAAACGTGGAAAACAGAAATATAGAATAACAATGAGAACAGACGTTTTCAGGTTAAATGCCATTTTGGGCGCATTTCCGCGAAAAAGCGTTTTTGATAAATTTAACTTGTGTTTAGTTAAGTGTTAAGTCTGCCACTCTGTGACGTATCGGGTTGAGCCGGAAGGAAGATCGAATAACGAATCGTTATTGGACCTGAACTTAGGCCGATGTGCGCCAAAATAAGCGTCACTCAGCAACCGTTCTCAGATGGCACAAGTTAATCCAAATCTCGTTAAGTCACCAGCCAAGAAATCAATGTGTTCTGGAATGCCCATATTATTGACTGTTCAGCCAGCCTTGCAAAATGCTTGAGGCATGAACTTGGTGGAGCGTAAAAACGAGGAAAATAGACAAGGACATTATTTTCTATTATTCATCCCTTCAAGACAAGAGGGAATGTCTTCTTGTCTTGGCATAAAAACATAAATTTTGGATGTCTCGGCACGAGGCCTAGGCAGATCATGTGTTCACGTAGACAGATTTTTTCCCAAAGATTTCAATCACGTCATTGTTGCTGTCCATAATATGAATTATCTCGTCGTTATTAGATACGCAGCAGAACACCTGATAGCGTATGTATGAAAGCCAAAATGTCGTATTTCTTTATAGGACACAACGACAATATTATGCCATAATATCTTACACCGTGTGGACATCAGCCTTGATTCAAAAAATTGACATGGCAGAGGTAAAAAGGAGAGAGAGAGAGTATAAAATTTGGTGTTTTTTTTTTTAATACAATACTTAAACATCTGAAAGAGGGGCTACCTCCAGCATGCAAAATAAGTCAAGTTATGGGTTAACCACAAAGATTGATTTTAGCAGTTTATTTCTGGACTATTTACGAATAGGCCCGACTTTATGACAACGCAAATGTATTTATTTCTTGCAACCATTGATTGGATTCCATTCAGTAATGTAAACCCCCAAAAATGGTTTCCAATAATTGGACAATAAAGCTATAAATGTTGAGTATACAAAGATGGAAACGAAAAAAGTTACTGGAATGTCTGTCACAGAGCAGAGATGTAATAATGTTTAAAAATTAATAATTTGACACTAGTTGAGACCGGTTCAGTGGAATGAAAACGAAAGGGCAACACGAACCGCACTTCATATTTGCAAAGGTTAGATTTTCTAAATTGAAAAATGATGAGAACGGTGGGTACCTGCAATTACAGCAGAGAGAAAACAAGTCTGAAAAGTGTGCTTTCATCATGAAGGGCGCCTATTCCATTACAATAATAAGTATATCACATAACAACGCTAATTATGCATGAAGTTTATATATAGATTGTCGAAAATGTCGAAATAAAGCCAGGCTTCCCTACTTACGCAACGGAGGGGTATTGAACAATCAGATAACCGACCAGATCATGGCAGAAATTAAAATTAAAATTATTTCCAGTAGACTGAGTTTCAATCTCACTGCTCCTCCTACACTCCGAGGTTTCATCTTCTCCTCCTCCAAGACTCAATGTCACATCCAGTAATATTTCATTTTTTATACTATACATATCTCGCCCTTGTCAAGATAACATCTTCGTGGGCCGCGGAACCGGGGGGGGGGGGGGGGGGGGGGGGGGGCTGGTGTGGGTACAACCCCCCCCCCCCACACACACACACACTTTTTTGACACATTTCATAGAATCTCTGGAAAAAGGGTTGAAAATAGTCATTAATGAGTGAAATCAGATCACCCCCCCCCCCCCCCACCCCAACTTTCAAAAACGCTCCGCGGCCTCTGATCTTTGCTGTCTAATTTGCATGGCATCGTGCAGAATAGAAAATGGTCTTGGAAATTTCAATCAAAATTACTTGCTCCAAAAGAACGATATGATAAGTAACTGTTAATCATAGCAGAATTGTTTGCAAAATGTTACTATCGTAAATGTATCGCTAAATCGATTTTATTCTGGCTTGCGTGCACGATATGTTAGGTTTGTTGTTATGCCAAGTAAAGATGAAGGGGTTTCAGATTATCTGCAGAATTGCTCTAGGATACAGCTGTCGGTTATTAGGTTTCTTGCGCTACTATATAAATTCTTCTATAAAATTCCCCTCTCCTGGTACCTCTTTCTCTCTCTCTCTCTCTCTCATGTGACTGATTTGAACCATGAACGATCTCTCTTTTTACACATGACAATAAGGTTTTCAATCATAAAACATTCATTTTATAAGAATAATTTTATTTAACAATTACATTATTAGTATCTTCGATAAGAGTCGAGAAGAAAACCCGAAAAATAATTATTTACTGGCATGTGTCTGTTAAGATCACGGCTCCAAAATTCTCTACATGTATTAAACAAAAACATGTTTAAAAGATCCTGAAAACAAGGGCTATCCCATGGCTCTTGACACGCAGTTGTGCTATCATCAATGGAGACCACCTCGGGTATCATTAAGACGCGTAAGTCGATTAGAGCTAATGAGACGCAACGGCCATTACTCCTTAATTAACACACGTATTTCGTGACCCATCCTACATTTTGTTAAAGATCCACATTAAAATTAAATTTGGATGTATCACAATATTTAAGCAGGTTGCAATTTGTTTCAGCCAAGAATGTATTCTCCTTACTAAGTTATAGAGGTGTACTAAAACGTCCGTTGATGTAGTTGTGATCATGATTTAATCCATTTTTTTTTTTGGGGGGGGGGGGGTATATACCCCTTTCTTTGAAACTTAGATAGAACATTGATTTGGAGATATTTCATCAGGAAATTGTACATCAGAAACTTTTTGAAAATCATTTTTTAGTATTTGCCAGTATTTCATTAATTGAAAAAGAACAATCATCAAAAATGAAGGTAGAAACAAATATATACAGATATAGGAGAACAGACTTGATGGATGATTAAGCAGAAGAGTTTTCATTTCGTAAATCTGTACAATTGCAGAGATTGAGTTACTGACATTTCATGATGGAGTTTTCCGGCTTGTCTTTCTCTCTGACATTACAATGTCTCCTGCCTCATGTTGCGCCCCTTGGAGCCCAGTTACTGCTAGAGGGATGGATAATTTGAACATTATTTGATATCTTTGTGAGATAACCAATAAAAGTAAACACCAAGTGAAATATTTGAAAGTGACATTAATTTTGGTGTGAAGGATGCGGTATTAATTCCTCCTAGTGCCTTTTCAAAGCGCACTCAAACAACAAACTAGCAGACAAGAGGCAAATTGTTCTATTGCGATATTATTTACAAGAATCTTTCTAAACGAATAAGTATTTATTCCCAATTCTAACACTCTATAATCTCTCCTCGCAAAGTTGGATAGCAGGTAGCCTATGGTAGCCTATGGTAATCATTATTGGGTATAGGTGGGACCAGGCCTTTAATTTCCTTCCGAACTGTGGTTGGAAAGAAAGACACGTTCCATTATTTAAAATTGCTGTGGATCAGACGGCATGTACACCCCAAGGGTTTTATATTTCCTTACAAATATTGCGTGGTGCTTGGCTTACTTAGGGTTGAAGATTAAAACGTAGTGAGTGATTTATCTACATACTTACACACCTGTAAGTGAGGGAAATACATTAGAGCGGATAGGCAAACATATGAAAACATCGCATGAACCTCCATGCACCCCTCCTCTCCTCCCCCACCCCCCCCCCCCCGAAAAAATGATGATAATGTGGAGAACTTAGGATATGTCATCCATCAATTTCCAGGTAAGATGCGGGATCAAGATAAGTAATGAAAAGTTGAACGCCGGCCAATAATGGGCACCAAAAATTACCACATTGAGACTGTGTGCTGTCTGCAGAGTGGTGCAGGAATGCAGGAATCCGTGTAAAAATGATAAGGTGTACTGAAGACAAAAGGCTCAGCCGTAGGTGCTATTGTCAAAAGATGATGATGCAGTACATTAAAGGATTATTGTGCAGGTGTTGGCCGGGGTACAAAACATCTCAGAGGGAGGCAAAAACAGCAAAACTGATATATATCCTTGTGTCCATCATAGAAGTCAGATTTCAATGACTGAACATGATTCCAATCTAATTATAATGTTTAATTATATAGTATACGCAATATCATCATTGATTTATTCCCTGTTGTATACTGGGCTGTATTTGTTATAGGAGATAGTTACATGGATCCCATGTCCCATGTTCCTTTTTTAATCATTACTTTAATTCTGCTTTTGATGGATGTCTTTGAAGAGCAGGCTCTGAATAACACTATAAATTAGCCAATGTCTTATCTGTGGATTTTCAAAACCAAGTTATTGTTTGTTTGTTTCTTCCTTTCTTTTTGAGGGGGAGGATGCATCAGGCGGACAATGTGCCTCCCTTACCCCTTTCAAATAAGTCGGTGATTCATGTATAGGTGTCATGATCGCTAGCCCGATAGCTACATCAACTTCTGAAAATCCATTGCTTGACATTAAAACTTTCTGAGACTATATGAAAAATGGAGATTCTGACGTCATGAGATTCCGATCCTGAACAATGATGAATGTGTACGTGTCCTCCAAGGGGAGTCGGCATCGGCGGCGACTATGACTTTGTGATCGATCTGCGTGCAAATCACATCAACTAATAGCTCACACCTAGTCTCTGGGTACCACTAAAGAAGACATCCTAGAAATAAAGTGCTCGAGTCTCATGGCTTTGAGAGATTACCCCCTTGCAACTGTATTATTTAGTAATATATTCTTGTTTTCATTCTTATTCGCAAGTGAGAAACAACTACATACGAATAACAAAATTAAGAAATTACATAATTTTGAGCTCACGATTCTATTTTTTTTTTTGGGGGGGGGAGGTTATATTTACATTTTCTTTGAATATAGCTGGTTATACCTATAAACCCAAACATTAGATGTGATAAAAGGCATTTAAAAGGGCTTATATCTAGAAATTTCTGACTTATCTCAGTATTAGCTCTAGAGATATAGGGCTTCACAATTAAAGATTTATACAACTAATAACGGCGTAGATATTAATTTCTGTACTTCATTATTCTACTATGCGCCTAGAGCTTTTATTTGGCGCATTATAAATCATTATGAATTATTAATTATTAGTATGAAAATAGATCCAACCTCCTTATCACACAGGCTCCAAAGAGGAGGAAATTGAAGAGCAGGATGGGAAAGGAGGAAGGGGGAAGGAGAGGAGGAACAGGAAATGGAGGAGGAGGAGCAGGGGATCAGGAGGAGTTGAGGACGAGGAGAAAAGGAGGAGGAGGGGGCAGAAGGAGTTGGGGTGGAGGAGGATGAGAAGGAGGGAGAGCAGGAGGAGTCGGGGAGGAAGAGGATACTTTGGAAGATTTGTGTGTGTGTGTGTGTCAGAAGGGTTATATATCTTGTCCATCACCTAACTGTTTTCGTCAATGTGAACATGAGAGCGAAGCATTCGTCATTTTGTCCATGTGGACATCCTTTCATCCCAATCCAGTCCGGGGGCTGTAGCTCTCTAACAATGCCAAATAAGCTGGATAAGAGCGAGGTAGTGCGAGAAACGTGAAAGCGTTCCCCACTCTGATCGGAACCAGGGCTCAATGTCAGCGAAGAGTTCAATCTGAATTACGTACTTCAATGAGGACGTAAGTCTTAAACATTATCTACTTCCAAAATGGGGTTAAATAACAGTAATCGATCGTTCAATAATTTGTACAAAATATTAGGTTGGTTTATTGACTTTGTATTGCCAAGTGTATAGTAATATATTAGTTGCAGTGGGCTTTCAATAATTGATTCAGAGTTGATTATGATGTTTCGTCTACCCGATCATTCACAATCGGCTTACAATACAGATTATCATCATTCCCCTTTCCCTTCTTATCAGCAATTACGACCAAAACACACATAAAGCCATAAACCGATATCTACGAGAAAGAGAAATATAAAAACAAATTCAAAGACTAGAAACTCGTTTGGATGCGTTTTCCCCGTAAAACTGTACTGAATAGCATTGCACCTCGTGCAAACAGTTTCGTTACCCCTTTGCGTACAAATATTACGTTTATGACTCCTACATCATGTAAAACATGTTAAATTGACGATGAACACGCTATCATTCTAAATTGCTTTACACCTATACCATCACCATCAATGTTTAACCCATTTTCTTTCTATTTCTCTCTCTCTCTCTCTCTCTCTCTTTCTCCTCCCCTCTCTCTTTATTTCTGTAATGCCAAGCCTTGCTTTGAGGAGCCCGGTCTTGTTTGGTCTTTAAAAGTCACCACCATCCCATAGGAGATCACTGCTCCACCCTGAACGGGTGAATCTGCTTAGGAAACTAAGAGCGCAAGTGCAACATGAGATGCCACAAGATATCCGCAACCGCAGTATTTTCCTCTATCAATAATAATCTATATTTAGACCAAAGTGAAAACTTTTCTAAGAACGTACATGAGCTATCATCCCCCTATTTTTCCCAAAAGCAAAGTGAGAGAGAAGCGCTTCGAGGAGGCGCCAGACACTCGTACACTGAAGATCTAGCTTCTTTAAAGCTTGAGCTACCAACGTAGAAAAAGTAAGAGCGGGAGTGTGAAATGAGATCCCACAAGATATCCACAATTGCAATATCTCTTCTCTGTTATCAAAAATCTATATTTAGAACAAAATAAGGCAATTGATAGCTTTTATAACAGTTGTGTATTCAGTCGAGTCTCCCCCTTGGTATTTTTACAAATGCATAGTAAGAAAGAAGCACTTGGTGTACCGTATATGATAGGTGCCAGAAGCTCGTACATTGGAAACTCTAGCTGTATATCATGAAGCTGGAGCTAGTTGTCGCTCGAATGAAGTTTTGTTCGTGTCACATTACTAATCATCTATTCTGCGTCTCTGACACGCGTTTATTACCTATTGATTTGTCACGTTTTTAACGTGAATAAAGTATTGTTTGCGTTCCCCCAAAGACAATGTCTCCCAAATATCCAGGTTGTGATACACGAGGTTAATAGTCAACGTCTGAAAAAGGTTTCTGTCTGAATATGTTCACCGGATCTCACGTTGCAAATATCGGAAAGAAGTTGACAGCTGAAAATATCAGTTGACAATTGATCATGTTGTTCTTAAGTACTATCTTTATGTCGTAGTGTTTAAAAAGAAGGATCTCTTAATGACACGAATATGTATTATTTCCTAAATTTCGATGGGACTCAAGAGAAAACAGAATTGGTTTCCCGATATGTGGCTCCAAGTCAGTTCATCGATGGTGCTATTCGTTTTATATGCTTTTATTTAAACAAGTATGTGGCCAATAACATCTACACCAATACTATAGCTTGTATATCTCTTGGAGCTGATACCATCACAGCATAGCGTTACCTTTTGCTACCTCGCGGTATCTACAAACGGTTCACCTCCCACCAGGTATTTCATTCACATCTAATAGCATACACAGACACACATATGCGTTATTAATAAAGACTAAACATTTAAACAGGTAAACAAAAATGTCTTGCAGGTTATACAGTAGTGCTGTGTTGGTCAGACGTGCCAGGAGAAGCCTACACATCATGTTATATATAATAAGGCCCTGATCTGTATTATGCTATAGTCTTTCTATTCAGTAAGGTATTCAAAATGATTATTCAGAATGATTATCCCAGATAATTTCGTTTTAATAACAATTCATTCTTTTCTTCCATCTTAAGTTTTAAAAACATGAAAGTTAATGAACAATAATATTGTTAATCATGGTCTTTAATTGGTGGAGATATATTATATTGGTCCATGTAGGCGATCTTTGAGGAAATTGATGCTATATACTATTAGCTTCGGAAGTTTAAAGAGGACACTATAAATCGGAGTTATCTGTCCGGCCGGACAAATTTGTTTTTCTCCTTTAAATATCCTGTTTCCATTTAGAAATTACAAACTTGTTGTTATCTTAATACTTATCAGCATCAATAGAACCTCACCTGTGAATTACAAGTTCGGATACAAATTCATCCGCTAAATATTAAGAATTGTGATAATGTAACACGGGACGGATAAACCCTAATAAAATTAAACACTAAAATCATCTAATCTTTTGATAAAGCAAGCGTTTAAGAACAAACTTTTTAGACCAAAACAACTTTAAGAAATATGTTTTTTGACCCTTTGACTTTTCCCCAACTCTGTGCATTATCTTCATTGGAGTAACCCCATTCTCTATCTTATATAACATTACAAAATGAAAAACCGGGATGAAAACGGTGAAATTATCCCACTTATGGGGAAAGCCACTTTCCTTTTATATTGATCTTTTTGATATAGCTTATATCAGAGTTAATCCTTATAATCTGTTCATGGCTTGAGAATCTTTTCTGGAAATCTTTTGAGTACATTAATGTCCAGAGGGAGCAAGTGGCTCCTTCGTACACAAAGTAACAAAAAAATAAAACGATAAATCTTTTAAATTCTGTTCTTTTCTAGAGCGTGTCCGGCCACGCTCTGCTTGTGAGATGACGCACCCATTAAAGATGCTATCTAACATGTCATTATGAACAAAAATTAAAAAATAAAATCCGAAATGATTTATATTATACATTCCAGACAAATCAATACACGATTCGACTGCATTTATAACATGACATAGTTCTTTAAGGGTTGTTGCACACTATTATAGTTTCCAAAGGGCAGATCAGAGCAAGTTGGCCCCCCCCCCCCCCCTCTCAAAAAAATGGACCCCTTCTGAAGACATATCGGGCGCTCCTGCTGCGATTTATGGGTATTTTATAATCTAAGCGGACAATTTAAAAAGCCAAACCTTTAGAACATTGCATAGCATGTCCAAGAAAACTATCAAGTAAGTCAATTAACGATAACATTAATATAATTATTTTATCAATGCAGCGGTTATATACATGTAGGCCTATATACATCTCACGATGTGTCCATTTTACGATTTCTTTGACTATATTTTAAAGCTTGGGTGCCATTAACTAAAGCATTAAATCAAGGTATGTTAAATATTCACTTCTTATCCTTGGCTTCAAATATTCACGATACCGACATTTGAACACAAAACCTTCCTTATAAGGCAAAGGAATTGGCCCCAATTCTTAAGTGCACTTCGTTCCATAATCCCATTTTTATAATAGATGCAATTTAAAACTTGAATCAGCTTGACATTCTATCCAACTGTCTTACTTTCTTGAAGAAAAAATGTATAAGAGAAAAAATGTAAACATTAATTTTAAAAAGACGCGCATTTTATTACAGATCGGGTAGTGTGCTTGAATTTGATAATATAGATTTTTTCCTGGCGGATTCAAGATTCTCTGATTGGGGGGGGGGGTCCGAAAATTCTTTGACAAACCAAGAAAATAAGGAAAAAGGTAGTTTTAACACATTTTCAAGTACCTGTTGGGTATACAATAGCTGCTAAAGGGCACAATGAAGGGTCACGTTTTGTACATATTGTGTAGTTCAGGTATGCCAGATTCGGTTTTAGCCGGGGATCCGTGAGTAACAACTTATAAAATAATTAATAAATACAGCCATGGAAAAAATTATTAGGCCAAGAATAGTTACTGATAGTGTTATTTTTGTGGTAAGAAGGAAATAAAATATAAAAACAAGGTATAATTGCTGGAATTTGGTATTCATTCAATGAAATACAAAGGCAAATCATTTTTATAAGTTTGTATGCATATTATAATACCCTTATTACAGAAGCTTGTTCTAATAATTTTTTCCAGGGCTGTACAAGTTTTCGGTTGTTATCAGTGATTAGGTGATTGCAAACTTTCGATTGTCGGTGAACATGGGGAAATAAACAAAATACCCAGACGTTATATTCTATATAAAGTGTTGTTAAGTCTATTTAGCAAAGTGAGTACCTCAACAGTCAGATTATCAGCTTGGCTCCTGTTTATTCTCCACTAATGTCAAACTGTCAAAACGATTATATTCTGCAGAATAAAGATGCAGAAGTAATATCAGCAAGAGGATCAAGACACTACGAACCGAATAAAATTTTAACAAAAGCCTAATAACACGGTAAGAACTACTTTCGAAAAATAAACTCAAGGGCAATTTCAAAGGCCTATTGTACTGCCCATAGAAATCAGGTTCGGATTATGTAATACACCATTGTAATGTTCGCACATTTCTAAAGGTGATAGCAAGGCTATTGAAATTGTCTTGAGTTTATTTTTCGAAAGTAGTTTTTATCGTGTTTAATTCTTTTTCGGCATTTGCTTGAATCTTCACTAAGGCGGGAATGCCAGCAAAGGCATATGGAAGAGAAATTGTTATATGGTTTTATATAATCCGGCCCACTGTCTCGTCCTGGAATGCACTACTTACTACCACGTAAGAGAGCTGCTGGGAGACTCGAAGTCCGTTTCCCTACGGTCTACTTAAAGCTTGGACACTTGCTTGTGACATATTGCACGATGCGGAAGACTTGTAGGAACCTTTAAATGCATGATGAAGAATATAGGTGTGCTCCCACGGGAGTATATTTAAAGGTCAGTCACTCATTTTCGATGTGCTGAGGTGTCTTAGCTAACCTCATCTCTAAATGACATTAATAATTGAGAATACAAATTGGGCACGAAGGGTTAGACGGAGAAAGTCTGGGAATGTCTTCGTTTAGTTTAATCATTGATATGAACTCCCGATCAGTAGAAGACGAACATAGTCACTCTCAATGATTCTGTACATGAGCGTTCACACCTTACGACATCAATGACGTCCGGGAATAAACTATGTACAACTTTAATCCATCTGCACCTCACTCCTTTTCTGTATGCATTATTCTAATCGATAGAAGTATACTACGAAGCCAGGGGCACTCTTTCTTTTTAGAAATTGTCAACAACAAAAAGCAACCACTAATTCTTAGACAGCGAAAAGAAAACAACTTGACGCTACAAGTTTTCCTCTGAATATCTGATATAACCCAGTCCTTCGTCTCCCCCACATCCATTTAGACCTAGAATCTTTTGTGACCCACTCTTCCCCCTAGGGTTTATAAATTTAATCGAGTAGGAGTCGCTTCCACGTAGACTGCGTGACTGGGGTACCTTGACGCCATCCCGCTAAGAATTAAAGAAATGAATTAAAGTGGAAATGTTCAGAAATTTTCTTGTGAAATAGCATCAAGTGTCTTGATGGCAAATCAAACAAAAAAAAAACCTCTCAGGACAAACTTTGAGACACTACTGTGGCCATTTTAGATGTAAATAAATAGGGTTTTATTCTGATATCAAAGTTTATAAAATGTACAGAAGAAAACCACACTTCCCCATGTCCTCCACTTTTCTCTTTCGCTCATAAGATGCGGTCAGTACCCTGAACACAACCAAACTTTTTCTGTCTCTCTTTTCCCCTCAATCAAGCAAGATAAGAAAATCGTAGATATTACTCTTTACGAAAAACACCCTTATACCTATATGCTCTCGAGTAATTACACACATACCTGAACTTTATCTCCGTTTCCTCGCTCTAATATTAGTGGATTAACGGAGACTGTGGATAAGCCTGGTGCGGGGCTTCTTAATCAGCCCTCCAAAGCCCACCGCGAACTATATGATCTGACAACGACCACAATTCCCAGACTGAATTCCATTTAGATGCAGTTATAAAAGTTTCTTGTGCAAGTTTCCTGATTGGGGTTCTGAAAATTCGAGATAGAAGTTTTCATGTATGTAACTTATCGGGAGTGTGGAGATACTTTAAAACCATCTCGTCATCAGAAAAGATGCCAAGTTGGCTTCAAATTAGTGACTGAGTTTTGCCTTGTATCATCTACATCATACATGTGCAGCTGATCTTATATTTAGCTGTTAAACCTTAAGTAGCCATTGGCGTAGATTATTTACATGCTTCATAAATTGCTTTTATTGCCATTTTCCCGGAAATTACGTAAATTATGGTTTGTGGTTGTGCAGTGGGTGTTTGTTCAAAATCGTTACATACATAAGTTATTATGTAATGTATCAAAAGGTACTTTCGCGCCACTAAATAAAAATCGCCCCCTAAGTCAGATTCAGATACATAAAACATTTATTTCATTCTCATTATCAAATAAATACAAAATTAAATGTACATTCACAAAAAAAAACATGGTGGAAGGAGGCGAGGGTCCCAGGAAGCAGAAGGCTTGTAATTGGGTAGCCTTTACATATATATAATATTAAGTTATAACATGCACAAAACATCTAAAAGATAAAAAAAAAGAAAAGAAAAAGAAAATCTGCAATACACTCTCAGCACCTACGCAAAAGGCTCTTGGCAAATATTAAGATGGCATTTTCCCAAGTAGGTCATATAGGCCCCCTGCCAAGGACACCTCATCGGCTGCAAGATGTACTTGTGATGGGTGAAAATGGGTTCTTAACTTTGGTTAATACCAATATAGGTGCTAGCAATCATCATCTTTCTATTTGTTTAGGATATAATGAGAAGTAGGCATACTTTGTAGGATGAGGTGTGACAATGTATTAATCAACTGACCCATCTGTGTTTGGACAATTTTAGTTGATTCGGTCAAACGTGACAAATATTCACTGGACGTCGCCAAGCTCACAGTGGCGCTAAGGCTCAATGTATGCGGATCGGTGCTTCATTTAAATCGATTTTTTAAAGGTATGCCGATGGTTTTCGTGGTGAAATTGTTACCCGCTCTGTAGCCTCACTTTACGCTTTGCTCCATTTTGACGCCGTGATACATTGCCGTATCACTTTCAGCACTTAAGCTTAACAACCAACAAGGGACTCTTTATTTACTAAGCGGTTATGAACAAGAATAAATTCGGACTAGTCTCTCCTGACCCTGTGGCTTTTGCAGTTCTTTTTCTCATTCTTCTCCTCAAATCCTCAAAGATCTGACACATATTTTCTTTCTATTTTTTTTTCTATATATTGCAGTTGATTTTTTCATTAATTTTACCCTTTGATTTCTTTCTAAAGAAATAGGTTATGTTTTTCTTTCTTTCTTTTTTTTGTTTGTTAACATTCTCATGGTTTTCCTAATAATTTTCTTCAAATGTACAAAAGTTCAATTGCAGTGTTTTGTAAACTGTTTTGACAATTAATTTTGTTACCAATCGAATCCTATTCAGAAAGTTTAAAAGACGTTCATGAAAACTAATATTCGAATGTTTTTTTCTTACAATGTCATATTAGGTTATTGAACTTGCTGAAGAGTTACGCATCTAACGTTGTCCTCGAAGATGACATTACGGATGTGACGTTTGATACACCCAACCTTCAATACAAAGTTCATAAGGTTGACTCAAGTATGTTCAGAGAGTTTGAGAGTACCACCTACACAGCTCAATTCAGCAACAGAACTGATGAGGTAAGTTTATACACAAGCCCGAAGGCTGTATTAAAAGAGAACGAAGGTAGTTTGTGTGTAAGTTTTAAAAAACTGTTGTGTCTTGATAAAGGTGAGAAATAATTTGTGAGCTTTCTCATTCTTTTTATCAGTTACGAAGAGTATCATAAAAGGAATGCCGGGTCCCCTAGAAATGATAGCTCTTCAAATAGCCTCGTATCGAAATATGGCAAGACAAATATTTAGACCAAACAGTCGTGCCACATGATTATGTGAGTGCGAGTGGGTGGGTGTGTGTGGGTGTGTACCAACAGAGGTATACTTGTGTGACTAAATGGACAGTCAAGCACAATAGATGCCTTTATTCCGTCGGGCTTGTGTATCTTTTTTTGCTGCTTGTGTGGCTATTTGAACAATAGAGGGAACAAAGGGAAAGACACACAAGTATACCTGCGGGGGTGTGTGTGTGTGGGTGTATGTGTAGTCCCACACGTATATTTCTGTGTGCAGAGCATGTGACTTTCAGCAAGAATAAGCCGATTTCTGATCATTTTGATGAATCCAAAACTTCACAGTATACACCATTTCTTATGTACTAAGTAATCGACCTTTCCCACTTCAAAACAGTTTCATTCACAATGTAATGGTAATGGCATGACGACCAGAACTCAACTTATCTTTAACTTTAGAAACAGTATGATTCTGCTCATCTGATATCATTCGAGTAATTAAAATATTTTTTTTTCAATAATGCCTTATTAGTATTTATGTTGCCATTAATATGACTGAGCTCAAAAACTGACAATCTTCCTTTTTCCAAAGTTGGGGAGGATAAAATCGAAGCGTTTGCGTCCATGGAAATAATATACTGGCTGAACTTACCCTTCTCTGTAACTCTGTGTATGCCACATAGATACTCTTCTGTGGGATTTGTGTGTAAAGTGTGTGCTAAATGGCACTATGGAACAGTAAGAATTGAGAGAGATGCGAGTACCGGAACACATTTCTGTGTTTACGATGCAATCTTTTCAAGTGTTAATGAATTTCTAGCCTTTCCGATCTAAGGTGAAAACGTTTGATTAACTTATCAAAAGTATAAATTGCATGCTGTATATTGATAGATGTAATTCAATTTTTGCATTCCGCAAATTATCACGCATGGCTGAAATGCTTAATTTGGCTCCAGCGTGCTTAAACATTTGACAGATCTGGTGAATTATCTTATTGTCAAGCAGTGGAGAAGTATTTATTCTATTAGATAATTGAAATTACTTTCTCGACATCTCGTTGATCAAAATCAGCCATTCGTACCAATAAGTGCAAATAGAATGACAGACATATTTATGACAGGTCACTGAATATTACATTTAGTTACAGTAATAATTTTGGAGTACAGCATGCACGTATAATAATGTAAACGTATTTACTTTACCGTATCATGCAATGGCTATGCATAGTTTTGTAAAGACGTGTAAAGAGGTGTCGTGGTCTAGTGGATACGTCACCGGACTGTGGCTCACATGGTTCGCGGTTCGAATCCCGCCACGGCGCTAATGTCCTTTGGCAAGACATTCATCTACATTTGCCACTCTCCACCCAGATGAAGTAAATGGGTACACGGTAGGAAGAAATTCCTTGAATGCTTTAGCACCTATCATGGCAGCTCGGCTAAAGCCGGGGTAGTAATGTGATACTTTGTATTAAGCGCAGATGAAGTAAATGGGTACCCGGTAGGAAGAAATTCCTTGAATGCTTTAGCGCCTATCATGGCAGCTCGGCTAAAGCCGGGGTAATAATAGTTATGTTCACACGTAGTACATAGCATAGATGCTATGTTAGCATCAATGCTATGTAAGTTTCAAAAATATTTCCAGTACGTTCAGACAGGCCGTGATCGACTTGCTTCTATCACCCACTCGTGACTATTCATCGCTCACCCGCTGCCAAAACAATAATTACTGCGCCACACAGAGTGACCCGAGTATAATTGGTATGCATGGTCAAACGCGCGGAAGTTTGTGTACAGGGGTCATATTGTTTGTTTGTTTGTATTTATTTCCATATTAAGAAAACCACATACATTTCATAAAATACAACGTATACATGAGCTTAAAAGTCGGAGGATGACCCAAATTCAGCAGTATTTACAAAATGCCGCTGTTCTTCCTTGGGGTCCCACATATGATGCGAAGCTTTTGTTTTGAATAATATTTTATTTGTCTTCATAAATCAACATAATAACACAATAAAAATTCATTTGAAATATCGATAATACAATCAAGTAGCAAATACATGTGTTATAATACTTAATTTTAAATAAAAATTGTACATGTCAAAATTGACTGAACTCCAAACTTATGCCAAAATAAAACACATGCATGCACACTATTTTCTCTGGTAAGCACATGTAAATCAATATCTAAAGACCACATCATACTTTAGTTAAGGTCTGATTCTGAAAGAGCAGATTCTCAGCTTTAAAATGATATATAACTCATTGGATGTTCATAACTCAATGTACAAAGAGAAGAATGCACAGTCCCTCATAACGTTACTTCTTAATAAGGGTTTAAAGTTTGCAGTCTCTTGAAGCACTCTGACTCGCGAAGTGTTGTGCTAAGGTGACAAATGGAGGATTAGAACTCAATGAAAATTTCTATGAAGGGATTATCAGATTGTCCTTAAACTTGGCATACTACATAGACATATCCTGTTTATCATAGTGCACAAGTATCAATGCAAGAACTTACTCCGGGAGATTTATGGGAGATTCAAATGAGACAAGTATTCAGGGTCGTGAAAAAGAAAAGTAATACAACAAAATCCAGAGAAGACACACATAAGTCTGATAAAAAGCTGGCAAAAATACCACTTCTAGATTGTTTGGTGCCTCCACATTTTAGATTACTTAGAAAAAAGTATACTCTTTCAGGAAATACCCAAAACTGAAATTTGACCATGCATGCCAACCAAAACACATTGATTGATCTCTAACTGAAAAATCACACAGTGCGACTTTTGGGTGGTTTTGTGGTGCCTGGTCACATATATAAAAAAGAAAAAGATAAAAAGAAGGAACCCCCCCCCCAAAAAAAAAAAAACCCTTCCTTACCACACAGTATACACATTACCCTACTATACCCCTATATACATCACATGAATACATACATTACATTACAGTACCAGATGAAACAGACAGAATGATAATAGAAAAAAATAGGGAAGAGGGTACATCACATGAATACATACATTGCATTATATTATAGCACCACATGAAACAGATAGAATTATAATAGCAACGAGTGAAGATAGCAGCGATTGCGCTCACACGACAAATAGTCACAAGCGCGGTGGGTGGTCTACCGCAAAGCGTCGATGCTTTGTCGCTGGATCCTGAGATTTACTCCTGCTAAACTCGCTGCAAGAATAGTTTGGAAACTCGCTTCTATCTCGTGACTATCTGCGTTCAGACAGCGTTTGGTCTCGACACTATCTGGTCTTCACCAAAATAGCATCGACACCTCGATAGCATCGATGCTATCGCTCTACGTGTGAACGTACCTAATGTGATACTTTGTATTAAGCGCAGTAGAGTATATTCATATAGTAGCTGCGCTATATAAATGGACATATTATTATTATTATTATAATCAGTGTACTATTCTAAATTGGCAATATAGAAATGGAAAGTGAATAACGCTCTTTCATCATGAATGTAGTACATGATATAAAAAAAACTGTAACCAAATATTCAAACAAGTTATATAATTTATTCTCTATCTAATGCTGTTAATTAGAAATGTTTGCAAAATATTATGACAGCGAAAATGTTTTTAATTCTACCATTCTCATCAACGCTATTATTAGCTCTGTTGCTTTTGTTTGTGTCGTCGTTAAAATGTTTTTTATATAATTCTTCTTATTTCAATTACCATTGGTACTATAGCTTCTATTATTCTAAATGTAGCTTATATTATTTTAATGTATTTCTTGTTACGACTTATTGCAGTCGCAAGGTGTGTCCATCTTTCTCCCTCATTCAATCATCGCACAAGATGCTTTCGCTGCTTCCCACGGTCTACGGATGCGTTTCACAGCTCTGAAGAACAGCAAAATCTTCATCAACAACGATACTAAACAACAATCATTGATCAATACGGACAACCAGTTTATCATATCGGCAGAACTGACGGGGTATCGGGTCAGTGATTTGTCTGTGCCCATAGAATACAGCGTACCAACACCAAAGGTGAGCTGTCATAAAATACACACACACACGCACACACGCACACAAACACACTCACGCACACAATTTCTCTCTCTCTCTCTCTCCGTCTCTCTCTCTCTTTGTTTAAATGAACACCATGATGGCTTTATATCTACCTAAGATAGCACACTTTAAAAAAGAAGAACTTTGTGAAATACGTCTTTAATCCAAACATGACGAATTTAAATGTACACATCACATTTGTTTAATTATTTGTGATCAATTTACCTCTGCTGATCAAAAATACATATATTTTAACGAGTATGGTGAGTTTATATCTACCTAAGATATTACGTTTTTTTGTTTATTGTTAATGAACTTTATGAGATACGCCTTTTACTTGGCCATGATGAGTTTACATGTACATTAGATATAGAATACACCTTCCGTTTAATTTCGATTTTTACGAAATGCATGTTATGACCCCACATGATAAGATATTAAGTTTGCATCTCTTATTTTCACAAATTATCTTTCACAATTTTTTTTATCTATATCAAATATGCGACATATACATTTATTTGAGCACTACTGTGAGTTTACATCAACCTAAAATATCACACATTTTCGTTTAATCTTCGAATTTTCACGAAATATATGTCTTTCTAGACTTGATGAGTTTATATCTACCTTAGATATCACAATATATACTCGATATTCATCCGAAGGTTATACGTCACACGTGCTTTGTTGTGTATACTACCCTAATTGAATATGAATGTTTGAAATGAAATTTTAAAGTGCTGATTCTGTTTGTGAACCGTCGATTTTTGTGATTCATTTGCAACTCAAATATCAATTAAGAGATACCCGCAGTAACGCATCTATAAATGAAATCACAGTTTATATAGAGGATTTTTGTTTGATTAATGTATGTAATGTAATATTTAATATGATTATTTCCGAAAGTTATGTCATGCTTATCGTTATGATGAGATTTCTTTTTTCTTAATCGTTGCAATGTATGAAAAGTTTAATTGAAATCGATTTTTTTAAAATAAAAAATAACATTTTGATAACATCAAGTCATACGGAAGGGATGAGTTTATATCAGTGCAAAATTGAAGGAGAAATATCCGTTTGAGATGCTTCCCTTACTGTGCACCCACTTATTTGATAAGCGCATATAGGATTGGACTCTTCTTTTGTTGATTTTCGATTTGAAATTCTTGACTTCATCCCAAGAGCTAACATTGCTCTGCCTCCACTTTCGAAAAGGTCGCTCCTTCAAGGAGTTATCACAGAACTGTGATAACTCCTTGGCTCCTTCAGATCGAAGGATGAAAAGAGGGCGGGAGACAGAAAAGGTGAAAGTTTGGAAGCGCGATGTTTTCCGCTGGGGTGGCATTGTTTGAATATTTTAGCGATAAACCTGTCGCTATGTGTGCTGATTGTGTTTATTTAGTTTAGGCTTACCTCATCACCGCGTACCGGACACCTAAATATGGATTTGCCCCCCTTGAGATGAAGCCGTTGTCCAAGTATACAAGAATTTTCATATCTGTCCTTTTTCATTATCTTTGAGAGACAACCTCCCATCCTAGGAGTGCAGTGTGAAAAGGTCAGAATTGAGCAGTACCTTTGATGACGTGAATGGAAAAGAAAACCAAACGTATAATGTTCAAGATATTTTTCTCTATTTGTATGTCATTAAGATATGAATACTCTTAAACAAGTATAACTAGATCACTGGTATACAATAATTTGCCGTATTATGCAAACACAAAAATAGAAGAAAGAATCGTCATTCATAGAAAAAAAAATGGTTGTCGATGTTAGAGTATATAAGCTGAAAAAAAAAAAACATTTTCCCATTATCACCACGCTAATGTTGAATACATGCACTTTATCATGACGACTACTTGAAGAATTCTTAGAAAAATTGCAAAATAGTGTAAGGAAGAAAAAAATCTATCACAATGAATAATATTTAGAGGATTTCTACTCTAGAATACTATTTATAGTATGTTATTTATTTATTAAATTAGATAAGGCTTATTTTTCAAAGGCGTTTAAACCATTTTACTTCAAATAGGATTGTATGTTTTGTCTTAGTACTAACGTAGACCTCCATAATCATACAACTTCCGTCAAAATTGTTTGAAATGATGTTTCCAACTTTAAGGGCACGTATAAGGACAGGTGATATTGATTTTTAAGATATTGATTTATGAGCTATTCATGATATTTTCATGACAGTCAGTTGTGAGGATAACATTATCTAAATATACAGATGGCATGATAATACGGAAGCACCTGCTGGTGTTTAGTTCAGTTCATTTTTTCAGTTAAGTGGCAAAATATTCTGATCTTTTGAATGATTTCAGAATGCCAAGGCCGAATTATAAAATATATGAGTGTTAGTATGAATGACATCGACCAACGACTGGACATCTATTTCTGAGCATCGCCTAATACAGGTGTCAAAGATTCACATTTAACTTTCATATAATATCGTACTGGGTGGGGGCTGCTCTTAAGGTCGGTTCCCGTTGTGAACGATATTGACATTATGCCAATGAATTAGATTGAGTTAAATTGTTGTGTGAGCACGGATCCGGGTAGGGTATATGATTATATATCATTTGATTGAAACCTTGCAGATACAGTTTAAATTTAGTATAAAGAGGGTTGTCTTGAAATATAAGTATCGAAAGTAAGATTTAATAATGGCAAATTATTCATAGAAAGCCGCTATTCATTTAACACGCGTTATGAATAATGGTCCTTATGAATAGTGGTCCTTATGAATGGAGGTCCTTATGAATAGCGAGGTAATTTGTGTTTGGTTTGTTCGCTATTTAGGACCGCTATTCATACAAAACCGCTATCCACGTAGCGGTCCTTAATATGACTAGCGAGGTTACCCCGTCCAAAGCACCTATGAAAACTGCTAGAATATCAAGTACCGGTAATGACTATCAGAATGTCATGCAAAGAGGTCATTACAGAAAAGTTACATCCATAATTCATCAATGAGCATCTTTAATATTGAATTTAAATCGGGGAGATAATGGAGACTGTCATGTAGAAGAATGCGAATCATCAATTGCATCAGCCATTGCACTGGCGCCGTTTCTCTTACCTTCGACCCATTGCAACTTTATTGCATTCACGCTCCTTAAAGTGACAATTCACATTCGGTGAATGTAGGCTGGAGTTGAAAATCGACCATTTAAATGGCATAAGGGATATCGACCATTTCAAGTCTGTCGACGCTTAGCAATTGCTCTTTTCCTCTCTCACTTTCCCATACTACTAACTTTCTTCCACCGCTTATTCTCTTTCTCTCTCTTTCTCTCCCTCTCTTTGCTTCTCTGAATCTTTCTCTGTGTGTGTGTCTCTCTCTCCTTCCATCCTATCTCTCTGTCTCTAACTTTCCCTTCTCTTCATTTCTCTTTTCCTTTCTCATTATTCTGTATTCTCTCTCTCTCTCTCTCTCTTCAATCTTCTTTCCTCTCCCTAACTTTCCTACATTTCTTCCCCTCCCTTTCCTTCTCTAAGTGTCCAATACTCCTCTCTCTCTCTCTCTCTCTCTCTCTCTCTCTCTTCGTCTCTCTCACCATCTCCCCCACTGTCGGCTTGCATCGATGAAGAAAGAATTCCTCCTGGGATCAGCAAAAAATGCGTGTAAATACGACCGCTTTTAGCGTTAATTGATGACGTCATTTTAACCTACATTCCCAGGCTTGTGTCAATAATATCGACAGATGCCCCTTCCAAAATGCTATCATTCAATATATATGAGTGAAGTATATATGCTACACTTCAAGAAATCAACTTATCAATTGCTGATTTTTATTTGTTCATTTATGACGCACAAGGACGTATAAATCCATCTCATTCTGCACACATCTACTGATACATTTTGATTTCCTATGAATTACGACAGTTCAATCTATCTGATTGCCTCAAATATCTTCCATTGATGTAGCTAGATAAACAAGATCATGACTGGCCACTCGCATTATTGATTGCGATGGAATGATAGCTATAAGATTTATTTCTAGGAAAGAGAATGTCATCATACTCACGTTTGAGTATCTTTAAATCTTAATTGCAGAAATACAAATGTTTATACGCTGATTGAACAGTCTGATAAAAAATATTCATGAGTAAAATAAACTTTTTTTTTCATTACGTGACAGAAAATGAAGTGGGCGTAAATTAATGATTTCTCGAAAAAGTTTTGAAAGATCAGTTTAATTGAGTGATTAATCCAATATTGAGTCCACATAAATGAAAAGCAATCCAGGCGTTGAACTATAACTTTCCGCCTTAAAAAAATGTTTGCTACGAGCCGTTTATCTTTCTCTCAAATTTGCTAAAATGTCAGAACTTTCGCGCTTTGCGCAGGAAGGGGGAAACTCCCCCTTCCTGCACCCAACCCTGTTACATACAATGCAATATTGCGTCCAAGTAATTGAAAAGCAGTCGGGGCGTCGAACTATAACTTTCCGCCTAAAAGTTTGTTTGCTATATACAAGCCGTTATCGTTCTCTCAAAGTTGATAAAACGTCAGAACTTTCGCGCTTCGCGCGGGAAGGGGGGAACTACTCCCTCCCTGCACCCATCCCTGTTACAATGCAGTATTACGTCCAAATAACTGAAAAACAGTCCGGACCTCGAAATAACTTTCCGCCTAAAAAAAAAGGTGCTACGAGCCGTGATCTTTCTCTCAAATTTGCTATAAAACGTCAGAGATTTCGCGCCTGTATTATTATTATGGACTGTATTATCATCCCCCAATATTTTTGGATAAAATGAATAACAATTATGATCATTAACTTAAAACTAATAATTATCCAATCTTATTATGTTTCACCTTGAAATACTTATCATCACATTCTTCAATTATTAGAAGTAAGGAAATAAGAAATGCCATAATTTCAATGCGTAAATATGGAAGAAAACTCGTTCGCTCGCATTGTCATTCTCCATTGAGGGGTTCCGTCCATTAGAGGAGATCCGTGCATTCATTCTATTCATTAAAAAACATTTCGGGATGCTCTAAAATGGAAGTTTTATAGACAGATTTTCTCAAAAGTCCCTTGTGTGGGAGGAGGGATACCCCCTCCCACACCCTCCCCCGCTTGGTCGCTTCGCTCAGTGGCGTATCTAGTGGAGGGGGGGGGGGGGGTAGAAAGAAAAATCATAATCTTTATACGGATTACGCACCCCAAAATCCGCATGCAGGTTAATGCATTAGAAATCTAGTTTTTTGGAGGTTTGAAATGCGAAAATTTTCGAAAGCTCGGTCGCTTTGCTCCCTCGCATAATTATTATCTTTCTGGATCTCGTAATTTCCTAATAGCCTAAAGGGTTCAAAATTTGAAAAAATAAAGATGGAATTGCTTTGCTCGCTATATCATGTATGTGTCATATGACTCCTGCTAAAAATTGCGCCCCCGATGTAGGATAAAGTGTATAAAACAGCATTTGCAAAGGTTCAACTTTTGAAAGAAATCTCAACTTCAGGTATAGCCTTGCTGAATTTCTCGACTCTTTCTCAAGCCTTTGAGGGTTTTCGTTAATTTTGCTCCCGATTGTAGAAGTGAGTGAAAAGAAAACCGCTTATTAATGTATAAAATTCGAGCTTCTCTACCGCTCAATTGCGGTGGTCAATTGCAAAATTTCCTGGGTGAAATGCACAAGAAACTGCGCTTTTTAGGGTTAAAAATTGAAAATTTTGCCGCTCAGTCGCTTTGCTCCTTCGCTGACGAAGATAAGTTTGGGCACTCGGAGGGGGGGGGGGGGTGGTACTTCATTTTTTGACCCGGGTTCCATAATCCCTAGTATCATGAACACGGGTCGACACCCCTGTGGACCCCCCCCCCCTATTGAAAAATCCTGGCTACGCCTGTGGGGAGGGGGCAAACGTAGGATACACATGATGTTCATTATTAAGCAAATAATATGTAGCGTAGGCGGGTACTAGGTATAGGCCTACATAATAAGTCCAAACTATCAACACTAAATATTCCCAAGCGAATTTTGATGGGGTTGCGTTATACCCCCATTGGTGTATGTAGTGCAATCTGTCCAAAGGTTGGTAAATTTACAACATTTCTATTTGTTCCATCCGCTGTTAACACGTATTTGCATAATCTTTAATAACCTGGTAGCCAATCAACGCAATCTATTATAAGTGGGGAAATTGTCTGATTATTGTTCTCTGCTTAATAATTTTTTTTTTAAACGGCATCATAATTCTCAAAGCGTATGGATATTCGATATCAAACTTCTACGTGTATTCATTAATTGATAGCATAATTTGGCATAGGTTAAAAACTAATGAAGGTGTAATTACCAAATTTCGCTTATTTAAGATGAATGGTGACCCATACATAGACTGATATGAAATGAAGATTAGACTCGCTGGAGGTCAAAATTTAGGACCTTCAAGGTTTTGGTGTCGTCATAAATGTAGTTATTCAACCGAGTAATGCGATTTTCCTCTTTACCGATAAAATTTGGAGATACGACCATGAATCTTTATCTTTTAAATGTCCGTGTTCCTTATCATTAGCTAATCAAACTTTGGACTTATAGATGATTAACTGAAAATTCCATGGTTTAATGACAAGAATGATTTGTCTTTTTGAGACGTTTTTTTTTTTTTTCCAAAATCATCGGTTACGAATTACAATGTGAAGATAGCTAATGTACTGAAGCAACAGTAGGTTTCGTGTGCAAAATTATATTTATCGTGTTTGATATATCTTTTTTGCGTATTGTATCATTTCTATTAGAATCACACACCCTTTCACCTGTTTTGTCCTTTGTTTTCCAGGATGGAAACAATTACACCTGTGTTTACTGGAACACTGTCGGTAAGTGCGCCTCACGATTCTAATCATGGCGTATTGAAAGAGATAGTTCTGACACGCTCATTATATTACGTACGCTAGCGCAGTCATAGGGTTAAGATTAAATCCATAGGTTAAATCACGGCGCACCGAATAGTTCCCTCCAACTTACAATCTCTTGAATCTTGAATTGGTTGCACCCAAAAAGCTTTCTTCACAGCTGTCCAGGGTGGAATAAAAATGATAATCCATGTGTGTGTGTAGTGTGCAGCGTGCAAATAAAAGAAGTGGGAGGCAAACCCACAACTAGTATTTGGAGCTCCATAAAATGACTGACCAATAAGCCAGTTCGGGGTTAGCGCATGGTACAAATGACCCCAAATATCCACAGATATTTTAGACATGGAGGGTCCCTTTATGTGCACTTCAGAAAAATAACTCTGGGAGTGATAGAGGTGCCTCATGAATAGCTTTTGTTTCCCCCTTTAAAAAGAATACTTCCACCTGGATATCATGGAATGCACCATTAGTGCATAATTGAATAATGATTACATGACATTCATGAGCACATATCGAATATTAGTGTCAGTGGGTTTTAGAATTTGGTACAGATGACCTTTATCTGCTCATGCTCAGATTGCATCTCCGAAGTGGCTTATTAGGAGCAACTTTCGGTGACGTAACTATCTCTCTCAACTAGCTATGATTCTAATCTTTATACTTGTAATTTCTGTCCGCATATCGTCTGTTTGTCTCCTTCCGTCATGAGTGAATGATAACATAATTCATTCCGTACAACATACCCACTGGCTGGATGAAAATGCCAGACGGTAGAATGATCGCCTTCAGGTTTATGTTTAACATGATTGATGTCATCGTTGACAAGCGGTGTGATATGACTTTTAAATACTAGTAGGTGTTTCATTGCCCTAATAAAATCGATCGCTATCACCATGAAAATATTCGAAATCCATCCTGTGGTAACACTGTGGTGGTTACAACGTGAGATTCTCTCTGTGAACAATGTTTCATGCTATGTGACACAGTGTGAAAATGACTGATGCGAACGCGGTGTGTTCATATTTTCAGTACAATGAAATAACACACTTGGTGAGTACACTCTGCGACTTTCTCTGTGACTAGTGTTTCACGATGTGTTACACAGTGTGAAAATGATGCGACCACAGTGTATTCACAATGAAATTATTCTAGATCCACTCTGCTATCACATTGTGGTGCGCACGCTCTGTGGTTTCCTTCACAGTGTGTCATTCTGTTTTACAAAATGTGAAAACGATGTGAACACGGCGTGAAACGACGTAAACATGGTGTGCTCACATGCACATTCAACACTCAGTCCTGTCTGTAGTCATCTGTGTATGACATTGTGTTCTTCCTGACACGGATATATCCTGAAACTCTACTAACCTTTCAGTTCGTAGTTTTCATTTCAAATGAAAAGCCCTAAACAGCACGCGCGCACATCGGTAGGTCGCTCAAAAAGTTTGTTTTTATTCCGAACACATAATAAAATGCAATGTGCCTTGTTTATACTTGAGTAGTTTTGCTTTAATCTAATCACCACCTGTCGATCTCCGCTTACATGAGAGAGGGCGTAACATAAGGGGATTAATACACTCTTTAATGTGATTATTCATCGGTCGAAATTGGGTTAAAAGAAGCATTCGGCGTAAACAAACATCTTTCTGGAAAGAGAAGATCATATTCGAATGTGATATGTGACCCACCACCACAAAACAACCAATAAGTCGGAAATTTGGGTTTTTAAAATGTCAGCACAGATTGAAAGCTTAGATTCTAAGCTGTAAAATGATATATAACTTGTCTTTTATAGACTAAACAAACCCTTGTTAATTACAATGAAAAAGTCAGAGTGTCAGACTGGCTAATGACCAAAACAATATAGAGAAAACGGGCTCTAAAGAAGAGTGACCATTTTAAGAGCGCCTAATCTGTGTCCTATTGTTTGTCGCACAATAGGTTGAGTCCAAACTACCTAGCATACAATGTGAATTACTAATTGCATTGGGTTGAAACTTTTCATACCTTTAGAATAGATATATTTCTTTGTTTCTTTAGTTTTCGAATATCAGACAGTACATATTTTGAGCTATACTAGAAAAGCGATGTGAAGTAGGATCCCAGCAAGCTGACAAAGTTTGAATGTCCAGAAAAAAATTGTCATTTTGAATGAGAGTAAAAACATATTTCAGCATGGTATTTTACCCCGAAATTCTGTCAGGTGGTAGATTAATATAGTAACTTTCAGGAAATACATAAAACTTGAAATAAGAAATATCACCCCAGTCACCTTTTTCAGCTGTTTACTCTAAAACTCCCATTGCGACTTATTGGTCGTTTTGGTGGAGGGTCACATATTATCATGTATTCCGACATCTGGGCTACATGGTTTTTTACAGACTATTGGGTAGAAGTCGATATCATTTGATTTGTAGGCATGGGCAAGTAATTATGAGTATCCCTTAACAAGATTTATACTTTTCGGTTGATTATACTGAAAGGCCAGTGTGAGAGAATCTCTTCTTGAGTACCCTGTCTTTACATTTATCAGCATTACATTAATTCATGTATTAGCAAAAATGAATCTTTATTTAACATGAAAACATATTTCTGGGAGTAACCAGGCTCTACTACATTTGAATGAAGAAGGGGTTTGTCGGGCCCTAATTGCCAACTTGGTAAAACAGTTTCAACCAAACAAAAAATGAGCCATTTTTTTTCTTCATATAGATACAGACAATTTTATAGTGGGGATGTCACCCCATCCCCCTCTAATGACACCCCTGATTAAAACTTCCTAAGTATGATTTTGACAGAAAACTTCAATTTTCTATAAATTCCAATGAATTATTATCATCATTGCCTTACAGAAAAGTCTTGTACTCATTCATTTTCTTGTCAGTCTATTCAATCATGTCATTATCCATTTTCTGACATGGTTTGTGCATCTATATAGAGAAACGTTGGTCACATCACGGAATAAAGGACATTTCATCAGATCCTAATACTACCTATTGTTCTTCTAATCATCTTACCTACTTCGCCGTCATCTTGGTGAGTGACCTTAATTATGTCTTCATTTATTTTTCTTAACTTGTTTCTTGATATTCAACTTAAAATCAATATTTTCCTATTCTCAGCAGAAATACGTATCTGAGAAATATGTTGTTGTTTTTTCATGGTAGATGAATTTTATTCACTGTTCAAATACAAATCTTGTTGAAGATTAGAGGTGGTGGTGTTATGCAAGGTTGATGAATAAGGATTGAATATAAACAGATAAGGAAAATTTCATTATTACTTTTAACCGGCTGTGATGCCATATAGGCCTGGCCGTATTCTGAACCCTCACTTTAACTAAAACTCAAAACTAAGTTAAACCATGCAAAGTTTAATTAAAACTGACTTAAACCGCAAGTCCTGTCTAAATTTCTGTGCAAATTTAAACCACTCTAGATTGGAGTTTCAGTTAAACGGGAGTTCAGAATGTGATTTCCTAAACCTCCGGTTTAAAAGGCATGATTAAACCGGGGATCAGCATGGCCATAGAGTTTATTTTTAAAAGTTTTTTTGTAAATGATTGCGTTTTAGCCTGTAAGGGCGTGATTTTTTTTTTAAATATAAAACTTTCCAACAAAAATGCTGTGTAGATTTATATGGTACTGTGTCCCTCAGATTATTTATTCGCAACTTACCATCGAAATTACAATTACACATTTATAAAATATTCTATAACTTATTTCAGGTTTATTTGTGATATTCTAAACATTGGATTGCGACCAATCAAGCGATATCTCGTATTACCAGTTACTCAACATTAATATGTCTTCATTCGTTTAGACCATTTATTGTGACCTACTAATTCTGTCATGATGAACAGCCAGTACATCAAGCACGATTTAGGACAGTGATGACAATAATGTCAAGTGAATAGAGACAATCGAGTGCAGAGAATGTTAAGGTTGATAAATCAATGGAAACAATCTAATTCCGGCGCGTTTCCCTCATTATTTTCTTGTTAGTATATAGGTTAATCGTTGCGTGATAAGGATATACTGTAAAGAAAGTCAGAGGCTCCATCATATTGTTGTGGTTATGTTCGCCTTGAGTCAAGATAATGGCGTCAGATTCATTCCCCAGTCAAACAGTCCAGACATAAATATTATAGATCATACTTCATTATTAATTGATCACGGAGGTTTAGATTGTCATTAAGCCTATATTACCGACCTGTTGGAAGTGTGTTTTCTGGTGCCATGATCCTGCATGGTAAAGAAACGATGGCGCTAAACTTCATAATGCTGAGTCGTGGTGAGCAACAGCGTTCGTGAGTGTGGGTATATGTGTATAGGACTAAATGAAAAATTAGTCGAAATGACGTGCGGTACACCTGTAACGAAATAATTTTCTTCTTTCTTTCCCCAAAATAAACAGTACTCTATCATGTTTGTATGTTCACCATTCAATAACACTTTGCTACTTTTATTATTCCTCATAAAAATTAGATGATGTACCGCATCGTATCGTATTTCATTACAAGTCCATTAGGAATAGATTTGCTTTTTAGTTTTTCTTTGCTAGATTGATTACCGGTATGCAATTTACATCAATATGTAGAATATTATCGAACAAAACATCAAAATCTCTCTCTCTCTCTCTCTCTCTCTCTCTCTATATATATATATATATGTATATATATCTGTCTACCCATCTCTCTCTCTACCCATCTTTTCTCTTCTCTTCTCTGCCCTCTCCCCATTTCATTCTTCTTCTCTTTCTTTCCGTCCGGACGGAGAGACTTTAAGAAACCCATTTGAAGCACGATTAAAGTATCTTTAAGACAATCTAAGGTTGTTTTCATCACGATCTCGTATGTCTTTTATTTCACTTGTATATCTCATCAAATAACGGGTTAAATTAGTTTTCCTCAAATCCCAACAGACAGCAAAATATCCATTTTTGTCTACATCATGAGATCGGATTTCATAATCCGTCTTGACAACCACATGTCAACAGTTGGTAGAGTCAAATTATCTTTATCTTTATCTTTATCTGCAAGAGTATAGATTATAGAAAAAACAGGAAATTAGCAGAATACTATTTTGATGAGAAGGACTTGGAAAAGGTTTAAAGGATACAAATTCTGAAGCATATATACGGTTGATATCATGATCGTGCAGATTGTTTCTTTAAAGGTCAAAATATTACAAGATGACAAGATATAGATTAGCTCCATTAAAATTGTAATCTGTATCATCATATTAAGAATCGTATCTGCTTCAATAATATTTTAAAAACATGAATTATTCCGACCTATTATATCCCTTTTTTTAGATTTTAAGAAATCGCATCTTCGGGGAAGTTTTATCTGAATATCAGTTTACGTATATACATGTATATGTATGGCTTTGCATCACATGGGGTCCTTGGTGGATACAGCTTATTTGGGCGTATAGGTTTCATGTAAAGTAACCCCCGACTATCCAAAGTAGACTTGCAAATGTCAACCTGAGCAAGAGTGAACAAATAGCACTATATGACGTGGTTGTTTAAAGGTCGACTCCAACATTAGCCAAGTCATCACAGATGAAAGAGAGATTTTAAATTGTCGAAAGTAAAGAATGGTCTATTTTAAAGGGCTCAATGTTACTAAGCATGTGCAGTTCCTAGATACTTATCAATTAACATGATTAATGATGTTTGCACGACCCTGTGTACACACGAGTAGAATGTGGATTGGCTCCCTTCGCCTGCAAAGTTTTGTGTTGGTTACAGCACAGAACATGACACGAACATGCATTTCCAATATTTCATGATGCTATATTATGAAACAGTAACGAAAATACTCGAAATGAAGCTCACATCCACTATCGTATTGCCCGAATATCAAACCTCCAGTTTAAAACTTTGAAATACCCATATAGGAATATATACGACATCGTGGTATTTGATATCAGACTTTTTCATGCATCCAATCCAATCCGGGAAATCGTAGGACGCCAAGTGATATTTACTTGCCTGGTAGGATACGAGACTGATGAAATCATGCAAATGCAATCTATGATTGATCAGGGAACGATTGAGTAAGATAGCGATTTAAGATACAGATTTATATCCCAAAGTATATACCATCAAGTTGATTACGAACAGTCTTATCTAGTCTTTATTATTTTTCTCGTTTGATTTAGGCCAATGATTGTAACGCATTATTTTCACCACTAACTCGAAAGCTTTATCAGATATAACGGTAAAAAAACATATTCCGACGAATTATTGATAGTATCAAGTATATAAAGTATTACATTCACCTGTAAAAAGCTAATGTATTTCTAAAGTCAGAATGAAAACTGTATATGTCAGGCGTTGTGAGGTCGGACAAACATTTTGGCTTTCCCGACGTAGCAACGGCTTAATGTACGCAATTTGCATTATTACTACTGAAATACAATTATTCGTAACGGGTGAATGAAAATTAAATAATTACAAAGATTGTGGGGGGGGGGGGGTTGTATACATTACGAAATACGAAAACAGCGTATTGAAGAAGAATGTTTGCAAGCAGATCCCGGGAGATTCTACATATTAAATGAGTTTTCAAAATTTGACCAACCTTATGTGGCAATTAGAAACATATCCAGTTTAACTGACTTTTCAAGAAACGAAATATATTTTATATGTTTGTCTATATCTTAGGTGAAATATAACATCATTCCTTTTTGCTTTTAATTTCAAAATAAGGATACTGGATATTCTGAGCCGATACCTGAAGAACATCGTTTCCCTCTTCACATCATCTCTCACCTCGGTACTGCCTGCTCTGTGTTTGGTCTTGTTGCCACCATCATCACTTACTCCATCTTCAAGTAAGTATATTACATATTTTTTTAATCTGTCACTTACTCCATCTTTATGTCAGTGTATATTATAACTCATGGTTAATATTCATTATTTGCTCATTGTTTGGGCTTAAGGCTACTAGCATCTTAAGAAAAAAAGAAAAGCAAAAGCAGCAAAACCCGAAATGTCAGCGAATAAATAATGGGTTACGAGTCACATTTGAGGTTTAGCCTATGTGGTTATCAACATGTGGTTATCAACATGTGGTAACAGAGAAGAGAACCTTTTGAATAATGGTAACTGCAAACCGCATCTGAATCTACGATATTCGGTATAGGCCTATGTTTACTGACATGAGAGGTGACAAATGTCCAAATTTTGTCGTAATAATGCTATGTAGGCTATAATAATAATAATAATAATAATAATAATAATAATAATAATAATAATGATAATAATAATAATGATAATAATAATGATAATATGTGTTGTTTACCCAGGGTAGCCTCGATGCATTCAAGGAATAAATCCTACCAGGTACCCACTTGCTACACCTGGGTCGAGTGTGGCAAATGTAGATTAATGTCTTGCCGAAGGACGTTAGTGCCGTGGCAAGGATTCGAACCCCCTACCTTGTGATCTGCAGTCCGGTGACTTATCCATGGTGGGGAAACGCATTTATGCACTCTTTATAAATGGATTTTCGATATGAACTATACGAGGTTTATTTCATAAAACAAACATAAGTGAAATTAGAACACCGACCCAAATATCACCAAAAGAGCCCCCCAAGAGAGTGATGATTAAATGCATCACGTTATATCTTGAGACATTTACATATTAACGCAAAGATTAAAGTTGTTTTTGAATAACAAGATTTTGATCTGCTTTAGTAACATTAACGAAATATGACAATGTATGTCGCTATATTAGAAAAAATATAGGGTTTTCAAACTTTACTTAGGCTTAATTTATCTTACTGAACTATACACGAACTTACATTCGTTTTTCGTTCGAAAAGAGAAATTAAACAGAGACAGTTATGTGCACCGTTGTTTAATAACACAATACATATTTGGATTGTTTGCGTAAACCGAGGGATTCTCTCTTCAGAATAATTTTTCAAAGAAATTCTAATTTCGATTAAAACATGTTGGAAAAAACACACCTAATGCCCCAGTCACACCCCCAAGATCGACCCTAGACCGACGACAGACCGAACAATAAATTACATTACTGCGGATGGCAAAGAAGGCAAGGTCGGTTGGGAGTCGGTCAGGTTGTGTGACTGACGTATTAGCGTGTTCTGATATACATTGAAATCTATACGTAGCCCTGGGCAGATAACCCTGCTCCAGCTTCCTGACCTTGTAAATACGCAGCTCATTCCTTTTCTATCGTCACAAAAATATGAATAAGGATTACTGCAAACACACGTCAAATATATGTAACGTGAGAAGTATTCTTAAAACGTGGAAAGATATGAGGATATGCATTGATGCTCATTAGCAAATTGGCAACGCGAGTCGGGAACCCAGTAGGACAAGGACGTTTTAACATGTATGATTTACGCCTGACGTTATTGGGTATGAATAAATTATTGTCATTGACACTCTAGCTAGAACGACAAAATGTGATACCCAAAAAATCCAAGCATATTGTTAACTTTATCCAGTACACCATGTATGTGTTTCGTTTGCTTGTTAAAAGCAAACAAACTGCAATCGCCCAGCTTTGGAAAAAAAACCTTAATCAACGCGACAATATGGAGAACAAATGCTAATACTTAATTTCGTCTCATCATTCTTTTTTGTCTAGTTTTATTCCATAAGTGATGTAAATATTTTGAAAAAGACAATAAAAACTGTTTAAGACTCAAATGAAATTGCTTTCCTCTTAATTGCAATTTAGAACAAACAGTAAGTTTACTCCAATGAAATGGATTTTTTTAAAGCTTTGGTGAAAAGGCCCAAGAATTTCACTGCCTTAATTTATGTACATTTATTGGTAAAATTCAATCTTAATCTTTTCCTGGTACATATATTAGAAATTCTTTCCATGTAATAGACATTGTGTGTGTGTGTGTGTGTGTGTGTGTGAGAAAGAGAGAGAGAGAGAGAGAAAAATAAAGATGAAAATGATTGTTTTCAAGATGGAACAATTTGGGATGGAATATCATCACTAGGCCTATCATGCAAATTGTGCATAATTTTTATGCAACCGCGCAGTCGGTCAAAATTTTATATCGTAAAGTTTAGTTTCGTTTAGTTTATTTATTCATTTATCTTTCTTCCAACAATAAGTAACAAAAACAATAACATTAACACTTTCTTTCAAACAATGATATAAATAACAACAGTAACACTAGGCTTTACAAGTATACTAAAAAACATAAATATATGACCGAGTACATGTACATGTGTAATGATAACAAAGATAACAATATTTTGAGAAAGGCAAACGAGGAGACCTTAATGAAGCATAGCTTGTAAGACAAGGTCCCTCATGAATAAAAAGTAATATATATATATATTGAAAGAAAATATATATATATATTGAAGAAAACAGAAAATGGTAGCAAGGAATACACAATACGAAAAAAAGGATAAACAAGGGTGACTATATACAATGGGGGCAAGGGAGATTTTTTTTTTCACAAGACGAGGATAGGAATGAAAGGGAGGGAAGGGAAGATATAGATATAACAAAGGGTTACATTAGACGAAAAGACATACACAGACACAAAACAGGAAAAAAAGTGACAACAAGACAGCTGGCTTTCAAGAATAAAATACATTAATACATTTTCTTAAAATGAAGGTATATGCATTTGTAATGTATCATACAGGACTTACTACCAGTTACTAACATGAACAATCAGCACAAATTAAAGACATCACGAATCAACACAATAATTCGTCAAAAGATGTAACTTAAGACTTATAAAGCTGATTTACTCAAAGCATGTTTAATGCTTGGATCAAGCGAGTTCCAATACCTGGGTCCAGTATATACGAGCGTATTAAGAGTAAAGTCACATCACCGTACATGATTATTCCTGTTTGTTTAGGACTGCCATCTTAGGATCACGATGTTTTTAATTACAGAAATCTATTTTTGTTTCAAAACGAATTGAGACTGCCTAGGTATGATTCGTCATCAAAGCAGGAAAAAAGGAAATTGCGAGTGCTTCAAGTATATAAAACGTGACCTTAGTCAATGAGATTGTAATTATACCTAATACGTGAGAGAAATTTGATCTTGAACTATTAATGCCATTATATATTTTATGATTTAAAAAATCGTTTAATGATTTCTCGAAACAGAAGACAGGAGATGCTCAATTTTGAGGAGGGAAATTAAAAATAATATCTATTTTCTGATGAATAAAAAGAATAACTAGAAACCCTTCATAAATTGAGCTTTAAAATTCGGAAAGGATGAGGTCATTAGTGACGTGTCAATGTCAAGTTTGGAGGGAGTCAATAAAATTAGAAATAAATTACTGTTCACTTAAAAACGAATATTTCACGCATCAAATAGTTTCTGAGCTTATGATTCATAGAAAGGGCACCTTTTTACTCTAAAAGGCATTTGATTTGATTTTCATTAGATTTGATTTCTTGGTTTCTGCATCAAATTTTGAACATACATTTTCAGGCATGGTACACATCTCATACATAGTACATAATTATACTTGTTGAATGCATAATTGAATATTATTGAGTCACTTTCAAGCGAATTCCCAATCGTTATCCACAAGGCCTGAAGAGGCGCTTACGGCAAGCAAAGACGTGTGCTGGATACTTATATAACCGTAGGTTTTGCTCCATTTTGTTATGGATGGTTACATACCAAGAAGAAAATTCATACTTTTTATCTACTCATGAATCTTTTCCTAATCTAATTCCAGTCTGATAGCCATGACTAACAGGTGTATTTTAGCACGATTTTATTCCTGACGTAAGAATCAATGTAAATCAATTTGTCATTTATTCGAAGTAAACACATTATACCCAGCACAAAAAGTAGCAATGAGAATGTCCGTGGAAACCCCACTAATCCAATCATTAACACAAGAAAGAAAACTGTCCCAGTTCATTGTGTTTTGTGTTCAGATGACCCCCCCCCCCCCTTCCATCCAATAATTATCAAAAGAATAAAGATAACCCATGAATCTATGTTTGCAATGTTCAGATGTCTTTTAAAATTGAGGTTTACTTGACGAATGATTATGAATTCAAATCCTCAAACAAAAATTGTACCATTCCCCTCATTTGCGCCGCCTTCACAGGTCCAATTCAGCAAATCATATCAAGTATGTTATGGTTTGATAGGGAATTATCCAAGCTTTAAAATCATACTCAATACGACCTATATTGTTCTCAGAAATATAATCAATCAAATTGCAGTTTCCTTAGTGTTTGTGCTGGGTTTATAACTAGTGAATCTAGTGAATATATTACTATTATAATAGTCTCGCTCCTCCCTATCTGAACTCATAACCATTAGCCAACAATCATTTTTAGAGGTGTCGTTTTCTCGTGGATACGTCACCGAACTGTGGATCTCATTAAATTAATTTAGCAAGACATTAATCTACATTTGCCACTCTCAACCCAGGTGTAGTAAATTGGTACCTGGTAGGAATTTATTCCTTGAATGCTTTCTGTGCCTTATTGGGCAGCTGGGCTAAAGCCAGGGTAATAATACTACTTCTGCGCTTAGAAACATATATATTTTCAAACAACACAACATTTTCTCAAACTTCCAATTTGGGTTTCGGGAAAACCATAGTAGCTCTCATGCAATTTTGTCATTTATTGAAAAAGTCACCACTTCTATTGATAAAGGTTGTCACACTGTTGGTATCTTCCTGGACTTCTCCAAGGCCTTCGATACCATAAACCATGATATTCTTCTACATAAACTTTGTCATTATGGAGTTAGAGGGAAGGCCTTGGAGTGGTTCAGGGGGGGCGTTTCATTATCCGACAAATTTGCTCTCAGCCAATCAGATGCAAGGATTTCAGTAGCTTATAACAGTTGTCGGATAAATTATCCGACAACTTCCTTTCATGAAACGCTCCCCAGGAGTTACCTCACTAATAGGACTCAATTTGTATCGGTCAACAATTGCAATTCTTCTACTCTTCCGATTACTTGTGGCGTGCCGCAGGGTAGCCTACTTGGCCCTCTACTTTTCATTACGTACATTAATGATATATAAAAATCTTCTAATTTATTATAATTCATACTCTTCGCTGATGACTCAAATATTTTCCTTTCTCATGCTGATGTTAATCAACTCATTACAATTGTAAATTCTGAACTGACATATGTGACCGATTGGATCAAGTCAAACAAACTTTCACTTAATCTCCAGAAAACAAATTACACGTTATTTAGTAATAAAATCAATAGTTTACCACATAGTTGCCACATCTAGCACTATTATGCTTTTTAGCATAATTTTGACCCTCTTAGCATCTAGCATTATTCCTAGCATAATTTTGCCAAATCTAGCATAATTTCACTAGAATCTTGCATAATTCTGAATTTCGGACTTTAAATAGAGAATTTGCTTTTATTCAACAGATATCTAAGGCTGATTTAAGAAAGTAATGCTTTTGAGAGAATTTTGCGGTGAAAAGAAAAGACTAAAATGCTGCGGACCTTTTTTTTTTTTTTTTTTTTCTTGTCATAGAATTTTGGACTGAAAAGGAGAAACTAAAATGCTGAGGACCTTTTTTTTTTTTTTTTTGCTTGTCAGAGAATTTTGGACTGAAAATCGTTCCCAGGCGCCTGAGTTACGCTTCAAATGGATCTAGCATAATTTTTCTCAATTTAGCATAATTTTGGGCGAGACTTGGCAAAATTCCGATTTTTAGATGTGGCAACACTGGTTACCAGGCATTATCCATTTTGATAATGTTTCTATAACAGGATTTTTAGGAGTTTTTATTGACAACAAATTATCATGGAAACCTCATATCGATAGCACATGCCAAACAATTTCTAGAAATATCGGAATCATTAATAAACTCAAACATTTTCTTCCTTCTCGAACATTGCTGACAATTTATTTCACATTGATCTTTCCATATATTAACTATGGAATTATAGCTTGGGGATGTGCAATAAAAATACAATTAAACCGGGTATTACTTTTGAGGAAAAAGGCTCTAAGAATAATATTTCAAACGCAATTTAGATCACATACCGATATATTATTCTTTGAAAAAAATATTCTCAAAGTAAATGACATATATCTTTTCCAACTCATGTACAAATTAAGTAAAGACAATCTCCCCGCATTTTTTTCTTATATGTTCCGCAAGAGTACTTCCATACATTACTACCCAACTAGACAACGAAACTACTATCATCTACCATTAACAAGAACTTTATTTGCAAAGAACTCATTTGTTTACTCTGGATCTGCATACTGGAATTCTCTGCCTCATGATTTTAAAGAATCCCCTAGTATTAATGCTTTTAAACGTATGCTTAAAAAAGTGTTAATCTGTCAATACTCACACCAACAGGTCAAGTCAATACATAATTAACTATAACATATCCATACCTATATTATACGTTCGTATAACATTTTATTTTAACTGAAATCATATAAGCATGCCTAACGACCTGTTCCATACACGTACCCCTGCAGTCTGTCTTTTCATAATTACCTGCACCTTCTCTTTCTGCCCCCCTGTTATTATTTTTGTTATCAGTTATACTTTTATAACTTCTTATTTTGTATATATTATGTGTTCATTATACATTTTTGCATTTTTCCCCTGGATTAAAACGTATTCAAACTAAGGTCAGGGGCTTGCCTCTTGTACAAGCTTTGCTTCTTTCTGGCAAGTCCTTCCGTTTTACAATTATTATAAGCTAAAGTGTTGTTATGTTGCTGATCCTTTTTTCAAGAATTATGATATTTTCATGTATTCTATATGACACATGTTCTAACAACTTCGCTGTATTATATTTATCATGTCATGTTTCTTCATATTTTATTTATGTGAAACGGAAAAAGAATAAATAAAAAAATATAAACATATAAACAATATAAATGTTATCTATTTTTATCTTTTATTATTATTTATCCCGGTATATAGTCCCTCTGCTCCTCTGAAGGCATCATGCTCAACTATCCATTTCCCAAGATGTTTCCCACACTTGGTGACAGCATTCATAACTGCTGCTCCCAATCTGTGGAATGAGCTACCCAGGATTCTCCACAACCAGCAATCTCTCAATACCTTCAAATACATATTATGTTAACGTAATTGTAAAGTGCATTTGAACATGAACATTTATATGGAAAATGCGCTATATAAATACACAATTATTATAATATTCAAGAAAATTACACGAATATTTACGCGAGAATTAGCGTGATTAGTGTTATATTTCACGTAAATTCTTGTGATTATCGCTTGTCACAGATGTCTCGGGTGGTGTCCAGACGGTGCATTTCTTCCTTGATTCTACTCTCCATGATTTGTAAAACAAAACACTTGCAGACCATAAAGTGTAATTGTGTTGAGGTGCTGTGATACGTGATATATGGCATGATTAGAAAGTAAATACCATCACTGGCGAGAAGAATCCATGTGTTCCAAATTATTTGGCGAGATTTCAAACAAAAAAATCCTTATTTCCAAATTTCTCAGTTGAATCACACGGTTATGTACATCTGAATATGGCCTCAGTCTGAGCAACACATGATCTAGCTTTAAGAACAGTGCAATACCACATTCGTCACCGTTACCATGGTGATACAAAATATCACAAGTTAATTCCAGCGGGTCCTGTTAGTCGTTCCTATTTCGGTTTTAATTTGCCGAATATACACTTTGACACGTTTTTATTATACAGGGTGATCATTTTTCCTTCTTGTTACGTTTAGAAACACTGGAACCTAGGTCGAGTGCATTTCAAAATTTGTATCCCATCGCTCTCATTTCTGTTTTCTTCACCCCAGTCAACCTCGCCATATGCCCCAACCTGCTTCACCCTCTTCTTAAAAACATCCCTCCAGGCGAACTCACTCCTAACCTTACCATTTTCCACAGGCTCACCGCCCTCTTTCTTTATCTTCACTTCACATTTACAATCCACATGACCCAGTTATGCCAACAAGCCTGAAGGCATTAGAAGAAACAAAATAGGGCTATTTTCGAATTGTCAGAATTGTGAACACTTCATGACAGACGATACTCAATCATACTAATGATACATGTCACCATACCCGGTGGCGCAGTAGCTACATGGACACGGGGGCACGTGCCCCCTCCACTCCCATCGAATTGTGTAAAAAGAGAAAATATGAATAAAGGGAAAGGGAAAAGGAAAGGGAAGGGGGAAAGAAGATGATAGGACCCCTCCCATGTCCACCCCCAAAACCAGTGACCATTTTAATTTGCATTCCATGAACACAGTAAGACGAGTGCCCCCCTCTATATATGGACTTACGTCACGCCACTGATCATACCCTACATACCTTAGCTCTTAACCTGATTTCTTTTGTCATGTTTGTATGATTCGAATGTTCCTTTTTGATTAAAGATGCCTTCATGTTTTGTTCCATTAGAATCTTGCGACGTACCTCCTCCGGTAAAATCCTCATCCATCTCAGCACTTCTCTCCTTGCCCTCAACATCACCTTTGTTGTTGACACAATCTCCTTGGTAACGGATACCAGACTAGGATGTAAGATATGCGCCATGTTGCTGCAATACTTCGTATTAACCACGTTTCTATGGATGGGCATGGAGGCTGTGAACATGTACCGCACCTTGGTTCAAGTGTTCCAGAAGAAATGCGCCACACATTTTGTTTTAAAGGGAGCGGTCATATCTTGGGGTGAGACGAATTTGAGAAGTACATGAATGTGCATGTTTCAATTTTTTGGTCTTCTCTTGCTCTTTAAGATCTGAGGCCTAGGACTTAGGAGATGAAGTCCTGGCCATAATGAATACATACATCTGGCAGAATTGAAAGGATGTACAATAATGCCTTTGTTCTTTGATGTCGGATGTTCGAAGCCGCTGAACGGAACGGAACAGAATTGCTTTCATGGATCTCTTGTGTTTAAACACGATTGCAAAGACTTATAAAAAACAACATCTTAGCGATTGAAAGACAGTATTGTATTATAGAATCATGTTTGTATGACCTAATGTCATTGTAATGTTCGCACATTTCAGAATGTTTCTCTTTGATTATTTATTTAAAACCTTTGCGATCGTGGGGGAGGGGGGTTATGGGTGTGCTCTGCTCTAACACCACATATTCAAGTGGAAAATAACCCCACAATTTTTTTCCCATTTACATGATTCAGTACATTTTGTTGTATTATTTGGGTTTTTTTAAGGAAGATAACTTAACTGAATACTAATTATCATTGAATTGATGTTAATTATTTTAATTTAATTGAATTTAAATGAATTTCAAATCTATTATGCCCTATTGTCATATATACGCACAATAAAATTATCCAGTTTGGAAAAGAAAAAAGAATTCATCGAAAAGAAAACTTTTCTTCTCGAACGTACACTACGTCTGAGGATTGTGTTACCTTCCTCCGTCGTTAGGCGTATGGAACGTGATCGGTTGAATGTTACTCAAAGACTCCATTTGCACTTACAGGTTTGCCGGCTGTACCTGTCGTCATCACTGCGACGATGGATATCGATCTATATCGCAAGCTACCTCTCAACGAGATGTGAGTTGCTCTCATTTTTGTTTTATTTGGCGCCGAATACCTCCAAAATAACTGCCCTACCCCATCCCGCTCTAAAAGAAAGTTATATACCTTTTTTTTTTTTTTTAGGGTAGAGCTTTCAGAGTAATGATCAGTCGATTTTTTTTGTTGCTCTCGATGAGAAAAATGTTTCCGAAGGGTATACTTACTCAATTTTGATGCTCGCCTTCTATACATGTTACGAAGGATGCAACAATTTCAAGGTGTTGAAAAATTTCATGTTGTTGCCGTTTAAGCAAGGTTTTGGCCTTCACTTTCCATCAAGAATCAAGCCCACCTTTGTTATTATGCTGAATCTGCAGCATACTACTGCGAACAAAAAAATTTTGATGAAGATAGTACCGTCACACGTGACGTCTTATCTAAAGTTCAGAATAATATTCGTAGCATAAAAGGGCTATATGTACTCATGATATCGCACTATGAAGAAATCGGCTACATCCCAAGGGACCAACAATATTGGTCTAGTGGACCTTATCATAACTTTTCTAAGGGTTCGATAGATCGACAGTCTACGAGACCGACACTATCGGTGTCATGGGCTGTCGGTCTCTAGCATTCTAGCCACTTTTCATAGTGTTTACTGACCGACGACCATCGAGACCGACAGTTCATGAGACCGACATCTTTTTAATCTTCAAACGTTACGTATTTCTTTTGTTTTGATGTTCTCGTGAGCTATCAGTCTTGTGAACGGTTTTTATTTGTCGGTATGGTGAGCTGTTTGTCTACTGGGGTGACCCCAACGAAATCATATCCAAGCCCATCCAATCCGCATTTTAAACATGTAAGGACTAAATACTAAGTATTCCTTTAAGTTTGATTACTTGCAAAGAAAAAAAACCTTTGTCAGAGTTCGACGTCAATTTATATTGATTTCTTTGTTCCATGCACAGTTGCATGCTGTCCACATCTAGCTCCTACTTTTACTACGGTGGATACCTCGGCCCATGCTGTGTGCTACTTCTGGCAAACTTCATAGTGTTTTCACTGATCCTCCACACAGTATGTGCATCCAAGAAGGATCTGCATCAGCGCAGCAATCGGGTCCGTCGAACACAGATCGGCTGCGCGTTGAGCGTAACATTCCTCCTAGGAATCACGTGGGTTCTTGGTTTCTTCGCCATCCAGGGCACAACCCTTGTCTTCACCTACCTGGTGTGTATCATTAACCCGCTACAGGGATTCTTTATATTCCTGTTCCGATGCGCCCTCTACCCTGAGGCCTTACGATCTTGGACAGTCCTCTGCACCAAGCACACGACTAACGTGGAGAAACAGCAGCGCAGTTCATCTTTGGCCATGGGCCACAGGAATACCATCAGCTCGGGGGATAAGATGGCGAATGGCAAGATGTACCGCAGGGATGCTGAGAAACTCATCAGTGGTCGAAGTGGCTCGACGTCGAGTTGCAAGAGGAATTCCCAGTCAGAGAGTGCCATTACGAAGGCAACGGATATGACGTCGGTACAGTTTTTTGGCGGGTTGAAGCATGAAAGTTTTGTCAATGTGAACTCTAACAATAGCAACCGAAGAAAGTTCACTGACATAAGGTTTATCAACATCAAGGTCAAGGATAGCAGAAGTGAAATCAGAACCTGCTAGTTCATCAAGAAGCTGTGGACAGGCTTTAAATATTGAAGGTGACCTTAAGTCATGTTCTTGATCAAGGTCGTGTCTTATAAATTCGAATCCATCGAAACATCTCCAATCAATTGCAAAGTTTCAGTACATTGCCCATCCTAACATAGCTGCGATTGATATTAATCTCAAGTTTATTTGCGATCAATTCGAATCCATGCAACTCTTTATAACACGGGGCCCTGATAGACATTATTATTTAAGTTCAGTATGATATCATTGTCTTAAATAAAAATATTAACATAGACATTCATTCTTTGATATGGTCAATGAGATTATCTTAGGAAACGGGGGGTACATAGACTCACATATTATCGTATCCTTCATAAATTTCTAAATGAATCAGACAAGAGCAAAATTTGTTCTATCTTAATGTAATTCTGTGCTATAGCAAAGTTTCTGAAACAAGCTTTCATGGATACAATCATGTTAAATCGCAGGACTCGGGTTGACATGAGGCTGCTAGCGTTTGAAAGGGGAAATGTCTTTGTCGTATAAGCTTTTGGCACACTGGCGATTTGAATACTTCAATGGAGCGTTTTAACTATTTTCAAATAATGCAGGAAGATAAAGAATGGTGTAATTTGAAGCTAATGGTGCAAAAATGTACTTACATTTATATAATGTTTCAACAGCTCAGTTTCGTTCATTATCTGAAACAGACACTATACCTAAATTCAAACAAAATACTTGGCACTAAAAGTAATAATCACTGCTCTACGATATTTTATCTTCGAATGAGGCAATTATCGTATACACTTTCAATGAGGCGGAACGTGGATTTGAATGAAAATGCTGTCTTTATTGGAAAGTCCATGCTTTATAACGCAGCACCTCATGATATAAAATTAATGTCTGCCATGAATATGACATTACCTAGTTTACATTTCAAGCAGATATTTGCTGCGTGCAACCAACACCTATAATTTTGTGAATTTTGTGAATTTTCTTGATATCGTTTGAATTTCGTTTATAAAGAATAAGCGATTCACTGGAACTACGAAGGGCGTATACTTTAGAGTCCTAACATGGCACCAATGGCCTTTGGCAAGATATTAACATACTTTTGCTATATACTATCAACCCAGGAGAATTTTTTTTCCATTTACCGGTAATTAATTTATTATATTGTGATAATCTATGATAAAGATACAATTTTTGGTTAATCTATACGTTTATAACAAGAAGAAATCGTTCATGTCGTGCATGTATAGAAAAAAAATTTTAAACAAGATAATCAACATATGAAACAGATTAAAAGTGATAAGAAAAGTAATACGTTATGTTTAAGAATATTATATATATGGGTATATATATATATATTTATATATATATATATCGTATTTATTGCATCACGCATTTTACGTCTTTCTAAACATTTTTAAAGTTTTACAATTCTTACTGAGTGAAAGGTATGTAAGTCTTTTTAAAACAAATATGAGATATGTACTATAACGGCCTGCTATTGTATCTAAATTATGATTGTGTATATAATAATGAAATTGTATAGAGTATAAACTGTATAGATATCTGGTAATGATCGTGATGTTGATCACTGTATTTGTCGTGGAGCCACCTATATACAGCACATGCCTTGTCACAGTGTACAGCTTTTTATAATTCAATGATGCAATGCGACAAGCATATTTTATATTTTGGCTATCAGTCTTGTAAATCGTATATAGGCGATGCATACATGGAATTTGTTTTTGTGGGGTTATTTTCTTGTTATAGATGCACTTGTTCAATTATGTGAATATGTATGTCAGCGCGGATCTTTCCGTTATGAAAAGTATATGTTAGTGAAAATGATTGGCACTTTACTGTGGGTTAATTGACTGTCACCCTATTTTGTATATCATGAAGACAAAGGATATTTATATGCTACGTTGTATGACACATAATTATATTCAGGCAAATTGTTATTGTTTCTTTTCTTATTAGTGTACCTCATTTGATTACTAACTCTTCTCTGGTTTGAATGGAATGAGTTGATTGACTGATAGATTATAGTTAATGAATAGATTATAGATTATCAGTTGAGTGAGTAATCCTCAGGTGGATTAGTTGATTGATTTGACTGATTGATTTGACTGATTGATTCATTGATTGCTTGATTGATCGCATGAATGATTGTTTGATTAGCTGATTGATTGGCTGACTGATTTATTAATGAACTGATTCATTCATTCATTGATCTATTTATATATTGGCATTAGTTAATCATTTTTCATTAAAACAATGACAAATATAACACGGATGACGTCATTTCAAGCAGTTTAATTGCAAATCAAATTATGGAATTCGTAAATCATTTTGTAAAAACATAACAAAAATATAATACTTAGGCAAGATGGCGCTATTTAATAAGCACCCTACATTCTTAAAGTCTGACAAACACACTTAAACAAATTGCTCACAGCATTTTCACAAAAGGCACTGAAATTTGAAAATATAAAATAAAATAAAATACGTACCAAATTCACAGGTAAATTGTTAAAACGACTGTTCTGCCAAATTGAAAGGTATAAGGGTTCCAGTAAAGTTAATGCATATAGTACAGGTTCGATGCTAAGTTTTAGTCTGTTGAAAATTCCTCTATGCCTCTTGAAAAATATTTTCGGAAAAGCCAATAATCTGTTCTCTTTTTTCCAAAGTTTGAGTACAAGTATACATTAATTTTGATCGTTGTAACGAAGTACGTAAGCTATCATTGTATTCATAAGTATACTTCTTCAAAAAGTATATTATTTTTTTTTCAAATTGAAACAAACATTCGTACGATACTGGAATCAATTATAGCATTACACATACTCATACTGAAAATATATAGCACATTACTGGTCCAACTCAATATTACTTGCTTAAAATGACATTGCACACGACAATAACATCATTCTTTTACAGACACCTTATTTTCTGCAAATGGAACAATCACACAAGGAAAATAAACAAATTTTTAACATTTAAATCACTTTCTACAATCCTATGATGACGTTTTTTTAGTGGACGTTATCATCAACAAATTTACTACACATAATTATGCACATCAGCAGAACATTCTGAAATGCCTTAGTTTTCACGAAATTGCATATTCCGTGAGACTACATTGATAATAACCTTTATAACCTCATAACCTTTAACAAACAACACCAACAAATTTTATTTTGCTTCAATTGAAAGTTTGCACAAACCGAGAATAACACTGCATAATACTTGCACAACACCGAAGAAGAGAGAAATAGCTAAGACACACTTCTTGAAAGACGAAACGCAAAAAAAATCATGAACAGTTTATGAACTCACACATGGTTCAGTCATCCACAGACAAAATTTTAAAAATATTCACATAGGCCTCGTTAAATATACGAGATAATAATGGGGAGCAATCAACGAAGAAGATCACCAATAGAGGTTATTAATATAATGGACATTATGGACGTAAATTATTAATAACTACAACATTTCAGCTTTTGTGTGTCACTTTTATATCATTACCCAAAAGAACGTTGCGTAAAAGAAGTGCAATTTCAACAGCGGTTTAAAAACCGCGGCCTTCAACAGTTCACATGCACCCATGAGCTGTCTATACACATACGAAAGTGAGACCAATATTTACAGTTTTGAAACAGTTTTTACAAGTTAAGCTTATGTTAGACTCTATCATTAATAGTGTACAAATCAGCTGTTTTGTCTAAAAGAATTATAAGGATTACAGCAACCTGAAGTGGCTCCGTATAGTTTAAAAGAAAATTGTCAAAATACAAAGTTAGTTGAATATAAATACTTAGAAAGTATATCGTCGATTATGACCCGTAGATTGTTATATTACAGAGTCGTCAGATCGGTGATTATTTGATTCATGTCTCCACGGATAATTCCAATAAATTTAGCCCTCCTTGGATATAATCATAGTCAATATGTTTGGAAGATTTTACGATATCTAACACCCGTTGTATTGTTGATTAATTTTCCCGTATCATCACGTTCATGGTTTTTGCCCTCCTCTTGGGGCAGAGTTTGGGGGCTGAGGACGGATTTTAAGACCTGACATCTTGTTCATAATGTTCGGTAACCTGGGATAGGAAACAAATAGGGGAAAAGATATGAAACATAATTAATTTAATTTTGTAGACCACCATGTGAAAGACTATAATGAATTCAACTCGGCCTCCAGTAGAACTTTGACATGAAATTAGCTAAATATATCAATAAGTATAATTTCATGCACATTTTCTCAATCTTTTTTAGGTTAGCCAGTTAGTCGATAAATTTGCGAAAGACATTAATTTTATGTAAAAATAACACGTCTGACTCGTGGGCTACTCAAAATGATACAATACGATAACTTGCCTGGACTTTAAATATAGACTTTTGCTTCCTTTTATGACAGTGACAGAAAATAAAAGAATTGTTTTTCTTCAATATCACAACAATTATAGTGAACATGACACTGCACCTACTTCGTACTCGTTCTGCTGGAGGTGGCACTTTTCCTTGATAATGACGCCAGACGACGTGATAGCATACTCTGATGGAGTGCGTGGTAGGTACGTTTTAATGGCAAGCCTGTAAATATATGGATAACAAAAGTTATTTGTTTAGTAGAATAATTTGGTATCCATTAGTACGGAGCTATCTCCTGAAGATAAAAAGTGCTCTAGGAAAGATCGAGTCGAATAATGCTAGAATCTAAAACTTGCGTGGTACGTCTATATATTGGCATCTATATCAATAATATTATTATCATGTTTTTAAATTACATTCCAGAAGTAACAAAGTGCTTGCAAAAGTGTTTGCCTAAAGATTACAGTGTTCCATTAACAAAAATGGCATTCCCATTTTTTTACTGACATAATTACACGAGTATTGTGCTGTCTTAACCATTTTAATAGTTATTAATCGCGTCAATACTAAGACATAAAAGATGTGAGATTTTCAAGTTCAATCCTTGATGATAAAAATCTATAGATAGATGTGGGAATTTATTTTTAAAAAACCGGCAGATCAGTTTTTTAAAGTTATTTTGATGAATAACGATGCAACTGACCTATTGGATTCATATCGCGTTGGACTTCGACGGATGGTTGGTTGTACTTCTCAGCGAAGTCGAACGGGTTGTCGATGATGTTATCATGCATTGATAGGAAGAGGGGAATATAGGCCATGTAGTCCAAGAACGATACCTAGAATTAAAAAAAAGATTATAACATAATATATAGAGGTGCCATAGTAGAGGCTTTTACGAAGACATAAATCCACAGTTACCATTATCGACAAAGGTGTAACAAGTGGGGCTCCTGGTATAAATAAAAATGCACTGTGCGCTGATATTGACTACCGAAGTTATAAAGCCAAGGCAATAATTAGCTTAGCACCTTGGTAACCTTGGTAACTGGTAAGTAGCAACTTTGACTATAAACGATGAAAATGTATGTTCCCTTTTGAGATCTTGCGATATAGCTGTCTACATTTTCGACGTTATCACGATCACTATAGTATATGAATGACATTAAATTCAAATGTACATTAGTTTTCTACAATTTTCATAAAGAGTGTCAGGTTTATATTCAGTGCAATTTGTTTTAGGTTAATCCTAATGTTACAAAATTCACGAAAAATCAGATCACTTCATTCATCACTGACATTTTAAAATCATCCCAAAAATGAAATAGAGATTATCATCATTATCATACCGTGTTGTATTCACTTGGATTCATCTTACTGATGATGTATTCCTCTTGGGTGCGATTGAGACCCCCTGCTTTGAGCTCGATCCGTAGAACCTCTACGGTTACGTAATTATCATCCCTCTCGGAGCTGACATTGCAGTAGAACATAGACTTTACAAAATGAAAGAAAAAGTAATACAATTGTTTACTAGCAATTGCATGGAGATGAATTTCTCCAGATTCTTCAAAACAAAATGTGAAACAGATAAAGGTTTTCTTCCCCAAAAGAAGAGAAAAAATATTAAAAGTTCACAATGAAATTGTTGTACTTTCAACACGAATATAGATTCAGCTATAGGTATGATAAATTAGTGTTAAAAATGTCGTTTAGTATGAAGGCTATTAATCACTTAAATGTACCAGCACATTGACTTGGTTTACTCCTGGAGTTCTTCGTGGTCTAATGTTTGTGTATTTCATTATTTTGTACGAATAATAAATAGATAAATTCAAAGGTTCGAATTCAATTTCTAAAGGATTTACGACTGCGGATTAATGGATGTCATGAAAAATTTGATGAATTTCATATGATAATCTTACGCTGTAAAGGTCCATCTTTCGTTGGATATCGAGTAAGTCACTCTGGTCAATGAGCGCTTGTCCAACAGCGCTATATTTAATAACAAAAGACAAGAGAAAAAACAAAGAATGAGAAGAATGAGAGGGTAGATAGAGCAGAGCAAACAGAAAATGGCGTTGAAGAGAGATACTGACGGTTTTGTTTTCCACTCATCAGAGTATACAGCAAGAATGAACAGAAAGCCAAAATCGAAGATACAGTATAATCGGAAACAAGGCCAGGTCCCACTGGCCGATGGACACAAAACGTATGCAAAAAGGACACAGCAAAATTTCGGGGGTGGCTCCATCCGTTTTCATCCGCTCCAGAAATAGACAAAATTTGTGAAAATTTGCGAAAACAAAACGGAAAAGAACGGACGTGGGTAGTATGTAGCGGGGATGTTAAACGGATGTTCATCGGAAGCCTAGCGGATGAAAGCGGATGGAAGTGGATGACATCTTAAATATACGAGATACATCACAGATACAAACGCTTTGTCCGTTTTGAATACTTTATATACGAGGTGCATACGCTTCCATCCTTTCTATTTCCGTGCTAATAACGATGTATAGACGTTCCATGTACGTTATCTTTCCTCCCTCTTTCCGTTTTCAGCTGCAGCGGATGTGAGTTGCGAGGATGCCCAGAGGATGCAGAGAGGATACAGCGGACGTTTAACGGATGATAACGGACATATAACGTTTGTTGCTCCTATGTGGCTTGTCTCGAATGGGTGGGGTGCGGGAGCGGGATGGGAGCGGGATGGGAGCGGGAACGGGCACACCCTTTCGAGACAAGCCCCCCCGGTTATCTCGAATGGACGCGTTCCCAGCGAGAAGTTCAATGAACGCGCCACTTCGAGACAACCGGGGGGGCTTTCCTCGAATGAGTGTGTTGAGTAGACTTTTGTAATAGACGTTTTAGAATTTTTTTGAAAAATGTACTCTTGCTGGTTTTTTCGTTTTTCTTTTGTCTAAGATGTAGAAAATATAAAAAAACGGTATCTAAAAATGCTTTTGACAAGGAAATCATTATTTGTGCAAAATAAATCGGAGAATTGAATAATTATGCATTAAAACACAAGGAGAAGAAAGGGCAAGTGGCGTAGCTAGGATTGTTAATTTATTTTTATTTTTTTGGCGTGACCTGTTAAATATTGTGAAATTGTGTTACAGACATGTGCTGACATAAGCCAAGGTGTGTTTATCATCTTTCCAAAGTTAGAAACACCTTTTAATGCCACTATCATTCTATCAATACCCACTATCAAAAGTCAAAACTCATATCAAAAGGTCGTTTGTACCCGGCCCCCAACTCCCCATACCAGGGGTAGGCCTATGCTCGTAACTCCTTTTCAAAAGTGACCCCCTATTCCGGAGAAGTTGGAATTTGTTTTACCCCCTATCCCGGGAAATTTTCTGAGATATTGGACCCCCTATCCAGGCAATTTAGGAAATTAATCCCCCCCCCCCCCCACCTATCCCCGGGGAGGAAACCACCAGAGTCTGCGAAAATTGACCCCTATTTACATTTTCCCGGGAATATTTTTTCATCTTCCTCATTCATCTTCCTATTTTCTTACTCACCCACCAATAAGGGGTGGGGCATGGCCATCTTGTGCCTCCCCCCCCCCCCCGTAAAAAAAATACGCCGCTGTGAATTAACATTCTATTCTGGACTGTCTGCCCGACCAGACCTTTGAATTTTAAATGAACATTCCATTATGAATTCATGCAACCTCATACATTCATTTGACAACCCCCGGTTATCAGTGACGGTACCGGGGGGCATGGGGGGGGGCATTTGCCCCCCAGTTGCCCCCAATAATTTTCGGAGTGAAAAAAATAAAAGGGTGGAAAATTTTGTTTGTCCGCTCTTGCCCCCAACAATTTCTTTTGCCCCCCATTTCCCCCCCCCCCCCCACCCCACTTTAAAAATCCTGGTGCCGCCACTGCCGGTTATATTTTCTACATCTTAGACAAAAGAAAAACGAAAAAACCAGCAAGAGTACATTTTTCAAAAAAAATTCTAAAACGTCTATTACAAAAGTCTACTCAACACACTCATTCGAGGAAAGCCCCCCCGGTTGTCTCGAAGTGGCGCGTTCATTGAACTTCTCGCTGGGAACGCGTCCATTCGAGATAACCGGGGGGGCTTGTCTCGAAAGGGTGTGCCCGTTCCCGCTCCCATCCCGCTCCCGCACCCCACCCATTCGAGACAAGCCCTCGTATGTCGCGGATTTACATCGTACACGGCGGAAAGTTCATCCGTTCTAAAAGTTTTGTGCAGCTCAAAACTTTTTGCGCGGATGAAATCACAGTGGACGGATGCTCGATGGATAGAGCGTATGAAATAGGTATGCAATGAGAATACACAACGGATGCATAGCGTTTTCCAACGGATGGCAAGATTTTTTTACGTTTTACATCCTCTTTGCATCCGTAAGTGCAGTGGGACCGGCCTTAGGAACAAAGTGTGCGAAATTTTGTTGTTGTTAATTTAGTTTTTACGGCGCTTCATTCAATTTTGAATATATAATGGCAATTTAGGCTATTTCAGGCAGCCAATCACAACCCGTTATAAGGTATATTTCGCGCGCTTTGTTCCTTTAGTTTCCGGTTATATTGTTCGATTTCGGCTTTCTGTTCATTCTTGCGGTATACTCTGATGAGTGCAAGACGAAGAGCTTCGGTATGTCTCTCTTCAACGACATTTTCCGATTCTGTATTCCCAAACATCTTTTCAGAGCAGAAAGACATCCAGACAAGCAAATAACATGAAAGAGTGAGAGGGAAATTAGTTTAAAGAGTAGATGATGGTGAATCAGTGCATTATCCTGGAATTACCTGTTTATTTTGCCTCTTTATAAATAGTACTGTGGGTAATGGTACTATTTCCATCGTAAGACCATTATCTACTCATGTTTTAACAACGACTTTCAAAATAGAAAGAGGATGTCCTTAAAATGACAAAATTGATAGTGCTGAGGCCTTGGTTATACTCCTAACAGTTGCTACATTTTGTCTTTCGATGTTTAAGCAAATAATGTGATTTATGTCTTGAAGGACCTTTTTTCGGGGGGGGGGGGGGGGGGGGGGGGGGGGGGGGGGGGTCACTAGCCTATATTCAGCAATATCCTGTCAACGGCTGAACTGTCACCAGTATGAATATCACTCAGATTAAGAGTCTATACCATTGCATGTACATTAATGTTACAGCAGTTGTGTAGAATCATGAAAAAAGGTCATTTCCGCTTCCAAACATTGTTGGAAGTAGGGTATATGCAGGAGGGTGTTCAATGTATAATTATCTAATTATCTAATGATAACAAACGATTATCGAAACAAAAAGCGACATTAACATCGAGAATGATGTACTTACTCCATTGCAGTCATCCGTTCACATATTGCTCCAATCACCGCGAACATTTTGAAAGTAATTCGTGAATGATCATCCAGGTCAAGAACCTTTATATGAAACGAAAAATTTATTATAACTGAAATTCAACACGTTTGACATGCAGAGTAAGACATGGTTCTAAAGTAAATAAGTATTTGAACCAAAGCAAATCTGATTCATTCAACTTTTATATATCTTATTTCACATGATCATGCTTGTTGTAATTACCACATGCTTTAAAGTAGTTTTGTGAATCACATTGTAGAAGTGCTATCATAGCTAAATGAGAAAAACTGCCAGCATTTTCCAGTCAATGTCAATAGATATAGTATTTCTAAAACGATTTAGACCAGACTTATCACAATCCTTTTGAAGAAGAAACAATGTCAAAATTACGTCTGGCATTCATTTAAATTGATATTTCAGAAATAAAACTGAAGTTCTAGAGCTAATTTGCCTAATAAAGCATATTAGGATCATATTCTTTTCAGCATCACACTGTATACACGGCTGTTAAATGTTTAAAGGTTGACTAAATTAGAGAGAAAAGTGGTGCTCTTTCCATGTAGTTTTGCCTTCTAATCACGAATCTGCCAACCGATTGTCCAAATTATGTCTCGTTTTGGCGAAAAAAGGGGAAAAGTAGAGGTTTTGGGACCGTTCTTTAAAACTCGTGAGCTGATTGGCTAACCCCAAGTGACGTATGAAAAGTAAGAGGCACAAGATCTGCAAGGCTGCAGCATATAATATTGTACACAGAATGCGGTATTTGACCCCTCTGTTCAACGGACAATTTATGAAAAAAGGAAATTAATCAATATAATCTTAGGAGTGAATAATCATTAGCAATATATTTTCTACAAGATCAGAAAACGCTTTTGCCCAAATATACAGCTCTTGTTTTGTTTTTTAGCTTTTCTTTTGAACAATGTTCTCATCCATCTGAGCTTGCCGAACGAAAATTTTGCATTGGTCATAAACGCGTGCACAGCCGTTTTATGCGTCTGTATGTACTATGTCCTACACATCTTTAGTACGGCAGTGACTATGTTCCCCTCGTACATAGCGACTGGTGAACGCTTTTGTTTTGTTTATTTCACTTACGGCTTTTTTTTTACTTCGCTTTACATAGTACGTTAGTACTGACTTAGATTTTGGCTGAATTCGAGTAACTTATATAGAGAGAGGAAAAGTGCCCGCGATTCCGAGTTGGAGGACTTTTCTGAGCTATGCAGATACGAACTCTGATTTATCAGATGATTTATCAGACCCCGAAGGCAAAGAAGCTCGAGTGGCAAGGGGAAATTCGACCATATTATATGTTTGAACCCCTCGCAGAATACGGTGAAGGGCCGTGGGTGAAGTAACTCCAGGGAGCTCCAACGCGTTGGAGCTCCCTGGAGTTACGGGTGAAGTAGACCGAAAATGCTCTCTCGTTCGTTAGGTCGTCTTAGCTAACGAACGAGAGACAGAATTTTCGGTCTACGGGTGAAGCTGCTGCAGCTGCTGTCGTTGAAAAACAAATTGGAAGACTTGACTCCAAGTCTGATCTTTGGAATAGCTGAATCTTTTAGCTAGCTTATCCTTCTCTTCATGCCAAATTCGGAATACAGGCCAGGATTCTCAAAATCATATTCGGCAAAGTGATCGCTGCAGATTGTACTCCATGTACTCACTTGGCCGGCCCTTGCCACTCTGCCCGCGTGAGCTTTACATTTGCGACCCACAATTTCCGTAGATTTTCATCTTTAGGAAAATGATGTAGGCTTACGTCTTTAGGGGTCTTGCTACAGCCCGCAACTATACACCGATTAGGCATTATTGATGAAACTGTGTCCCAAAATCAAAGTTATTGTGAGGAATTAAACACACGAAAATACGCAATGCAAATGGTCGATGCGGTGAATATCATGCTCGGCACCGGGCTGGGCCTGCCGGCGGCCTCCGGGGGCACGGTATAGGTTAGCGGAATATTTTCTCTTACTTTTCATGCGTCACAGATCACGTGATCACGATGTCGCTTCGATGGGTTTTTTTAGGGGCGGGGCTTATGACTGTGTAAATCAGCAAAAATGTACTTTTCAAATGATTATAAAATATGACTGAATGCATAAAAAATTGTGTGATGGATATTTTTTGGCTCCTGATGACACCTTCCTACGAAAAATGGGCAATTATTTTTTTATTTTAGTGACCCTTTAAAGATCGAACTTTAAACAGTTTCTATATACACGTACACACCTTAAGAACGTATTCTAGTTGCTTTGTTTTCAGAGCGCTCAAACTAGGTATACCATTCAAAGCTTCTCTCATGGCCTGGAAAGAAAGGGAAAAGAAGCGGAAATATGACAATAGAGTGATCATTAAGATCCATTTTATCCACAACTAAATGCCACAAGAGAGAAAATCACTGTACATTTAAAACGCCATAAATAGAATTAATTTGTCTTTAATGGCTGAAGACGGCAGCAAAAAGTGAACTCATTACATTGCGGAAAGGGTAAATCTGCGTGCCCACTGCCAGTGGATATATATCTATATATATATATATATATATATAGAGAGAGAGAGAGAAACAATTAATGAATTCCAGAGAAGACATTGGTAATGCATTGAATTCCAACTTTTATATCTTTAGGCATTTTACATTTTTATATATATATAGCCTTTCACATCGATTTTAATGATTCTTTATTTAGAATTTAAATTTACACAAGGGCCCCGTTTCATAAAACATATAATTAATAATAAGTTACAATAATTGTTGAATCTGATTGGTTGAGAGCGAATTTGTCATAGAAATGAGGCAGTTGTTATTGATGACAAGTTTTATGAAACAGGGCCCAGATGTGTAGGCCAAACCATACACAGATACACAAAGATGCTTACGTCGAGTGTCAAGACGCATGTCCTCTCTTTATCTTCTACGGTGAATGACCTCGCCATGGGATCAAGCTTCGACTTCTCCACCAAACGATAATGGTTCATGTAGTCGATTGTGGTTTCTGAAAATAAAAGGAAAATATTTATAGATTTTAAATACTGTATATTTCGTACCAATTTTTTAAAATAAATAATCAATAATATTACTTAATCATTACAGGGGCATTACCTCGACGAGACTCTTTCGATCTTTTGTTGCGTTTGAATTTGTACGTATCTACATACCTTAGTGAAGTTTGCTGTATATAATTATATATTACCATGTACGTTATATACAATATGATTTTTATGCTTAGAATTAGAATAATTATGGACTAAGCAGTATCTAACTTTTACAAAAAGTCCCAAAGGGTATATGTTTAAATGATTAATGCGTAAGGCGTCTTCTTTGGTAAAAGAACGGTGTTCGGTGCCTTGTATTCTCAGTAAAGAGGGGGAAAAAGGGGGGAAATTGATTACTTGAATATTTCTCCATAGCAATACCTCTTTCATCGACGGCCTTTGCGCTTTTGCTGCTTAGTGTTGGTTTATTCTGCTCATCAGCCTTCAGCTCTGAGGCTGACTCTAAGACACGCTTAAGATGGGCGTTCATCTCATTAGGATGTCTGCGGAACTCCTTCAATACTCGACGCACCCCAACAGCTGAAAAATAAGATGCAGTGCATGTTTCATAAAACAAAGAGAAGACGGGGTTCAGATAATGTTTTAATGGAAAATGATGTTGTTATCAACAAGTAGACTATGCTGCTGAAATCAGTTACAAAAAAAACTTTTACAGTGGGCTCAAAATTTGATGCGGAGTGTGCCCCGACAGGGAACGAAAGATTTGGTGTTTGTGACTGGCGATTAAATATGTTAAAAGGGGGATTGTACCCAAGCATCTCTTTCACTCACATGAATATGATTTGAAATACATGCCTCGTCCTACTGACCAGCTTATACGTTAGTCACACCGCCAAACCGATTTCAAACCGACCAAAAACGACAAAATCATGTCCATTTAGGGTAATGTAATTTTCGATCGGTCTGTTTTCAGTCTGGGCACTGTTTCATAAAACTTTCTATCAATCACAACTGCCCCATTTCTATGAAAAATTTGCTCTCAGCCAATCAGATTCAAGGATTTCAGTAGCTTATAACAATCATTGTAACTTGTTATTGATAACTAGTTTTATGAACCGAGGCCTTGGTATGGGTCTCGTCAATGTGACTGGGGTATCAGAAAATTCTTGCATGCTAAATGATGTTTAAAACTCACGTTCATTATCATCATCACTAGGCACCGGTGTGGTGCCCCTCGACATATCCATGTCCGTGATCCATTCCTTGAGATCCGAGTCTTCGTATCTCAACGCTGTCGGTACCGTCATCAGGTTACCCTCATCATCTACTTTAATCGTCTCGGCATCGGAATCATCATCGGCAGCGAGAGTACCATCGTTCTTGACACGGACTTTTCCTCCCTTGATGATGTCCAGGTTTCGGGTGATGAAGAGCTGGAGTTTGGACACCTTGTCCTTCCGGGCGTCGCGTTCGGCTTTTACGATGTGCCGAAATTCCGCTGTTGACAAGGGAATGAAACAAAAATTAAGTTCAAGATATTAAATTAACGGCATTGCCAGCACAATTCATAGCTACAAAGCAGCACTGACAGGGATGTAACAGTTTTGGGGTGAACTGTTATTCCTATGATAGCATGTGATCATTTGCATGGTTGATTGAAATGTCGAGTAGAAGAAATGTATATTAAAACAAAATTAATGTAGACGTTGATCTTAAGCGGAAATTTGGCCATGTCGAGATCTTTTCCCAGTACCATACCTTTCAATGATAATGCGATTTCGTAAAGGGATTTCCCCAAAAGCAATAAATATGAATTACTTAAATCAATGCGAGAAAGTATTAAGATTATAGAGAAAAAAACGTATTCTGTTCTGTCCTATTTTAATATAAACAACTTCTAATGAAAATAACAAAATAGCTGATTTCAAAGCAAAGGTGTGTTTGACTCACCAAGGGGATCGTCTATTTTAGCTTTTTCTGCTGCCTTCTTGAGTTTTATTTCTTCCTTCCTTTTCTGTTTCTCCTTCAGTAACTGCCATTCACTTGATAAGTGCAAAAATTATATATACAAAATAATAATCAAACTTGATGTCTACATCATTCCGAGTGGGACTAACCTGGAATTCCATCGCATAAAAATGTTTGTATTTTATTTTTCAATCAATCGGAGCAAAAATCTTATAATCGTGTATTGTTAGAAAGATACATTAGAATAATACTGGTAAGAAACTGTTAGAACATCGTCCATAAATAATGGCAACTTAACACGACGAAACAAACTTCCATTTTTTAAAAGTCATCTTTGATTTTTCCTTTCGAGTTGCTTCATCAATTATCAAACCCTTTTTAACAGGTGTTTATAAAAAAGTAACAATAAGGGAAAAGAAAACAAGAACATCTTTGAGGTCCATTGAATATACAAATCATATTGTTGAAATATTGACGTCATACTTACGTCATCCAATCCATGCCACGCCCGTCCGTCTTCTCTATCTTATCCGAAAGACCTCGCTTGCTACCCTTAGCGTAGTCCACCATGCTTTTGAACTCCTTCCCACCAAAGGACACGCCCTTGGTGGATCTACCATCGTCCGACGAGAGCGGGTCATCGCGGCCTTCTCTATGCCTGTAAGGGTTAATAGAAACACATCAATTCGTATGCATTTAATCGGTCTGATAGTGTTACAATAGTATCCTATAACAGTCTGCCTCTATGTTATAATTATGAGGCACCTCAATATATGTGATGAATAATAATGTTACCCAACGAATAGTAGACTATGGTCATGAAATTTGGGAAAACGAATATCGACAAATTAACGTTATTCTCCTCCTAACGAAAATACCCTGGTTTCTTTTCCATTGTCCGAGTCTGTATCCTATATTATTTATCAACTTTACAGTAACATTCCAGAACTTTTTTTTCCTGAGGACATAAACAAAACCACTAAATGTAAAAGTTCAAAAAATATAATATGTATAACGCAGTAGAAGCGATTCTTTTATAGTTCTAATCTTCTTTAGATGTTAAATCATTTTTTCCTGTTTTCGTCGACAGCTTTTAAAAGCTGATTAGATTTATTGAATGAGATATACATGTAATGTAATTTTAAGCAGTTAAAATACGTCTTCGGTATACTTTTGAAACAATGTAAAATATAAATTGACATAACTGCCAAAAAGAGGAAAATGTGACTGATGAGCCGGAGTATAAAGCGAAATGTATAGATTGTCTGAATATGGAATTGAAATCATTAAGTCATTCAAAGTATGTACGAATGATAATCTACATAAAGCAACCCAGGCAGATTGCTACATTGTATAAAAAGCATATCGCTTCTTTATACGTTTGTCCCTTACCTCTTCTCCATGACTTTTGACACTGCTTTCATGAAGTTCTTTGACTTCTGTTTCGCCTTCGTTAGCTTCCTTTTTAAAGTTGCTTTCTTTTTCTTCCTTGCTTCTTCATCAAGACCATTATCATCCTCACCAAGAGAGAGATCGCTGCTGTGTACACTGCTGACCGTGCTAGCTGAACTCATCCGATCCATCTCTCTATCAATATCTCGCTTTATTCTGAAAAAGGATAACATTCGTTTATGTATATAGGCATAAATCATATAAATTATCGCTAGGTAAACAAAACAAAATTGATTTTGTCAAAAATGGTATTTCTATTTATGATGTATCTATTGTGCTGACGAAATCATACTTCGCACTCCTCGGCAAAACAAGTATAGTAGTAATCGTAACAATGATCCAGTGACCATAATGAAAGAGTAAAGTAGATTTTCTCTTCCTCAGATTATGGTATAAGTTTATTTGTGTGAATACAACGATATTCACTGTGGAATATTTTGGTATTGATACTTCTTCTTGTGTTTTTTTTTTACTTCTTTCTTATTCAACTATTTGGATCTTGCAGCAGTCAAAATGACAATGCCATCACGTATGAATTTACACGCCCATAAAAGGAGATGCTTGTACCTCTTTTTCTCCTTCTCTTTCTTCTTTTGCTTTCTATCTCTTTCCCTTTGCTCCACCTTAGCCTGTTGTTTATCTTCTGTCTTCTTCTGTTTCAGTTTCTCCTTCTTCTGTGCCTTCAATTTCCTTCTCTCTCCATCACTGAGAGCACTATCGATCACAGATATTTCGTCACTCTGAACGGTAGTAACAGTGCTCACTGCGCTGACAGGACGATCCCTGTAGAAAATGGAAGAAAAAAAAGATAAGGATGACAACATCACTCAATTCTATTTCCATTAAAGTTAATTTAACAAGAGGGATTTTTATCATTTAAATTGTTAAATTTTTCTTATTACAAAATATTCTTTAAATTGTTGAATTTGAACCTTTATAATCACGTTTACTTCCTTTTGGAAACTGAGGTGACATAGACGAGATGAACTGTGAAGAATTATTACGAAAGGAATTTAAATAAGGGGCGTCGCTATAGGGTTAACCCCCCCCCCCCCTTCATTCAAAAAAGTTCAGTGGGCAAACTCGTCATTTTCAGCGCATTGTCTGTATTGAAAGAAATCAAGACCTTTTAGTAGATGTTTGTTAGAATTTTTTTGGCTAAATTGTCGCCGAATTTGTTCCAACAACCTCTTCTATTAAATGATCTAGCGACGCCTCAATTAAAAAAAAAGGATTGAAAAAATAAATATTTTCAACTCACCTTCTTATGTCTCGCCGGTTCTTACGATCTTTTTTTCCACCTTTTCCATTGTCCGAGTCTGTCTCCTCTTCGCTAGAACTACTTTCTTCTTTTCTCCCATTTCTCCTTTTCCCTCTATCCCGCTTAGCATCTCGTCGCTCCTCCTTCCCCTGCCGCCTTTTCTCCTTCTTCTCTTTCTTCTTTTCTATTTTCTCCTCCCTCTTCTTTCTTGTTTTCTCTCTCTTCTCCTCTCGCGCTTTCTTTCGGTCCTGATATTTCTTGAGTTGCTTCTCCGCCGCCTTGTCCTCTTTCAGTTCTTCTTTCTTCTTCCTGATAGCCCTCGCTCTCTCCTCTCCCTGGCATTAATGTGAAATAAGATGTAAATGAAAGTTACATCGATATCTCAATTGTCATATTATTAATGCAGGAATCATATACAATCATTTCAGAACCAGAATTGTTTGAGATTGTAATAGCAAAGTGATTGATGAAGAAGGATTTATACCGAACGAAGAACACATAGAGTATTCGAATGAACTATCTTATTGTATTTGTATTTTCGTATGTATTTTCACATATCTTATTAAGGTATATGATTACTATTTAATTTGATACTCTCTTTTATTTTTGTTTTCTTGAATATTGATTTTGACATACTGATAAATGTGCCAAATTTCAAATTCAAATTCAGAAAGAGACAGAGACAAAGAGATGCAGAGAAAAACAGCGAGAGACAGATAGAACAAGATAATGCAACTGTGTCTCCTATATGCCTCCGCCTAAATTCAGTTGATGGCTCAAACTGTTCTTGAAATATTGTTATAACCAGATTAAAAAGCCTCTAATTACATGTTAATTGACCTCTTTGACATTTGACCTTACACCTTAAAACCCAAAAGTCTGATCACTTTATCTCATCCTAGTCATGAATACAAAATAGTTGAAATATGGTGATAACAAAGGTAAAAAAAAAATAATTTTACATAGGCCTACACTAGTATAACGAACTCTATGACCTGTCACCTTTGACCTACGTGAACAAAAATCTAATCATTTCGTCTCACTCATGCATGCATACTAGTTCCAAGTTTGAAGTTAATGGATCAAATGGTTCTTGAGATATCACGTTAACAGAGGCTAAAACCTGCAATTTCAGAATTGAACTCTATGACCTTTGACCTACGTATCCCAAAATCTAATCAGATCGTCTTTCTATGGTGATACTTACTAGTTCCAAGTTTGAAGTTCATGCCTCAAATGGTTCTTGAGATAGCGCGATAACAAGGCTAACACCTGCAATTTCGGATTTTGACCTGTGACCTTTGACCTTTGACCTACATACCCCAAAATCTAATCAGATCGTCTATGTGACACATACTAGCACCAAGTTTATAGTTCATACCTCAAGTGGTTCTTGAGTTATCGCGAGAACGAGGCTAACACCTAAAATTTCAGAAATTGGCCTCTGTGACCTTTGACCTTTGACCTTTGACCTTTGATCTACGTACCCTAAAATCTAATCAGATCGTCTTCCTATGGTGATACATACTAGCACCAAGTTTGAAGTTCATACCTCAAAGGGTTCTTGAGTATTCGCGAGAACGAGGCTAACACCTGAAATTTCAGAAATTGACCTCTGTGACCTTTGACCTTTGACCTACGTACTCCAAAATCTAATCAGATCGTCTTCCTATGGTGATACACACTAGCACCAAGTTTGAAGTTCATAGCCATAGTTCATACCTCATGTGGTTCTTGAGTTATCACGAGAACGAGAAAGCGGGACGGACGGACAACCCGAAAACATAATGCCTCCCGCACCACCTTCGGTGGGCGGAGGCATAAAAAGAGAGATAGATAGATGGATGGCTAGATAGATATATAGACAGATAATGTAATGAGACAGAGGGAGAGAGACAGACAGACATATACACCGACAGGGCGAGAGAAATAAAGAGAGTGAGAGGGAATGTTAAGTTTACTGAGTCGGAAACTTTAAAGCGAGTATAATTATTTCAAACCTGGAGTTCGCTCCCGACATCAGATATCTCGTCACTGCCGACGCTACTGACTTCGCTGGCCTCACTGACCTCAGACGATTCACTGGTGATGGAGGCTGTCGTGTCACTACTCGAAATCGATGAACTCGAATCATCCGAGTCATAACTGCTTCTGGAATAAAAGAATTAAAATAAATGTAGTTATTCAAATAAATTGTTATAATCGCCATAATTCTCTTTTTACTAGTTTCGACTCCACTGGAAAATATGTAATGTCGTTAGAATGATTTTTAACCGTAATGGCTTTTGATCATGCTGCCATCATTTTGATGGCATACTGAATAATGTTTCATTTTCTATACTGGTTCTTAATTTACTTAATTCCGTTTTTCTTTTTCACTTCAAATATAAGCAGATTCAGGGGTAGGCCGAAGAAAAAGAAATAATTTGAGGGGGAAAAAAATCCCCATAAGATGCATGATTGAGTTTGTTATTCGTCCAAAGACTGTAATGTGCTGTAGACACTAAGAACGGTTACATGAGGATTCACTTCACAAATTGAAAAAAGAGCCATTTTAATACAACAAATACAATCGTTCATCTGGGATTTATTTTTCAGAAGATTCCCAATTCTTGAGACGACTATTTAAGGTTTTGTCTTTTGTACATACCTTGATGAATCGTAGGAGCTATCGCATGAACTATCGTAGCTTGACGAACCTAGAACATAATGAAAAAGAAGTCGATTTGTGTTCAACGTGCAAAATTACAAGGTTATTTCCTAGTAAAAAAATATCTATTCGACGACAACCGTTTTCACTGTACATGTATTACATTTTGGTTATAATTATAATCGAATATCACATATTCAGACGTAAATCTCATAGGCATCGACCGACAAGGGGAGCAATTTAACACACTACTCAATTTCGGGATTAACAGCGTATATCCCATGTTGTGACTCTGACTCTAATCAATGTTTGATTAGAGGGGCACACCTCCTTCTTCCATCCAAATTTACAGAGACCGATGCCTTTGTTTAAAAGAAACATTAACCTCTTTGAACCTTATTGCCTTTGACCAAAAAAAAACCCCGCAAAATATACGTGAAACTAGTGCTTAAGGCGTCAGAACCTTAGTATTCGAGATATCGGTCCCGTCTTATAAAGAGTTGCGATTGATTCGAATCGATCGTAAATTAAAATTAATCGCACCTGTGTACTTAAGAGCGATTGATTTCAAATTGCGATCGATTCCAATCAATCGCAACTCTTTATACGACGGGGCCCAGAATGAAAACATACCACTTTCACCACTGCCCTCCTTTTTGCTTTTCCCGCTCTTCCCAGATCGCTTTCTTCTTCCTCGCTTTTTATCTCGTCTGCGGGGGCTTCGGCTTTCATCAGATGACTCACTGGAATACTGAAGAAGGAATGGTAGTATATGAAAAATCGAAGTCATGTTGTCTCACTTTCATCGTTCTATTTTATCATGTTTATATGTCCGTCTTTCTTCATCATAGGCCGGTGATGCGCTTGTCTATATATAGATGTACGATATTTTCAAAACATTTTAAACTTTTATTTTGGAGTTGTAAACCTTTTTCAACTATGCATTAATATTATTCTTCATAATCTTTTGTTAACTTCTGGAATGTACAACTGAAAATCCTTGTCATCATCGTCAGTAATACTGGTAAATCTAGAACTTAAAAATTTAACAATCTTCCTTTCATGACATTTGCTTAACACAAATTAGACGTTATAGATACCCATTCAATATCCGATTTAGACTTGGCTTCAGTCATTAATCTGAATTTTATACCTCATCTGATGATTCCGATTCGCTGGACGAATCATCATCACTCGATCTCCTCTTTCTGCTACGTCGACTTTTCTCTTTACTCTTTCCGCCACGTTTCTTGCTTCTCCGACCTGCCGATCGTCTGCTATATGCTTCATAATAGTCTTCATCGTCATCGTCGTCATCGTCATCATCGTTACTGTATCGTTTACGATGACGTCGCCGGCTAGACCGATAACGTGACTCATCTGTGGAATCGAGAGATACTAACATTATAGGCATCACCGACCAATTAGTTTACTCAGTGTATATAGGAGATTAACCTAATGGCAGTAAAAGAATTTATAATGGTTTATGATTTAAATTTTTAGATTGCCTTATCACACGTATGTAAAAAAGAAGAAAAAATAATAACTGCCAATCTTTTTATATTCTTCGGATTTCATCAAAACAAGTTTTTTGAACCTGGTTTTTCTATGACCCAGGACATCTGTTTTTGTTTATATACCATATATTTTTCTTTTATGTTAAGAAAAAAATTACTTCTCACCCGAAAAAAAAAGCAAAAGCATCATCTAATACATGCACTATATTTTCACGGACTTACGATAAACTTGACTTTGATTATCAATTTCCTTTATTATTTTCACGATCTTTTCCAATCTGTCATAATCTAAGTTAGACCTCTTTTGATAAATATAGCCTATCAACATTCAACAACTATTTAGTACAGTGAAATTCCTACAGCCAGCTATGACAGCAGGGAAACAATATTTTATTTGAATATTTAGTATAGACGGTGTAAACGCATTTCCTGTTTATCTATACTAGCTGTTAATTATTAATTTGGTTAACTTCAACAAAAGTTAGAATTTTCAAAGAGTTAAACAAGCAACTTAAACAAGATTCATTATCAACGTGCGGGTACCATCATCATAATCATCATCATCATCGTCACTGTCGGCATATTTTATGCGATGTCGTCTACGCTGTTTCCCTTTTGAACCATCGTCACGATCATATCCATGACGACGACTTCGTTTATCCCCATCAGCACGACTTTCGTCATCGCTGTCATCATCGCTATAATTCTTACGCCGTCGACGACGATGATGTTTATCAGACTCATTATACACAGCATTGCTGTCTCCTTTTCTTACTTTTGTTAAAACAAAATATGAACATGACATAGTGTTAAATATGAACATGGCAGAGTGTTTAATATCTTATCGACAGTATGTGTTATTTTATTTTTGTAAAAGTTAGTATTCTGAAATTCTAAAATAACTGTAGTTAATAGCAGTGGTAGTAGTAGTAGTAGTAGTAGTAGTAACGGGCGGCGATCAGGGGGGACGGTTGTATAGTAGTAGTAGTAGTAGTAGTAGTAGTAGTAATAGTAGTCGTAGTGGAAGTAGTAGTAGTAGTAGTAGTAGTGGTAGTAGTGGTGGTGGTGGTGGTGGTAGTAGTAGTAGTAGTAGTAGTAGTAGTAGTAGTAGTAGTAGTAGTAGTAGTAGTAGTAGTAGTAGTAATAGTAGCAGCTTCAGCAACAGCAAAGACTTTCGAAAAATCACCTAATAAACATCACATGAGAACATCACAAAGATAATTTCTCGAGAGTCCTTGCGATCCTTTTGAAGATTATCCACATAAACAACACAATCAACTACCTCAAAGCGACTTAAAAAGCTAGCAAGCTCGGGAGACAAATTACAGTTACAAATGTTAAAACAGCAGTTTACGTTCCACGAATACATCACGAGTAACCATACTAATTAGTAAAACAAGCTACTGCTCATTCCATCGTTAGAAGTGTCAAGAAATCTTCATCTTCATCTTACCACCTGAGTTTCTTCTTCGACCTCGCCTTCTTGTCCGATCACCACCCTCATCGCCATCAGATCCGCTATCGCTCTCTGAAGAATCATCAGAAGATCTGTAAACGTGGAGGAATAATAAATCGACTGGTTATAATAAAGAAACATACTTTTTCATTAGAAAAAAAAATCATGAGTACCAAAAAGAACATTATAATTACAGCTGCAGAGTACCTTAATTTATAACATAGTAAAATAATTTAGCCAAAATGAAAGCATTGATAAACGTATTGGCTGAAATATACAGGAAATTCTTTAATCGGGGGGGGGGGATGTAACAATAGGTCATCCCCCTGATGAATAGAATTGCGTAACACATCTCCGCCCCTGAACACATTGGCCCAATGGCTGGCTACAGGGGGCACGCCCCCTCGCCATGGAATGGAGAAAATGATCAGGGAAGACAACGTAAAAAGAAATAAAAATCTTACACACCACTCGATGGTCTCGTGCTCTTGCATTTCATCCAAATCATAACACTTTACTGGTGCTGCACCCCCTATAACACCAGACTATATGGCTGGACTTTTGGTCTATACTAGTTGTTTTTTTCCTATCCAATTCTCACCCATCTCTCCGTCTTCGGCTTTCTTTTCTGTGTCGCCCCTTCGAACCTCGTCGACCTCTTCTTACATGCCTGTCATCATCCATATCATCATATTCATCTTCGCCACGTTTTCCACGTCGCTGTCGATGTCCTTTACGACGACGACGTTCACCGTCATCATCATCATCATCACCATCTATCTCAGAATCAACGTTGGACGTTCGGCGTCCTCTCCGTCTGCGATGTGCCTTACCTGAGGATTATTAAAACAATTATCGTACATACTTTTTAGAAGTATAATCAGTTAGTATCAGAATTTTATCTATTTCATATGAATTATAATTGTGTTCTGCTATTCACTACTCTGAGTAGAAATATCACTATTAGGATATCAAAAATATTCTTTTAATATTCTTTTAGTATTAATCAATTCAATTACTAAATTTATCCTGTTATGAATAGCCAAGTATTTATTGTTCATTTAGACTTCTACCCTGCACAAAGCATATTCTACGGAGAAATTACGCTAACAGTATCACAAATAAAGAAATTACCATGTTCCATATCAAAGATTGCCTATGATTTATCCTTTAGTAACGCAATATCTAAATGTCTCCCATTTATAAATGAAATAGAGTTGATCACATCTAACAATGTCCACGCTGTTTAAAAGTTAGTGAAATCTTCTTCACCGCGTATGAATATTTATATACCATGTCCACGACCATGTCCTCTATCATCTTCCATCCCATCGTAACTCATATCATCATCCTCGCCGCTCACACCGTCGACCACCGAATCATCGTCGCGATCACGTCTCCGTCTTCTGTGATGTCGATCTCCGTCTAATATTTTGAAGGCGAAAATAATTAGTTCCGTGACATGAATAATGCTGCGATTACTCAATTAAATATTGCACTAATGAATATAGCAGTGGAAAACAAAATATTTCTTCAAATATTTGAAGGATATCGGTAAACGTGTCATATATTTGTATTTCACATGTTATGCTCAAATAGCAATTAGACAGAAACAGATAGACATGTACTTTTTTAGACCTACTACTAACTTAGTAAGTATGAAAATCTCCAGAGCCTAATGCCTTGTTCATTATAACTCTGTTAAAATGTATATATTAATATTACAAGTGATTGACAGTCACAATTCACAAAGCTAGACGATTTGCATAATTACACTGTATACTAATCTTTCATCTGTTATCTCGCTACATAATATCGGATTCCGAACCAAAATTTAAGAATTTACCGTCATCGCGATCGTGTCTCCTATGTTTCTTCTTTTTTCTCTTCTTTCTGGGATGTATAGTTCCGTTGTCACTGATGTATGACTCTCCGGATGACACATCTTGGTTGTCGTCTTCCTCACCGACTTCACCGGAATGATGACGACGACGATGACGTCGGGATTTTCCACTAGCGTCGCCATCGTATATACTCGCACCGACTCCGCTCTCAGCTATGCTTTCATCGTCACTGGCGTCACCACCACGTCTCCTACGCCTTGGGAACATAATGCACATTGGTTAAATAAATTTCTTCTTCTTCTTCTTCTTCTTCTTCTTCTTCTCCTTTCCAATCTATTACAGACTTCCCTAATCTAATTTTATTTATCTATGGAAAATGTTTATGATGATGCTCTTACTGTAACGTTTTTTTGTTCATTATCATTATTTTGTTTATATACGGCATTGTCAACACAAGCTATTCGGGTACATTCACTTCCTTCTTTGTAATATTTAGCTTATTGACCTTTTTTGTCAATACATTGTTATTATTGTCGAAAGGAAAAAAATGTTAATTCCTATTTCAATTCGTATTTCAATTTATTTTCCTTCTTTCCTCCTACTCCCTATATCTTTGCTCTATCAGTATCTCCATTTATCGTTCTTTTCTTCCTCGATGTCTAATTTCAGTTTTATAATCATAATCATCGTCGTCATCATCATGCTCATGATCATCAATATCATCATCCTCTTCACTTCTTGTTGCCCCCGTCTTCCTGATTCCCATCTATAATAGTGTAATACATGTTTCCTTTGAACGCCAGTGCCTTCGTTTGTCATGTCCACAGAATGTGAATGATTACGCACTCTCGAAAGAAGAAATTGAACATGAGACGGAGTTCGATATCGGCTTTCATGATTAAGCAAACATAAGTTTGATCTTTGAACCGTCATGCACATGATGCATCTAATATGTTCACTGTTCAATAGAATCGATACACGGTTATTACCCACGCCGATGAAATCGGCAGGGTTATGTAAAGGGCTCCGTATGTTTTTGTTTGTTTGTTTGTTTGTTTGTTTGTTTGTTTGTTTGTTTGTTTGTTTGTTTGTTTGTGTACAAGATAACAAGAGAACGGGTGAACGGATTTGCACCAAATTTTCAGGGAATGTTCAGAAAGTGACAGGAAAGAATCGATTAGATTTTGGTGATGATTGGTTGACCCCTGCAAATTCTGTGTGACCTTGAACTTTTGACCCTGTAGTAAAGTATAGGAACTTCAGTTCAGAGAGTGACAGGATAGAAACTAGAAAGTTTGATGACCCCAAACTTCGCCTGCCGATGCAGAAATATTTTGGTCAATCAAAACACTCATTACTTCGTCTCACCAAAAATCTATTTCAGGTTTATGAATTTTAGAAGACTTTTAGACCCATTATTTGCTATTTCACTTCAAATCCGCACGAGCCTGCAATGAATATTCAAAGCCAACGTATCCCAGCAACAAGGGATTTTTCGCGCTTGAACTGTACTCTCGTATGCGAAATCGAAAGCGGCTAGGTATACGGTATACGTATAGCCTAGCACGTCTAATTTCTCCTATTTCTTATCTTCTTTGCATTTCTGTTTATTTTCCCCGGTTCTTTCCACTTTGTTGTGGAAGTTTTTGTGATTTATTTTATCCTGGTGGACGTGTAGTACGTGATTTTAATTGTTTTCGGTGAAAATCTGGTGCGTTTGTTCGACGTGAGTGAGTCTATCGCACTCGCGAGTGTCGCGTGTGTTGATCTGAGTGAGTGGCTGAGTAGCTGTAGTGTACGTACATAACTATACACAGCACTGTCGCGAAGTGCGCCTGGGGCCGGCTGACTGTAGTACTGAGTGAGTAAGCTCTGTGCCTCGCATGCACGTCATTTTCAAGTCGAGATCATAGGTCGAGATCCAACTTCTTTTGTCGTCATATTTATTTTATCCAAGCCCGATGAAAAAAAAAGCAACCCGAATTGCAATGTAAAGATAGAACATGAATACATTTACTAACACTGACATGACTGAACCAAGGCCGTACGCAGCGGGGAGGGGGGGGGGGGGGGGGGGGGGGGGTGGCAGTTGCCCCCCCCCCCCCCCCCCCCCCCCCAGAAATTTCAAAATCATATTTTTTTTAAATCGGGTTTTAGACTTCAAGTTATGGGTTCCTTTGAAAGCGATCATCTTGCCCCCCCAGGAAAAAAAATTCTGCGTACGGCCTTGGACTGAACACTGAATACAAATTGCTAACATTTTTTTTCTCACCACGCCACGCTCTCTGACATGTCTAATCAATTACTTTTAGGGGAGGGATGTTTCAATAATAAAATATCTTTTTCAGAAGAATTTTTTCAAGGGTGGGGACACACAAAGCTATGACCTGGATATGGCAAAATTTGTTGGGGGGGGGGGGGAGATGTGCCTCTTGTTATCCCCTTTGAATGGCTACTGCTTACAAAAATAATCGCAACAAAACAAAACCTATTGGGTTAAGGCGTGGGTCTGCCGCCTTTGACGGCCTTTCTAGTTATTATTATTATTATTTCGGCAGCAGGTGAGTGTGTTGCCGGCTTCTTCTTGGTGACCATCTTGGTGCTATCGGTGTCCATTCCATGGTGGTCATGTTTATACGGTTAACCACGGTCTAGAATTTCAAGCCTAAATGATTATATTGAATTGTTGATGTCTGTCCAGTACTAAAATGTTTTTTGCTTACCGTTTGTGTTTTTGATGTCCCTTTGAACGACGGCCCTTCTTACGACCACGACGACGGTGACCTTCATCGTCCTCCTCATCGTCATCAGATTCATCCTCACTTTCATCTTCGTCTCCATCCTTACGTTTCTTTTTCTTCTTTTTCTTTTTCTTTTTCGCTGATAAAACATAGTTTTAGAATATTAGAAAAATGTCTATTAAAGGGAAAAAGGAGTACAGGCAGGTTTTGTTTTGCGTTAAAACGATATTTCAAGCCAAAATGTAATGTCTGAATATACAGAGAAAACCGATTGCATAGATAGCAAAATAAAATGTTTGAACTGATAAAACCGCTACAGAAAGAAATAACGAAAAAAAAAAGATGAAAGAAAATTAAAGAGAGAAATAGTTGGAAAGAGAGTAATAGACAAAGAGACAGGCAGATAGACAGAATCCGATACAAAATATACGGCCATTACTATTCTATTTTGTGATCATTTAAGCTTCATTCGGTATTATTTTCAGCTTCCATTAGCTCACCTTTGACCATATCGCCATGCTTATCTTGCACGTAACCGTGCTTAGATGTGACGAACTCCTCAAGTGACTCGTCATCGTTTAGCCCCAACATTTTCTTAGCTGCCGATTTGTTCTCTCTCATTTCACGGTAGTCGTCTTCATTCACGAACTGGTATCGAGTGATGACGTTGCCACTCTTGGTTCGTAGATAGAGCTTCATTCGACGCTTCACTGTGTCTGGGGTTTTTGAGTGATAACGGGAAAGAAATGACACCAATAGCTGACGACGCTTGCTTATTTGGCGGTTGTTGAAATGATTTGTGATGATGAAAGCTGTTATAATCATGCATTTCAAATGTTTTTGCTCCGTTTCCATTATTCAGTTTATTTCTACACGGAAACATTTGCTTCAGCCAGTGGCTGTTCTTCAGTAAATCCGTATCTTCTGTTAACATCGAAACTTCCAGATGTTCTTCTCATCTTTGATTCGTCTTCTTCGCAGTGGGTTTCTAAAATAATGAATCTACTCTTACTACTTATTTGAAGTCGCTTCCACGATTATCTCCGTTGACAACAAATTTAGTTTTAGATTTATTTCTCTCCCCCCCCCCCTCCCCCTCCCTCTCTCTCTCATCATGTAAAAACGGTGAGAGCTTGTCAAAAATACTTACTTCTACTTTCTTCTAGTTTTCTCGCCACTTCTTTGATCTTTTCATTTTTCAAGAATTCTTCTCGAGCAACGGCAAAGTGCTCCTGTGTAGAACAGAGGGACGGTTCATGAAAGGACTTGTCAGATATTTTATCCGACAAATTTGCTCTCAGCCAATCAGATGCAAGAATTTCAGTAGCTTATAACAGTTGTCGGATAAAATATCCGACAACTTCCTTTCATGAAACGCTCCCCAGATGAAAGGAAATTAGAAAATGTGTGTCATTAATGAAGCCGTTTCTAAGTGTTACTTCCGCCGGTTTAAACTGTACACATGCTTTAAAAGAATAAATTCTTAATATTTTCTCAGAACATAAAAAGTAAGCTGAAAAATCTATTTTAAAAAATATATAATCAGCATAATTTGTCTTGACTCAAAATAATGTGAGAAATCAGGCTAAAACGTGACTGCTTTACGGATTGTTATGCAGATCATGAGCAATTTCACGACAGATAATCAACTGTCATGACTGATGTCAAGCTTAATCAATAATATATTTCCACAAAAATCAAACATTATAGAGTGCAAACTTCACCTAAGTGGTAAAAAACCCCTTGTCGTCTGCTTAACCATCATACTATGACCAATACCATTAATTGCCACATATTGGCATACATGCATTGCCTATAGAGTTTCATTACCTTCTCAATAACATCCATGATCTGACTGATGTATGCATAGCTATGGCGATATCCTCCTCCAATTCTCAGATACTTGTGCTATTTGTACGACAACAAGAACAAATAAAACAATGATTATATTGCAACAACATTGAATTTATCATTGGTCAGACAGTTATGCATGTATACTTTCTTCTAAAACCCAGACGAGATCGCCGTTAGAAGATTAATCCCTTCAGTTATTCCATTTTTTTTAAATCGACATATAACATATATCCTTAAATGCTTTAATATGATAAAACCTAATAAGATAAAATAATATGGAATTACTTAAGAAGAATAACACTATGAATTCACAAATGAAATTATTATATGTACAATTTTTCGTATTCCGAAGCATGTGTCATACTCGCATTGTAACTTTGACATCACAACTCGAATGTTTATAATTATTGACGTATCAGGTATTCGGCCACTCCCCCCCCCCCCCCCCCCCCCTCCTCCGCATCTCCCCGATACTATATTTTTAATTGTATGAATAAGAGGCTTATAACACAGTCATGAGATGCTAACGATTCAATAATAAATCATGAAATTTCATACCTTTTCACAGCTTGCGTGGTCAGTTTTGAGTTGGCATTTATAGCATTCTTGAGGGCCCAAGGGCTGCGAAATAATGAGAAAATACATTCTTATCAATAAGAAATAACAGTACACGTTTGCATAGACAAAGATTATATATTCTGTCATGAGGATAAACGATACTTGAAAAAAAAAACGTCAAAGGTGTTTCATGATCAACAGCGGCGGATTTAGGGAGGGCACATCCGGCCCATGCCTCCACCCCCTTTGGAAGAAAAATATGCATTGTGCCCCCATCCCTTCGATTGTGCCCCTCCCTTTAGAACGATAACTTTTTTGAGCGAATTTTGGAGGTGGATTTTTTTTTTTTTTTCATGCTTCCATTTTCTTTTTCTCGTGGCACTCTCTTTACCTTTCGTGGAAACCTAGGCCTTCCTCTTGGCGGTCTTCTCTCTATGGGTGGGGTGGATACGAATGACATATAGCGGGTATGCTGCTCTCCTCGGGAACTCTGAAAATGGAATCATTAATATAAAGATGAATATCTATAATTCTATAAACTGCTAGCGAGTAATATTTTATAATAATGATAATTTTCATAAACAAGCCTTTATAACTGAATACCAGTAGTAAAGGATTAACTTAAAAACGGGAGAGGGGGCAAAATGTTTATTACCATGAAAGCCAACAATAATTTTCCTGAGCACCGTAACGTGTAGAGGCTTTACTTTTTGTTTTAAAATAACGGGCGTCATGTTTTTTCCCCCTCTAAGTTGATCCAATCTATAATCAGTTTGCTCTTCTTAATTAAAGAAGAAAACTGTTATTATGTGATGAAGAGGGAACGTGGGTGAGATTGTTAAAAAAAAAAAAAATTAATTGCAAGAAAGCGATGAAAACAAAGAATATAAAAGAGAATAAAAACATGACTGAAAGGAGAAGCCATATTAAAAGGGTGCTTGACTTCTATATAGCATGTGTGCGAAATTTGGGAATATTAATTTAGGGAGCAGTTATATTAGGAGTTTTCTTATTCATGACAACACGACAGTGCTCAGTAAATTCCTTTTAAGCTTAAACTATCTTGTCCAACCTGCCCTTCAGACATCAAAGAATAATATTGTTTGTTAGCTACACCGATTTTGTCACCTCTTCATGTCGTTAAGAACCCGTGTTTGTACTTGAGGACCACTTATTCTGGACAACACCAAGAAAAATAATTGATTCAAGTTCTATTGAATACTACATGTATATGTACAATGAGCCTCAACTTGTTCCTACTCCCTGCTCTCCAAAGAACGAACTGTACAGAAGCTACAGCAACTCAAGAAATTGTGTATTTTCTTGCTAGTAGATTTGTTTGTTTGCTGCAAATCAAATTAATAGACTATTAATTTGATTTCCATTTGTATACCCACCTGTATTTAGACATGATTCCAAATTTCTGACCTCATCATAATAACCCTCCTACTTTCTTGCCCCCATTCGATTTGTATTGATAATCCTTCTTGTTAATTTAAATCAATATTAAACATGGCACAGAGGTCTTTAGGAGTTCTGAGGTTTGATGCACTTTAGCCATGAAGCTAGCTTCATGCTTTAGCCACGCAACACAGCCGTTGTGCGAGAGGAGCTCCAAAGTATAAAATCGGAAAAAAATACAAATGATGAGGAACAATGAGAGGGATTATCTGACACAGAAACTAGGCTCAGTCCGAGGACTGAGTATTGACTGCCAGGTTTTGTTATTGGTTCGCATGAGAAAAGGTGGGAGCTAAGCTATAAAAATTTGAATTTCTGACTTTGTTCACTCAGTAATTTTTTTTTGATCAAACTGAATTGTATTGCGTTTTTGGATAGGACATAAAATAAAATGTCCAGGCGGTCATGTTGTTAACCTATCTCTACAATATCCTATATCAATGTTAGCGATCATAATTATTTAGTTAACCCCATCTATAGAGAGACGGTAAATTCTTCTTCCAACATGATCTTCGTCATTAAGATGAACTCATGTATGGATTTCTCCAAAGACATAAGGAGATTCTGTGAAGAACTTTAAATCCGAAATAAATAAAAGGCTTTAAACATTTTATGCCTTCATACGAATGACTTATATGTGGGGCTTTTTTTCGCGATAAAATGTTTTTAAAAATCTATTTTTAGAGTACTTCAATAACAACTAAAAAAAAAACGTCGAAAAATAAACTCACAACTCCATTAAAAACTTGAACACTAAGAGAGAGAAAAGAATATGTCGTTTTGAATATGAGCAAAATGTAATCTCGAAGACTCGAAGCCCGTTAAACTCATTAACGATCGATTTTTATACCAGCCTGTCATGGTTCGGTAATATTCTCTTTGTCGAAGGAGGGGGTGATCGACTAATCCTAACACAAGGTCACGTGATGCATCCTACATCCAACACATTTGGTTGGACACTTTTGTTACCGATAATGTTCACAAGGTCGCACCAACCCTCACTAGCCCTACACATTTAATGTGTATAACCACACGAAGAGTTGTGAGTTTATTTTTCGACGTTTTTTTTTTAGTTGTTATTGAAGTACTCAGATTTTTAAAAACATTTTATTGCGAAAAAGCCCCACATATAAATCATTCGTATGAAGGCATAAAATGTTTAAAGCCTTTTATTTATTTCGGATTTAAAGTTCTTCACCAGCCTGTCATGGTTCGTTAATATTCTCTTTCTCGAAGGAGGGGGTGATCGATTAATCCTAACACAAGGTCACGTGATGCATCCTACATCCAACACATTTGGTTGAACACTTTTGTTACCGATAATGTTCACAAGGTCGCACCAACCCTCACTAGCGCTAGACATTTAATATATATAACCACACGATGATTGACATGAATGTTAAATACACCTGTAACAACATTCACCCTCCTGTAAAGGGAGGAGAGAAGCACATGGGGTTTACATGTATATAATGGATATTTCGATATTTTGCAATAAATATTACATCCTTATTACAAAACACTACTTTATCAGTAAAATAGTGTGGTTTTTTTATTTTTAGTTAGAGAGCGTAATATAATTTTAATTGAAATATTAACATATTTCTTTCATTCTTAGAACAGGTTCATGTCATGAAAGTGATTATATCCTTGAATACTTCCCACACACTGAATATAATTTCAACGAAGAAATCAAAGGAAATAATGTAACACTCTATACGACTACTGTATACAGTTCTTAGGGGAAGTTTACAAACGTACATAATGTCAATATGTTCCATTATCTCACTTCATTCTGATTATTACATAACAGTTCCATCGTATAGGAGAACACAAGGTTGTGTTGACAAATATTGTGATATGGACGAGTATATAAATTGGTATTCTTTCTCAATTTTGAAGGATGTAAATGTTAGATCACGCCTTAAGAGTATAAATTCACCATCAAAGAATCCATCCCCTCTCTCTCTCTCTCTCTCTCTCTCTCTCCCCCTCTCTCTCTCTTCAGCATATTTCATTATTTTATTCAAGCATATAATATGTCTTCAGGATAACAGAATCAGATATAAACACGAAATACATTAATCTGATCTTGGTCCTCATAGATGTTATGTATAAATGAAACTGGGTATCTTACCATAACAGATGGATGAATAGCAGGCAATCTCTCTATATCATTGACAGTAGTACGACAAGATCCTATCATATCAGCAATGGTCAAACGGCTTGGTATCCCACGGGTTAACAAGTCTAGATTGAGAGAAGCAAACAAAATATGTATATAATATAGTCCAATCAAATCGATCTAATCACATGATAATTTAGAATGTCTAATTCAGAGAAAATTTCAATATGATTTATGGACAATGAAAAGGAGAAAATATTATGTTACGAATGTTTATAAAAGTCATGAATATATGCATGATGAACCACCGATGACAAATTATTTAAATTCATTTTTAGCATAGGCCGATGGATAGAATCCACTTCGTATGAATCACATGATGCTATATTAGACAAGCCTTAGGTAAGCTTTTTTGGCCGTTCTGAATAACTCTTGTTAAAATCAAAATGAGTAAAATTGTAATAAATTATTACAATGGTTCATTTTCAATTTAAGTTTATTGGAAGAGAACAAAGATGCAGCTTTTTTACAACTTATTAATAAAATAAAAGAAAGTGAGATGTATGAATGGAAAAGAGAAAATACAAAGAGGGTAGAATAGGCAGAACAATCGCCAACAATTTTGTAAGCCTAGTTAATAAAGTAAAAGTATAATCAAGATAATTCGATAACAAAATCAAACCCATATGTTTATTGACCTGTCATGATGTATTGGTATACATATAGTGATTTCCTTCTCCTCGATTAAGGGAGGCAAAATAATGCAGAAATGGAAATATATTGTTGCCATGGGTAAAGTGCTAAATATTATTAACTATAGCTATATCAGTAGCCAATGCACATAATTTATATAGGGGTTCATTTTTGTGATCATCCATTCATTATTATTAGCCTTATAGAATCTATGTGGGGATTATGTGAAACGAAGTGTATCTATATTTCAAATGACATCTTACCAATGATTTCAGGTAGTTCCGGAGCAGCGAATAAGTCCTGCCCGATGATGGAGAGGGCATCCCCATGGTCGCCAGCTCCAAATACTGACGGCTGATACCTGCAAAACATCACTGACCCACCTCCGGACCCTGGGCGCAGATTCAAGGGTGGTAGGCCCGAATGATCCCCCATTTCGACTGGGAGCTAATCCGTCGAACTGGGAATGTAATAATTTGCAGTGGTAATCATGGTGTGATTCTAGTCATGAAGGTTATAGCAACATGTTGCACCATTAGTAGGCATGCTACAGATATAATATCAATGTGAATCGTCTGATGAAAATCGTAAATGTGTGCTCCAAGAAAGAAAATTATTTGAGTTGGTCCAATAAGAATTATTTGCTTGATACTGTCACATCATGATCCACACTCAAATCCGAAGGCAAAATAAAATAAGTTTTAACGATCTTCTTTTTTTCATCTCTTCCCTACTTCGGTTCTAGTATATCACAACGTATTGAAGAAGAAAAAACTTTAAGGAAGCGCCTGAAGCTGATGTGAGATGAATCGTATTATATATCTCCAATACTTCCGGCTATGAAAATATTAACGTAATCAATTGTAGAGTTTATAAAAATTCATTCATGGCTTTGACTTAATTTTATATCCAAACCCAGCGGAGAATGACGAAATGCGTCTGTCATTGAAATACTCTTCTTATGCTTTCAACTCGAGTGAATAATATATTGGCAAGATGACATTGCGTGTGGTATATACTTGAGAAACCGGTTTCCTCCAATGTTGTCCTTCCAGATTTGATTACCGGTTGGTGTGGTAGTGTTGTGAGTAGCACGCATGACACGTTTCTGAGATCGCTGACAATAGCAACGGGGGTTAATGGAGTCACAAATTGTATAGACCGGCGCACTGTACCGAGTCAATGAAAGTCGATACCACCATGGGAGGGAGAGGGGGTAAACTTTACACCCCAGACAAAGATCGATAATAATATATCCTTGCTTTCAATAACCTTCTCCCGTTTTTCGTTCATTCTTCTGTCGTCAGCCTAATCTCTGACCCCTCCCTAATACCGACCTTCTATACCCCTTCCCCCTCTCTCAGTGCTTCGTCTTATCTTTTCTTTCTCCTTATTTTCATAATAAATTCGGCTTCGCTCCTCATATCTTTTGCCAGGGTGACTTGAAAGAACAGGTGTAGACTGAATTCAACTATCGACCATAATGACTGAATAATAATGAATTAAGATTCTATGTTTCTAGATTAATCTCTCTTATCTTTCTATTGCGCTTTCGTAATTTTTTTCGTGGTGTTGAAATCTTTGTCATTTTTTGTTTTAGATTATTCTTAGTACTACCATTAGCCTATTGACCATCAGTTTGTTACGCACAACAAAACATCTGAAATAAACATCGTGAATATAATTCTGCAAAATATGAAAAATGACAAGCTATAGGGAATTTCAATACAGTGCAGTGGCGCAAATCCATTTTGAAATTCGGGGGGGGGGGGGGACACCACATGATTTAACTGTCCAAATGTCTGAAAAAAAAGGTTGTCACATTTGTGGGGTCTAGTTTTCCTGCAAAATTCTCTGACAAGCAAAAATAAAGTTCTTCAAAAAGGTGGGGGGGGGGGGCATTGGCCTATCTTCAAAAAAAAATCCAGGGGGATTTGCACACCCATGATACAGAGTAGATAACACCGTTGTGTGGAAAATTAAACCTGTGTTGATAAATTGTGTATTGTATATTCATGTCCGAATGAATATAAATCATCATCGGTTTATACTGCGAATAAATGAGCTATATATTCGAAACTTCGTATCATAAGTCTAATTGCAATAATTATTTTCAGCTTTTAGTCGTGTAATATTCTGAGATTGCATGGAACACAGACTTTCAACAAGCTCATGAAATAAAAAAAAAAGTATATAGAAACTTTAGAGCTACACCGATACTCCTTTCTACAGTGTCGCTTTCTGTAGACAATTTTTATTACTACATCGCTAGGGAGCAACGATTAAAAATTCTAAATGAGTCAGCATTCACTCAATGATTCAATTATTTACAATAGATGTTTTTATCACATTATGAATGACTTTCAGTACCGGTCCAACGTGTGCAAATTCAAAACATCTAACAAGAATAATAATGAGTGTTTACATCTTTCATGGTGTTTTTTTGTTAGCACAGAAAATGACTGCAATCCGCCGAGGGCAAAGGGCAGCCCCATACCGCGATTCTGGCAAAATTAGTCTGTCTGTCAGGCGTTTACTCAGTTGAAACTCAAAATAGTATTGTAGTGAGTAGGTAAATCACAGTAAAACATTTTTGTGTTAACATAATTATTTTAATTTCATCTAAACACAGTCCCGTAGAAGAATGTTAATTAAAAACTTCAGTGTTAGAAGATTACAAAACATTTCCGAAAATACACGTTTCAGCTACAAATTCAACTTGCAAAAAGAAATGGTTTGATGAACTGATCGTATGATAACGCAGCAAGAAAACATTATAAATATGAAATATTTTATTTCAAGAGTGCAGCAATATAAGTATGACGCCATTATTTTGATTTGGAAAGGCATGCTTCATGGGAATTTCTCTAACGGTTACCACCTTCAAGAAAGATAATCCCTTTGCTTGGAACTTTAATATAAATTTTGTCCAATAGTTCAACCAAAAATAAAATGTCAAGCCGGGCATTTATTATGGCAGAATAAAGACTTTCGAAATGATAATTGATTAACATTTTGATGATGTCTAATGCAAACATGTCATCTCTAATTCGAATTCAGGAATCGATTCACTCAAGTTGAAGGTAGGGAGGGTGGTAACTCCCGAGCCTGCGCCCCCGCCTGCGGGCTCTGAAGCTCGAGTGCTTGCTCCGTGTATATACTAGGGCCTTCCAGCCTTCCCGCCATCTTTTCACGCTCAGGGGTGGTATTCTGAGATTTACTTTATCTTGATTTTAGTGAAATAATTTTAATTGTCATAACAAAATGTACGCTTATGGCGCATCATTGGATAATGACTACGCATAAGTGGCTGCGTACGCGGAATTCATCTGCGCAAACACCAATGAAATGTTGCAGTTTAAAATTTGTTATGATAATTAAAATCTTTTCACTATACAATACAATACAATACAATAAGCATTTATAGTACGCCCTTCCCATAAGGCTCGGAGCGTTTACAAAATATTTAAATTATAGAACACATTATAATTTGTATATAAACACAAATCAGAAAACTCTTCAATCGTCCATGCGGGAACTACCAGGTGGTTTTATGGAGACAAAGTGTAATAAATGTACCTGTTACAAAGTTTGATAACGGATTTAAAATAAATATGATTTCACAGCTTTTTTGAAGGTCTTTATGGATGCTGACTGTCTAATGGTCAAGGGGAGATTATTCCATAGCCTATAGATGCAGTAACTGTGAAAGTCCTATCACCTGACAAATTTCGGGTCATTGGGTAGCTGAGCTGAAGGTTGTGATTTGAGGATCTGAGATTTCTACTAGGTGTATATACAGTTAAGCATTCAGATATGTACCCTGGAGCCTGGTTATTGATAGATTTATAAACATAAAGAACTAATTTGAAGATGATACGTTTTTGAATGGGCAGCCAGTGAAGGGAACGAAGTAAAGGTTGGGAAGAATGACTTCTGCCAACCTCAAAAACAAGACGTGCAGCCCAATTCTGCAGACGCTGTAGACGGTTTACATGAGACTTTGGTATAGAGGAAAGAAGCCCATTACAATAGTCTAGTCTGGAAAGCATGATGACAAGTAGTTTGATCAATAAATTTACGAATCCTAGATATGTTCCTCAAATGAAAAATCACACTGCGGCAAACATTGTTAATGTGTGCTGACATAGTCATGTTAACATCAAAAAAGGCACCCAGATTCCTTATTGAATCCGATGGATGTATAGAAACTTCACCAACTGACAGTGTTAAATCTGGCAAATTTTTGTAATTGTATGGTGATGCAGCAATGAAAAATTCAGTTTTACTATCATTGAGTTTTAACTTATTTGCTGTCAGCCAGTTCCTTATATCTGATATACAAGATTGTAGTGAAAACATGGCCTTATCCAGTTCCCCAGGAATTTTAGGATCAAATGCTACATACAACTGAATGTCATCAGCATAAACATGATACGAAACATTATGGTACTGGGCGATGTCGCCAACTGGGAGAATATAAACTGTGAAACCAGTGGGACCTACAACTGAGCCCTGGGGTAAACCAAACCTAGAAATGGTTGGATCTGAAAGTTCCCCATCTATGTCGACTTGTGCTGTCCAAAAAAAGATAAAATAAATCTCAGAATACCACCCAAGTTCTTTCTCCATATAAAGATAGATTTTTTTTTACTTGGATATTGGGCAAACGTTCAAGTTAGGAATGTTTATTTTTCTTTCATCGAGGAAACAATGCCGTTGCCAATTAAATCAGCCATGTGAACAAAAGCAACATTATAGCCTACTATTAATACATGGTTGGGAGTGCATGCGTTGGTGCGATCTGGCAACACAAAGGTTTTTATCGTGGTGTACTATGCGCACGAGGCGCAAGCCGAGTGTGTTTGACACCACGATAAAAACCACGATAAAAAACCTGCGTGTTGCCAGATCGCACTAACGCACGAACTTACAACCATGTATTATAAACAGTTTTATAAACAGTTTTATAAAACGGGTCGGCAATATGATTATGAAGTCTATAAAAACGGTTACGAACCCCATAACGCCAAGAGTCGCACATTCATGGAGGCTGCCATTTGCTTTCCTGGATGATATCACAGAAGTGCAGCCAACAAAAGTCATGCGCGTTTCAGTGCGCGCATGTAATCCCTGCGCTAAAATGACAATTAATCTACGCGATTTCATTGCATTTTAAGTTTGCACGCGCCAGAGGTACGCGTTCGCGCAGCTCATCCGTGCTTTAGAGCCTTTTTGCCGTATGTTATCACTTTTTTCGCACGGTCACGTGGTGTTTTTTGACTAATCAGGATGGCTACATTCTTGAACCCGTTTTATAAAATTATTTAGCAATTCAATTCAATTCAATTCATTTTAGTGGTCCATGATTATATAAAAATACATAGAAAATTAGCCTCCACTGGCTGAAAATAAAAGACTCATTTGACATTTTATGAATTAAGAAACAAGATCAGAGTGAAGGGACTTACATTTTGTTGTGCGGTCCGTCAATGTACTTGATAGTCGCATGCGCGTACGTGCGCGCTGCAAAGGCAAGTCGTTCTTGCGTATGTAGACGTGTTTGTGGTCGCGCGAGTGCAATGGACAATTTCGTATGGATCCAAAATTGCACGGTGAATGGATCAAATTTGCACGATTGATGACGTAATTGTTAAATGGGACAAATGATCAACATTAAACAACCAATCAAATGGCAAGGATCTAATTAGGTGTCATATAAATTCGAATGATGCAGGGCCAAAAGGTTTTGTCGGCATCCCATCTGTAGGCCTATAGATGCCAACCATTTTCAATTATAGGAAAAAATTGGAATGTATAGCCGGCCAGCACCCCACCCCCCCCCCCCCCCTCCCCCGCCTCTTAAGAAAGATAAGGAAGAGGATTGTCGGATTCATGGTTTACATAATTATACTTCATCCCGGCCCTCCATAAACAATGTCATCAAATATCGTCAAACGAGGGATATGTGAAACTCCCATCTCCCTGAGAAATTTCCCCCTGAATGTACTTCATCCCTCCATAATTTATAATAATCTATTCTAAATGATAATAAACTATATTATTAAAGTCATATAAGACATCCTGTCTTATATGAACTTTAGGTTGTGGTCAAATTGATAATCGTTTTGGTGGTAGGAGAAACAAGAAATCTATAACTCGGGAGTGGCTTAAGACTTCTACTATACAGTGTGAGTCAGTAAAAAGGAAACTCATATTCAAGCCCGATATCTTAATAATTAAACGAAATCGCTGAAATGTATGATGGTATGATAGTTGATATGTCTCCTTTAATTTGATATGCCGTTTATCACAATCAGACTTCCGAATGACTGAGCACTTGCCAATTAAAAGAATGTTTTGGCTGAACGGGTGTTCAGGAGTTAGGCCTACTTTCATTATTAGTTTGTGAGTGCATTCAATTGGGATGGAGACAATTCAAATCAAAGCGTATCGTCCATTGTTGTTGCCCCCCCCCCCCCCCCCCCCCGCCCCGGCGACGGCCATGTGATATGAATCAGGAATTACTGTTCAGCAGTCCATTTTACGATTTTATTGATCAAAGTGTAAAATTAAAGGAAACACGATACGCTTTAATGTGAGCATCGTAGATCAAATCTACATTTCTGATTGCAACGATATTTAGGGTTGAATCTGGGTTTCCTTTTAGTATTGACTCGCACTGTATAATTATGGTTACTGTTGTTCACTTCTTCCACTACTATTTTGCCTTCCCATTTCGACTCTCTCTCTCTCTCTCTCTCACTCACTTCAATCTATTTTTCTTTCCTTTTCATTTTCGCCATTCAGTAACTTGGAGAGGGGGCATTGTGACTAAAAGTATAGGCCTAACACTGCCTAATTAGTCTTTGATAAACTACTAAGTTTATAAACTAATGAAACCCTTACTGAAGCCCTTACTTTAGCCATGGATATTACAAACGACATTATATTTTAGCCAAGGATTGAGCCACGTTATTATTATCATCATGCACCCCCCCCTCCCCCCCCCCCCCCCCCCTTCTCCGATCCACGTCACGTAGGGTATATCATAGGCATGAGCAAGATTTGTTCGTGCGCTCGTGGACAAGTGTTTCTCCTATCCTGGAGCCAAGACTATACCGGCGCGCGCAAACCGTACACTCACGTGTTATACAAAGCGAAGCGAAGGAACAGAGTGTTGTCGGTCAGTGTTGCAAGAGGAGGAATATTTCTTACAAAATGTCTGGCAGAGAAGGTAAGCTTGCACCATAGAAGTGGGATTTGAGTTTTACCATAAATTAGCAACAACAAAAAATACGATAAATAGGTCGATCATATGTTTTCTAGAATTTTTGGTAACTTATGAGTTTAGTTCTAGTAATAATAGTTCACAAACAGTACACACATCGAAGTAAGTGGGACAACACAATAACGGGTTACTATATCTCAAATGATGTATCTTTTTTTACTTGTGACTTCTTGTGTGTGGGTAGCCAGGATTAGCTTCGTGAATGTAAAAAAAAAAAAAAAAAAATGGCTATACGCCTTCTACATCACGAAGCCAGGCGTTATTACCCACACCACGAATAGTGGTCATATTGACCACTACGAATACAAAATGCAAAAATAGTCTGTTTAGTTCCTATTTTCTGTCGCGTGTAGTAAAGGTATGGGGCACACCACTCCCGGGTACATTTCTGTAAAATAGTTGGTATTTTCTGTCGCATGTACTAAAGGTATGGGGGAAAAAATAAGATAAATATTTTAAATACTTGCTTTCAAATTCAGCCCTTAAAAATCTCACTCCTACCTCAAATGGCCGTTAGGAAGAACTTTTGATATTTTCAGCAAAATCCAAAGTCAAAATCTTGTCCAAAACCGGAGAAATCCCCGCCGATTTGTTCGCGATCGCGTGTTGTTTACAAACTGCCGATGTCTTAGACTAAAATCGGCCAATACAATTTTTGTCCACGAAGAAACTCGGGATCGCAAGCGCACATCGATCTTTACGATCGCGCACACAGAAAATCGGAACTTTTCCGTGTACGCCATAGGGACCGAATTTTTGAGGACAAAACTCTTTTGGGGAGATGTCGGCGCCCGCGGCGACCAGGAAATGTACACAATGACTCCGATAGCTCGTTTCGCGAGAATCAACAGTAAATTACGGATTTGATTTTTGAAAATATCTTTTCCAACATTGGTGAGTTGAATTTATTGTATTTCTTGGATATTTTGGGGTCGGTTTTTGAAAATTAAATGCCGATTTTGAGTGAATATTGGTGACTTTTGTGCAGTGGTGTTTTAAAAAGATGAGGTGTATGACTGCCTACATTATACACACGAAGTATAGGAATGTACCTATGAGTGGGGCACACCACGAATAGTGGTCATATTGACCACTACGAATACAAAATGCAAAAATAGTTCATATTTTCTGTCGCGTGTAGTAAAGGTATGGGGCACTCCCGGGTACATTTCTGTAAAATAGTTGGTATTTTCTGTCGCATGTACTAAAGGTATGGGGGGGAAAATAAGATAAATATTTTAAATACTTGCTTTCAAATTCAGCCCTTAAAAATCTCACTCCTACCTCAAATGGCCGTTAGGAAGAACTTTTGATATTTACAGCAAAATCCAAAGTCAAAATCTTGTCCAAAACCGGAGAAATCCCCGCCGATTTGTTTCGCGATCGCGTGTTGTTTACAAACTGCCGATGTCTTAGACTAAAATCGGCCAATATAATTTTTGTCCACGAAGAAACTCGGGATCGCAAGGGCACATCGATCTTTACGATCGCGCACACAGAAAATCGGAACTTTTCCGTGTACGCCATAGGGACCGAATTTTTGAGGACAAAACTCTTTTGGGGAGATGTCAGCGCCCGCGGCGACCAGGAAATGTACACAATGACTCCGATAGCTCGTTTCGCGAGAATCAACAGTAAATTGCGGATTTCATTTTTGTAAATATCTTTTCCAACATTGGTGAGTTGAATTTATTGTATTTCTTGGATATTTTGGGGTCGGTTTTTGAAAATTAAATGCCGATTTTGAGTGAATATTGGTGACTTTTGTGCAGTGGTGTTTTAAAAAGATGAGGTGTATGACTGCCTACATTATACACACGAAGTATAGGAATGTACCTATGAGTGGTATGGGGGGAAAATAAGATAAATATTTTAAATACTTGCTTTCAAATTCAGCCCTTAAAAATCTCACTCCTACCTCAAATGGCCGTTAGGAAGAACTTTTGATATTTTCAGCAAAATCCAAAGTCAAAATCTTGTCCAAAACCGGAGAAATCCCGCCGATTTGTTTCGCGATCGCGTGTTGTTTACATACTGCCGATGTCTTAGACTAAAATCGGCCAATAAAATTTTTGTCCACGAAGAAACTCGGGATCGCAAGCGCACATCGATCTTTACGATCGCGCACACAGAAAATCGGGACTTTCCGTGTATGCCATAGGGACCGAATTTTTACGGACAAAACTCTTTTGGGGAGATGTCAGCGCCCGCGGCGATCAGGAAATGTACACAATGACTCCGATAGCTCGTTTCGCGAGAATCAACAGTAAATTACGGATTTCATTTTTGGAAATATCTTTTCCAACATCGGTGAGTTGAATTTATTGCATTTCTTGGATATTTAGTGGTCGGTTTTTGTAAATTAAATGCCGATTTTGAGTGAATGTTTGTGACTTTTGTGCAGTGGTGTTTTAAAAAGTTGAGGTGTATGACTGCCTACATTATACACACGAAGTATAGGAATGTAGCTATGAGTGGTATGGGGGGAAAATAAGATAAATATTTTAAATACCTTACTTTCAAATTCCGCCCTTAAAAATCTCACTCCTACCTCAAATGGCCGTTAGGAAGAACTTTTGATATTTTCAGCAAAATCCAAAGTCAAAATCTTGTCCAAAACCGGAGAAATCCCCGCCAATTTGTTTCGCGATCGCGTGTTGTTTACATACTGCCGATGTCTTAGACTAAAATCGGCCAATAAAATTTTTGTCCACGAAGAAACTCGGGATCGCAAGCGCACATCGATCTTTACGATCGCGCACACAGAAAATCGGGACTTTCCGTGTATGCCATATAGGGACCGAATTTTTAAGGACAAAACTCTTTTGGGGAGATGTCAGCGCCCGCGGCGACCAGGAAATGTACACAATGACTCTGATAGCTCGTTTCGCGAGAATCAACAGTAAATTACGGATTTGATTTTTGGAAATATCTTTTCCAACATCACACTTTTCTGATAATTTCCGCGACCCACAGGCCCTTCCCCACAGCGTTTCCTCCTAGGGAAACGTTTGGAATTACAATTTTTTGGAAATATATCCATAAAAAGATGATAAAAATTTCAGAAAACTCACCAGCGTTTGCGTATCTATGCCTCCGAGGTCATGCAGATCAAAATGGCGACACGATCGTCGTAATCGGAATCATGAAAACTATTAGGCGCCGTTTGTAAATTTATTATTTAGCTCAATTATTTACATATAATTCACTATTTAGCTCTTTTCTACGATTATTATACGATAAAATGACATAAAGGATACAATGTTTTATAAATAATGAATTTTGCAATTTCCATAATATTTGATATATAATGAATTTGTGAAATCATTATTTATAAATAATGGAAATTGCAAATCGTACTGGTTTCACTCAGGACGCTGCCACTTTGTGGCAGCGTCCTGAGTGAAACCAGTACGATTCGGTGGGTCTCACAATTTACCAATGTTCAAATGACCATTGAAAATATGGCCATATAAGTTATTTTTTTAAATTGATGTATCATAAATACGATGCCACTTACCTAAACAGACCTTCCGCAAATCAGCTTTTCCTAAAAAAATGTAGAATCGATGAATGTCACTTTTTACTCTCAATTTTCGAAACCAGTCCCATTCGCCATTGTGTTGAAGCAGAAGCGAAAATAGGCACTTGCGCATGCGCCGAATACAACGACGGTATAGTTTTTGTCACAGGAATAATGAATATTCATATATCCACTGTGATCCGACGATCTCTGTTCGCTCGAGCTCCTGCCCGCCACTCGTCTTAATGAATATTCATAATGCTCCCTTCTTGTCTGACGCATGCGCATTGCGAGCAAAACACCGACCTATGGAAGTTTTTAGTACAGGCTTTTGGAGATAAATAGGCCTTTTTTGTATCATCCTCATTGAAAAGAAAGACGACAGTCAATCGTAAAGTATTGTAAGTACCTAAAGTAGCCTAAAATCAAATAATGTCATGTTTCATGGCTATCATTTTGACAAACGACCTTGTAATTAAGAGACATCCAAGCAATCAAAGGACTGCTGACTGCAGTAAATGGGGGATGTGAACCCTCATAGGCAATTACACGCATAAACTGCATGTACAAAGTGAATGCGGGGTGGTTTATTTCACGAGAATGCCCTATTTATTACTAATACTATGGCTATATGTGTTGAAATTGAATTTGAAATAATAAAAGGAAAGAGGTCTCCATATATTTGCACACAATGAACTGATATGTATTGTGGCTAGTCTGAGTATGACTAGCCAGGATAGCTTCCTGAGTGTAAAAATATAGCAAAATATAGCATAAGAAATTTCCGAGAACTCACCAGTGTTTGTGTATCCATGCCTCCCTTGTAATGCAGATTTAAAATGGTGGCTGCGCGCGACGGCGCGTGGGCTGTCAGCGATACAACCATAATCGAAACAATATGATGTGGTGGAGATGTCTGATGAAATTTCCATTAATGCTAAACAAAAAGTCAATGTAGATGGCACTAAGCCAGTTGAGACTAGCCAGGATTGGCTTCGTGAATGTAAAAAAAAAAAAATGGCTATACGCCTTCTACATCACGAAGCCAGGCGTTCTTACCCAGCAATCTAACTGCGCACGGGTTAGCAGGACTGGAAAATGCCCTGAAATATCACTTTTCTGATAACTCTCGCGACCGACAGCTCCTTCACCACAGCGTATCCTCCTAGGAAAACGTTTAGAATTAGAATGTCTTTTTGATCGTACGTATTTTTACCAAAAAATCCAAAAAAGATCGTAAGAAATTTCCGAAAACTTGCCAGTGTTTGTGTGTATCCATGCCTCCTCTTGTCAAGCAGATAATCTCCACTGCACCACATCGTAAGTTTTGATTATATGGTTGTATCGCCTACAGCGCACGCGCCGTCGCACGCAGCCGCCATTTTAAATCTGCATTACAAGAGGAGGCATAGATACACAAACACTGGTGAGTTCTTGGTAATTTCTTATGCTATATTTTGTCATTTTTTAAATTAAAGTGATAATTTGAACAAAAACATTCCAAAAGTTTCCCTAGGAGGAGATGCTGTGGTGAAGTACTAGCCTAGATTCGTCTTTGGATGTACGTATTTAGTGACTTTGTCCGTACAACACGCGCGAGCGCGAGCTGTGCGAAGTCCATTGCTTTTTTAAAAAGTTACACATTGGTTGAATGGCTCCTGCTCTTACTAAATTGCCGACGTTGGTTAATCCCAGACCAAGTTCCCATCCCAATTTTCCTGAAACAAAATAACAAAAATGTATGATTGATTATTGGCTCAGAGCCAGCAAAGGCTGTTAAAAAGGTTTTAAATTCTAAATGGGTAACTCTCAATCATGTAACATTAACAATTTAGCCTGTTTATTCCTGTTAATGTATTGTCTGGTTTTCAACACAATTTTCCCTAGAGTTCTAGACAAAATCATAAAATTGGACTCAAAAGACCCAAGGCAAAGAAAGTGAAAGGAGTTCATTTTTTGCCACCCACGCATTGGGGTACCATTCCATATGGCATTGAAAAATGGTTTGATTTTTCAACAAATGAGTACACACTACAACAGTTCAAGGGGATGTTGGTGTTAAGCCTGAGTCATATCGAATATTTCATAATCCGGGATTCGACGGCTTTGATTCGATCGAATACCGGTGCATCGATAAATGATGGGCGGTGAAAACAGAGTTGCACACAGTTGCACGCAGTGCATGCACCATGCACCGGTGACCAGTCCGCTGGCATCGCGGGCATATGTATGGGCTCTCGCTGCTCGACATTAACGATAGCCCACTAGCCAATGGCTAGTAAAAATCACAGCGGACGAGCCAAAATCTTAAATTTCTAGTCCGTATGGCTAGCCAAAATATCACTCTAGTGTCGCACGAAGCGATGCTCATTGTCGACACACCCGACAATGATTCAAATTCAAAGAATTAATAATCTTACTTTGTCTTTGGAGAGCTGAATGGAACACGTTTGTTCGATGCAAAAAAAAAAACAATACGAAATAAACTTTTCATCGCTCATGACTCGACTTCATTCAGCTTCGCTTCAGATATAGATCATTCAGAAGTAATTGCCAATTTGATGAGAGTGTGATATTAGTTATTGCGTACACTCGTACTCATGCCCGTATTTATCATGTTCAATTATACATTTGTCAAATTGACAATGCAGAGAGAGTGCAAGAATATTATTGTAAACTTCAGTTCGTAACGACAATACGATTTTTCCATAGAGAAAGCACAGGTAAAGCGCGACGTCCTCCGCGAGCGAATTAGCGAAAGTTAGCCAACAGTTTGAACTTTGAAGTCGTCTTCACGTTCTCTGCTAGTATATATGCTGTACGTTACGGAGTTTCTTTTTTTATTTGCTTTTTTCATGGTGGCCACGGTAGTCAAAAATCTGGCGGACTACAAATCGATGCACCGGATTTGCCAAAACGAATTCGGGATTCGATGTCTTCAATCGAACACCGGCTAACCAATCGATTCGACTCAGGCTTAGTTGGTGTACATGTAGTAGAATTGACATATGATGGTTTCATGAGACTCTGCCCAGGTGAACTGGTGGAAAAGTGTGAATTCAATTTTATACTTGGCCCTACATCTAGTTAGATGTAATACCTTTGGCAACTCTTGTCGGCGACCTGCGAAAATGTCAGGGACATGATAAACAACAATTCAATGATATCGATACTCATCAGCTAAAAAACATAGTCTATATCACAGTCCACTGGATTTTTTCGTCAATTACCCAAACAGACTTTGAGGCTTAGTTTTTCCCAGACTGTTCCAAAATGTCAAAATTGGCAGCGAAAATTAATACTGATGATACAAACATCCCGTTTACATGAAAATATGTGTTACTTATGGCATTTTGGAATCTATAAAATTGAGAAAACTCAAGGATGTTTTTGCGATGTACGGATCTAGATTTGTAAGTAAGAGGATACCGTAATTCACTAATTATGGAAAGAAGACCCAAATCGTGTACACTTTACAGAAAATGATTAAATTAAGATATTTTATGACCCTATTCTTAATATTCATTTATAAAAAAATACATTTAATAGTTATATCAAAGCATTGTGTGAAAAGGGGAAAATATAGGGAAAATACATACATGCTAATTTGTTGTCGTTTCCATTGGTCTGCGTGTACAGACTGTTCCAGTTTTGATGCTTTTTCTATGGTAGACCAATGTGGGTATTTTTTATATTAATCTCATTTGCTTGTTGGGGGGGTCAAGAAGTCATAAGAACATATTGTCAGTCTGTAAAATATTATAATAAAAACATCAGTAAAATGATTTGCTAAAAGAATGATAAAGGAATGTGCTTGGAGATATGTAAATAAATTTTCTCTTAACTTACATTTTTCATTTTTTCGCAGCCCATAGACTAACTAAAAGCTGGCTTGTGTTGGCATTCTAAAAAGATATGACAGGTCTGGAGTAGCGACACATTACTAGTCCGGAAAGTTGTCGCTGATCGTCACAAACGGCTTTGTCAAATAGCAGACAAGTTGCACGAAAGTGTTGAGATGTCGCTGATCTTGTCGTTATGACATTTTGATGAAACAACCCCCAGATATTGAAAAGTGTCAAAGTAGAGCTATTTTGTCCAGTAGGTTCATGTTGGTTTGATTAAGACACATTCCTGATTAAGTCACATTCCTACTATGTTATATGATTTGTCTCATGTTATTTCTGTTGGGATTTTTTATTTGATTATTTATATCAATATGATATCAAATTTCATAATGTTATATAATTTGTCACATTTTAAATCTGAGTAGTCTTATTATGATTTGCTTTTTTTTTTCTTTTTTTTTCCATTTCATTTTTATGTGATTGTTAATTTTCTTTATACTAATGCTTTGTTTTGTAAAACAAAATATTGACATCAATGTCAATGAAGTTTCTTAATAAAATACCAATCATTTCATTTTGATGTTAACATTTGTGCTCTGATTAATCTTGTCTGCAGGAGGAAAGAAGAAACCTCTGAAGCAACCCAAGAAGAAGGGTGGTGTAGATGATGAGGTAAGTTTGATCAACTCTCCAGCTTACTGTTGATAATTTACCTTTGCTTCTCTGTACTTCTGACTTTAGACCTTGTCGGACTTCACTGGGTACTTCATTAAAAAAATAGAGGTTTAGAATCACATGTATATTGAAAAGAACATGCTTAACAAATAACTGGTATCAGACAGATCAAAACTTTTCGCAGGAAGAAACCTTCACAGAATGCTCAAATTAGTTGTAAATGTCAATCATTTTGCAGCATGAAATTCTTACCAATCTAGACCACTCATGGAATTTGCAAATGTGTCTGGTTCTGCATGATACTTCTTTTACATTTTGATAATCAGACTCCATACATACTACTGTATGCTGAGTATGTTATGTCCTTCTTTCGACTAATGAATTTGATTTCAGTTATCACCTTTCTCATTTTTTCTGTCTGCAGGATGATGTGGCTCACAAGCAGAAATTAAGAGAAGAACAGAAAAAGTTAAAAGAAGCACAAGCTTTGGCATCCAAGAAGGGACCTATGGGTAAGACTCTATCAAGTGCCAGGTCTAGGATTCTCTGGCCACAGTCAATTATTGATGAAATCTGAAGTTCAAAATTCTCTGATGAGCAAATTTTGGGATGCCTTTGTACTGCCAATTTTTTTCAGCATGCAATAAAAAGAAAGAAAAAAGAAATGCTTATCACTTTTTCCGGGGGAGGTCTGAACTTGTTGCTAGGGGCACATTTTCTTTTTGTTCTGAATTTGTACTTAGATATGCAAGCTTGGGTTTTGCTGAGGGGGGGGGGGGGTCGCACATGTACTAGAAAATGCCAGCATTCTCGAGCAAATTTTGTTCTTCTGTCATTAGTACACGTATGTAAATACAGTCAAACATGCTTTAGCGACCACCTGTCTGTAAAGACCACAATTTTCATTTCACTTGAACAATGTTTCTCATTGAAATGTGTATTAAAGGAACCTGTCCATAAAGACCACCTGCTCATAAAGACCGCTTTTCTTGTCTCCCTTGAGTGGTCTTTATAGACAGGTTTCACTGTATTAGAGAATGAGGGAAACATATTTTGACCCCCTTGCACCTTATCCACTATGTGCTTTTACTTATTCAACTTGAAAGGTGGACATGATGCATATTAATGTGAGTTTCAGTCATGTTTGGGCATTAAGAGTTGTTGAGAATGTAGACAAATAGATAACGACAACCAGTTGAATTTGTATTGCATGCCACATATTCTCTGTCTTTGTATTTGCGATCGTCTCCTTACATCTCTGTAGGTGCTGGAGGTATCAAGAAGTCTGGTGGGAAGAAGAAATGACACCAATCCCCTGGAAGGAGACCCCTGCTGATCATCCAAACTAGTCACCCAGCCAGCAGGAAAGGAACACATTGCCTCTACAAACTGCAATCTTATACTTCTTCTTCGGAGAATATTGGAATTATGGCTTTTTGATATGATACTACCACACTTCACAATCTCCTTTACTTTACTTTACAGGTATATGAGTTTCTTTTCTTTTGTGGAAAACTTTTAAGTAGTGTAAAGTAAGATATTAAGTTACATAAAACAAATTTACTTGATAAATTCCTTGTTTTGCTATTTTTCAGATGTTCCAATCCTAAGATTCAAATGTATTACATTGTAGTGTGCATGTAGCTTTGTTATTTATGATGATCGAACGGTCTTAGCAACTGTATACAAAGATATCACCTACCCTTTAATTTTCTGGTTGGAGAAACTTAAATTGGGCTTTCCTCCTATAAACTCGCCCCCATTATCGGTCTCTCAGTATGATATCTTTTTTTGTACAGAGTGTTGATTAGCTGAATATAGTGGTTAATTATTAGAATTATCTCTGTTTTTTTGGTTCACACTACATTCCTCATCCTGGAAAGATTTTGCTTTGAGACGTTTCACTAAAGATAAGTATTGTACTTTAATGTTGAAGAATAGTATACACTGAACCCAGGTGTACAATGACAAGTTAAGATGATAAACAGGGATATTTTTTTTTTATTGACAAGCTTTGTATTAATTTAAATTATTTTGCATCAATGTCATCATGTCTACATATTTTCCTCTTTGTTTTTCTGTCAGTTAACATATGTGTACATAAACATAACAAGAGTGTCATTATAAACAGGAAAGTTTGCACTAGAAATAGGCGTGTTGAAAAAGTTCATGAAAATTATGATATGAGCCAAGAAAACCAGGGATGTTGTAGAGTTTAAGCAAACAAAGTAAGTTCAAGCTCTCAGACATCATGTTGTGAAGCAATTTCTTGTTTAAACATCTGATCCACATATGGGAAATTGTGAATGATGGGAAATTGTGAATGATGACTCTCAAAGAATGGTATGAAAAGAAGGATGCTGGTTCAGAACTTCTGATAGATATGTGGCAAATACAGTATATTGACAGCTTTGTCTTCTTTCTCAATATATCTTATTACAAATATGATTGCTGCAATAATCAAACCGAAATTTGCTGATTACCTGGTTACTCTAAAATCAAGCGGGAAAGAATCGTACATGCAGTTCATTCATTGATAGAATTTGTTGTTTAGAATGAAATATTGACCTAAACCAATTGCATACCAGTCAAATATAACTCCAAGATCCTGGAGGACCAGCTTGTAGAATTTATTTACCTCCTTTTTGTCTTCCCAAGTTTCCAATGCTTCATTATAAGTCAGTCCCCCATTTTTGACTTGCTGAGACAATGTTTGTATTGTGTACGTATACACCATGTGTCGCTTGTAATCCCAAATGATAATTTAGCATATCAGGCTTTATTGAGCCTAAATGTTATATTGCAGCAATGTGTCAAAGGAAGTTAGTTTTTTGGGAAATGCAACTAGAATCAAGTGTAAGATATTATCTCTGGAAATAAAGTGACTCAAATTTGTTTTGTAAAGAATAATGGACTTAACGTGGAGAAGGTTTACGGTTCACCATGTGTGTTGGTAGGAGGAAAGGGAAAAAAAGAAAATTGGAGATGGATAGACGAGAAAGGATGACAAGAGAGAAAAGAAGAAATAATCTTTCGTGACACTGGGTGAAGTCCTGAAAAGGACTGTAGACCAGATGAGATGAGAGGAGAAGACTTGGTTGATGACCGATGGATGAGCAGCGATGGATTGAGTAGCGAAGGTTTGAGTAGATGAGGCTTGAGTAGGAGGTTACTCGACGTTTCGGACAGGTTGACTGTCCGTCATCAGGAGTGAAGTGTGCTAGACGAGCGGCGGGGTTTTATGGAGTGTGTGCGGACGTCGGAGGAATCGGCGGCCGGAGGTGCGGGCGGGTTGCTGTCGGTGGTGGCGCTATTATGTCCGAGAGTTGAGTGGACGTGTGTGCGGACGTCGGATGGATTGGTAGCGGGTGGCTGGCGGCGTGAAGTCCTTTGTGTGTTGGCTGGTCGAGGGCGGAGATTGTACCGGGTTTGTGTAGGTGGGACGGCGGGCTGTGGTGTCGGGGGTGCGTCGGCCTGAGGGTTGGGTGGGATGGCGTTGGTAGTCGGCGGGTCGGCGTGCTGGATGGTCGGCTGGTCGGCGGGTTGAGTGGGCTGTGAGTCGGTGGGTTTGGTGGGCGGCGATTCAGTCGATTGAGTTGTCAGTGGTGCTGGTTGTGTGGATTGGGTTTGGTGTTGGTTGGTGCCCCTATGAAGGATTGGGTGCCAGATGTGGTTGAGATGAAGTCCAGTGTCCTGTGGTACTGTGTCGTGGCGTTGAATCTCGATGGCCTCCCTCACTCTTCTGGTGTGCCAGTGCTTGATGTTGGTGATTAGAGTGCTGTGTGCCCAGTCGATGTGGTGATGTTCTTGTTGTGCGTGTTTGACTATTGCAGATTTGTCCCAGTCGCTAAGTCGGTGGCAGGCCTTGTGTTCCTTAAGTCAACCAATACCCCAGGAAGAAGATCTCCACCCACCGACCTCATCACCAACCCACAGACGCCGCCACCGACGACCAACCCACCGGCAACCAACCCACCACAGTTGTTCTCCCGTACCTCGGCAAGACATCCCACCAACTACACCGCATACTTACTCAGGCTAACTTCAAAGTCCGACACCGATCCTCCAAGAAACTTCACTCCATCTTGCACTCACACAAGGACAAGACCCCCACCAACAAACAACCCGGTGTATACAAGATTCCCTGCGACTGCGGCAAAGTCTACATCGGAGAGACAGGACGAGATTTCAACACAAGACTTAAGGAACACAAGGCCTGCCACCGACTTAGCGACTGGGACAAATCTGCAATAGTCAAACACGCACAACAAGAACATCACCACATCGACTGGGCACACAGCACTCTAATCACCAACATCAAGCACTGGCACACCAGAAGAGTGAGGGAGGCCATCGAGATTCAACGCCACGACACAGTACCACAGGACACTGGACTTCATCTCAACCACATCTGGCACCCAATCCTTCATAGGGGCACCAACCAACACCAAACCCAATCCACACAACCAGCACCACTGACAACTCAATCGACTGAATCGCCGCCCACCAAACCCACCGACTCACAGCCCACTCAACCCGCCGACCAGCCGACCATCCAGCACGCCGACCCGCCGACTACCAACGCCATCCCACCCAACCCTCAGGCCGACGCACCCCCGACACCACAGCCCGCCGTCCCACCTACACAAACCCGGTACAATCTCCGCCCTCGACCAGCCAACACACAAAGGACTTCACGCCGCCAGCCACCCGCTACCAATCCATCCGACGTCCGCACACACGTCCACTCAACTCTCGGACATAATAGCGCCACCACCGACAGCAACCCGCCCGCACCTCCGGCCGCCGATTCCTCCGACGTCCGCACACACTCCATAAAACCCCGCCGCTCGTCTAGCACACTTCACTCCTGATGACGGACAGTCAACCTGTCCGAAACGTCGAGTAACCTCCTACTCAAGCCTCATCTACTCAAACCTTCGCTACTCAATCCATCGCTGCTCATCCATCGGTCATCAACCAAGTCTTCTCCTCTCATCTCATCTGGTCTACAGTCCTTTTCAGGACTTCACCCAGTGTCACGAAAGATTATTTCTTCTTTTCTCTCTTGTCATCCTTTCTCGTCTATCCATCTCCAATTTTCTTTTTTTCCCTTTCCTCCTACCAACACACATGGTGAACCGTAAACCTTCTCCACGTTATAAGCTCCACCATGCAAACCTTCAAAGATCATCTAATAATGGACTTCTTTTCCTTTTGATTTTCATTTTGAACATGTGTTTTGAAGTGGATAACTGGTTGAAAACATAGAATAAGGAGAGATATCAATGACAATAATACCCAAATAACTGGACTAGAAGTGCAGTCAGCTTCAGTTAAAATGAGTGATGGGACAGTGAACAAAAATTAATTAGTTTACTAAGTTCAAATACTACGCATAATTCATATCCAAAACGTGCTTATGCCTGACACAGCAATGGAAATAATAATGTAACATAAATTCTACTTTCCAATGCGTTGAACAATCCTTAAGCAATGTTTTTTTTTTAAAGAAATGTCCATGAATGAATTACAATAGTAGACTTATCATTTTCATATGATGCACGTCTGATGGCAGTGATATCAGGAGTGCAGGTATGGTATGTTAAGATAAAACAGTGTGTCATTGGGCTAAAGTTGATGCTTTGGACAGATCAGTTAAAAGTCTTGATGAATATTGGAGTCCAGCTTCAATATTTTACATATTTGAGAAATGTTAATGTATCAATGAAGGGAGAGCCAACCTTTGCTACAAGTTGAATTTGGTGAAAGCAGTAAAAATCAGAGAAAACACGTTAATAGTCTGAACAGTATTAGACAAATAATAAAGTTGATATTGCAAACCTGAGATCATGTAGCATTTGTGATCTCAAATCTTAAAAGGTAATGTACAGTTGTGGTAAGCCCTCAAAAACTTTTTGTCTGATTTCTTGGATTTTTGTTGATAAGTAGCAAGAGACTAGCAATACTGAGATGCTGCAAAATTTTGCCTCCTGAAGTGGAATATTAAACAAATGACAGGCAAAAAAAAAAATGCCAGGCCAGGTATGTAAACTCCCAACAACTGCAGCGTGCAGTATACACTATACCCGCATCCAAAACCTATGAGGATTGTGTGTATACTACACCAGGGGCGACGATTTCTTGTCATGGACGGGGGTGGGGGGTGGGGGGTGGGGACGTGATTAGCGATCGGGGAGGGGGTCTGATGGTTCATCCCCCACCCCCACAAAAAAATAGATTTTGCATTTTTCAGTATTAAAACCTTGCATTTGGGCGATTTTTCAGTAAATTATGTTTATTACTTTGTGAGGTCAAAGAAAGATTTTCGGTTTAGAATAGCTTTTTAGAGCACGTTACATCACCATTTACACAAATATCAGGATTCCCCCCCCCCCCCCCCCAATCGCCGCCACTGTACTACACACACATGCTATCTCCATATGAAGCCTCTGAGATTGTTGTGTGGGGAGCTGTCAGAGGGAAAGGTCCTAGTGTACGGCATTATATTGCCAAGATCTCGAGTTTCTTACAGATATTTACACTGAATTCACCAGAAATACCATATGATCTCTTACAGACATCTTTTGATACAAGAACAACATGAGACTATATTTAACACGTTTCCAATTTCCCTTCTGCTACCAGAACTGTAAACGAGCTTTATGTTTCTCTTCGAGTTTATCCAATATTGTAAAACTTTCATTAATCTATTTCTCTGGCTATTAGCTTTCCTTCGAGCCAAGTTGCTATCAAGGTTGCATTGCCCTAAAAGTAGACCTATGTATGGATGGCAGTATTTGAAAGTGATGATTCAAGCAGGGTCAAACATGCACTTTAAACACGAAAAAAAGATTGACCTTTCCTTTCAAAGTGATGAAAAGAAACCTAAAGATTTAATAACCTAATAACATACATTTATAATGCATTCACTTACAACAAAAAATGTCTGCAGACTGTTCCTTCATGTAAACATAATATAGCCCAATGGACCCTTTATTTAAAACAAAGAAAAATTATATTGCTTTCAAAAGATCTGAAATTATTAACTGATTACAAAACTTCAATATCCCGAGCTTACTAGGCTGACTACACCATACTCACCCTATGTTACTATAATGAAAAGAATAACATTAGTTTATAAACTTACAATAAGATATGAGAAATATTACAATATTCACATTAAACGTTTGCACATAATATCCCCTTCAGTGAGATGGCTTGTAAGATATGAAATGTGAAACAGATCTTTTGAAAACTGGCAACACAATTTTAACATGAAAGTAAAATATAGCATTTTGACAATCCATTCTGGGATTACTTAAAGGGTACCAATCCACCAAAAAATATTTTGATCTGAATGTTAGGGGTTCTATGTCGATATACTACATTGTATATTCAAAATAAGAGCTTCAAATATTGCACGTTGAAATACACTCCCAATAAACAGAGCGACTTGTGAGGAGACTAGTCGACGCACCCATACGCGCTCGCATAAGGAATAAGGACTTGCGCAGAACTGAACTTGGAGTTAGGTTCCGCGCGAGGGGGTTTGATGTTATCCTTTTTTCTTCATACTCCGTAACCGTTAACCCATAGAAGGTTAAGTGTTTTGAGGTTGATTGTATGCATTCTAGATGTACACAAATTATTTTTTAGGTGGTTGGTACACTTTATACTTTACAATCAACTACGATCCCATTTTGGAAATAAATTGCAATAGCATTTAAATATTGGCACTTTAACAAATAAAATCTACCTGATTCAGGTTCTGAACAATAATATGAATACAAAGGAATATGTCCGGAATAAGGGCCAAATCAAATGCAAATCTTAGACAATCGCAGGAATGCTCCGAGGTCACTACAATTAGGAGCCGATTTGGCCCTCCTTCGACTGGAAGGCTTGGAATAGGCAATAATTCTGATTTTACTATCTATATGACTGTTCACGTCAATCAAATATACATTGTGTTTAACTGTTTATATCTAAAGCTGATATATTTTCTTCCAAAATCGGATCGCAGACCGATCATGTAGTGTACGGTGATTACCTAGAGTAATGATGAAATGTATTAAAGCAAACCTGAATGACATAAGCAGATCTGAAGGAAATTGTTGCAAACATTCTTTCTATGATGACTTCAATTTCCAACAGAAATGAATGAATGAATGAAATAATGGCTATCCAAGCAGACCTGAAGAAAATTATTGAAAACAATGAAACATTATTGCAAACATTCTCACAATGAAATCATATAATTGATCTACCTGAATACGGCAAATATGAAAGTAAATGCAGCATTCTTACAATCCATTCTGTGATGTACTTAATAAATTTTCTAAATGAGTGGTAAAATACATTGCAACGTAAATGCAAACCTGAATGAAAATTAGTGCAAACATTCTTTCTCTATGAAATCAAATCCGTAATCTACCTGAATACGGCAACTATGAGAGTAATGAAGCATTCTTACAGTCCATTTTGTGATGTGCTTAAATTATTCTAAATGATTGGTAAATGCATTGCAATGTTAAATCAACCTGAATTAACATGACATATCTATAAAGCAGACCTGAAGAAAATTATTGCAAATATTCTTTATTTCAATGAAATAATATGAGCGATCTAATTGAATACCCTGGTAAGCATATTATCATGCACATGCACGCTACACTAAGGTCTTCATTTCATGAACAGAATTAAAGAAAATTACATAAACATAGTTATCCACTGTATATTATACATACATACATAAGGTTGATATCTACATATCAGCTCTGAATAAATTACATAAATAAACTTCTTACCACCCAAATATACAAATTACACAAGCATTGAGTAGGAGATGAAAGAATACACAGATTGGACCATAGATATATTTGGAATGTGTAATTGACTTAAAGTTACGCCTTACTTAACAATTAGATTACACTTTTTATGTCAAGGGTATCTTGCAGCCCAAACATTTGGCCTTAATTTGTGTTAACTCAAGTCATTGCAAATATTAGACATTACTTATAAAAGTTGAAATTGTAAAGTGTTTTTAAGTGTGACCTTGATAGTAAAGTGCTCTATTACCAGTAAAATCAACAAATATATAAGTACAGGTATATAGAGTTACATATGCTGCAAAACAATGGAATAACAAGTTATAAACAAAAGATAAGTCAGTTTGGTAGCAATGGGTTTTAACCAGTAAAGTTCCCATTTAAAGCTTAACCACAAAAAAAATGAACTGAAATGTAACTTTACTGTATCATACAAATAGATTCACATACATTTCTTGATTCATCATTTCATTTTGGAAAGTATTTTTGCTTTATAGGTGTTGTATTATACGTTGAGAACTTTGTAACTGACAAAGATACATGTAAGAAGATTGGAAGACAATGTTATCTCATGTACATGTAGAATGCCATTTTTACTCTTACTGTATAGATCTTTATATTTACAACAGGCAAGTTTTGAAACAAATAGATGAATACAGAAACAAAAAGAAAGGATGATGGTATCTGCAACATTATAAAGAAATAGGTTGCACATTTTCACCATCAAAAATTAATTACATTTAAAAAAAATACTTTTCCTGCTGTGATTCAGATCATGACATTAACAAATATTTTACTTCATTACAAGTGGATATCAAACCATGCAGAGTTGCAACTATAAATATCTTACGTTTTCATTAACAAGGCAAAAACTCTTCCTGATCTGCTAAATGTGGATTATTCCAAAAGTAACTGAAAATACACAAACGTGTAAGCTTCACAAAAATTTTGAAAATCAATGCTGAACAAACTTCTAAAATGTATGTCTTTCACATGCAACACGTAGTGCCCATGAGAGATGATCTAACTTTTCATGGACATTGAAACTATTACAACTTAAACAGTTAACATTTCAGATTCTGTTACCTGTAAAAATTCACAGGCACATGAAAGATATCAATCAGCGTGTTTCTAGAGACCCGGAAAGTAACAGAATTGTCCACCCGGAATAAAAATTACGCAGTAACCCCTGTCGGAATGTCACTGGTCTGTTTCTACAATACCACAGTTTTCCACAGTTTTCCAGGTGCATCGGGGCCCTGTTTCATAAAACTTGTCATCAATGACAAGTTGCAATAACTGTTATAAGCTACTGAAATCCTTGCATCTGATTGGCTGAGAGCAAATTTGTCAGTAAAAATCACTGACAAGACACTTGATGAAATGCCCCCCAGAAGTCTGGAAAGAGGGCAGTGCGCACATGATGCATGCATTATGTATGGAGCCAAGCGACCTTAACGGTATTGGAATGTAATGGGTCTGTTCTACAGAGCTGAGACAGCGAGCGTAATCTGAAAAATCCACCACAGGAGAGGGGTATGCTTTTCCGTTACCTTTAATGGTATAATCAGATTATTGTCTGTTTCTACAGAAACGCACACTTGGAAATAATGCAATTAATGCGGAAAGAAACAGAAAGTGAAATCCTGCAGAAGCACGCTGAATGTCATGGCCTTACCAAGTTAGGAGTTTGCAGTAACATCAACCCACTTTCATTTATAACTCGGGATTCCTTCACAAAAAATGGTAGATCCACAACATAATCTGGGCTTTGTTTTGTCAAAGATTTAGGGTTAGAGTTTCATAAAGCTTGTTATCAATAACAAGTTACAATAATTGTTATAAGCTACTGAAATCCTTGAATCTGATTGGCTGAGAGCGAATTTGTCATAGAAATGAGGCAGTTGTTATTTATAACAATTTTTATGAAACAGGGCCCACGTTTAGGGTCAGGGTTAGAGTTAGGTAAGAATTTAAGAATTCGGTTTAGCAAGTGTCGCTGAAGGATGTATCATGCAACCCAAACAGGAGATGAATTTCTTTACCTCCTATATAAATATTTCAATATATACATACACTATCTTTGTGGTATCATGCCAAATGGTACACTTTGGTGGTCACAAACGAAATTGCACTATCAAAAAAACTTAATACAGAGTTTTCCATGATCAAGGATGTAACATTAATGCAATGAAGGAAATCAGAAGAAGACCATTGGTCAACCACAAAAAAAGTGATAAATGTGCATTAGACATACATTTTGTATAATAACAATAATATTTCTTGGAATAAATGATTCAGTTGTAATATATGAAAATCAAATGCTTTACTAAGCCTTTTCCTTTCTTACACTTGCAGTGCTTGCTTTAACTAAATATATCACTCTGAAGTCTTCTGAATAATATAAAAATTGTAACAAAAACACCAAAACAAATAGACAATTATACTTTGGGTGAGTTTGCACCATTTTTTTTTTGAACAATTAAAAAAAAAAAAAAAATAAGAGATACTTTTGTGACATTCGTCATAGACTTCATCAATAAACATCACAGATGGATCTCAGAAACACAGATTCCATTAACATTCAGAAGTGATCTGGAAACAAATTTCATTTGGAATAAATAGTTATTGTATCATAAGGCACTTATTCAATTCAAAAGTCTTGGCTATCTTTTTTTATCCATTCCAAGTGTATTCACGCCTTGCTAATGTCCAAATACAGCTACATGCATGCCTCCATATTCCATGTACAAAGCCTGAGCCAGCTGGGCTTTCTGATAAATTCCATTACTCCAACATGTCCTGCAAAAAGTAGAAAGGCAGTAATCACAGTGGAAAATTAATAGTACAAGTCATGTGATTCAATATTTTTAACTCAGCTTTCTAAGAACATTGCATGACTGCTATTTTTTCCATATGCCATCTTGAATAATTTTGCACTTCAGTCATGCACAGAAGTATACCTTTCTTCCATAATCAGGCAAGGATATATTTGCACATTTAAAATGCCTGAGGGAATTGTAGTAGAATTTAACAAAACTACATGTTATTTATTTATTTTTATCACAAGAAGTAGTATGAAATAAGGGGATAAAAACTTGCTCACCTCATCAGAGTCGTCATGGTAACCTTGTAGGGACTCGGTCAAATCAAGAGGATCATTTTCTATGCCATCCTTCTGATTCAACTGTGTGTACCTGTATGACCCAATGCTAAATAATAAAATAACAAAATAATTCTAAAGTTATATTTTCTACTTGGAAAAATAGCAAACAAATAATTCTATTTTGACATGTTCTGTGTTGGAAAATAGTGAACAATCAATTCCAGTCTTATATCTATATATATAAAATTGTGAGAAATGAAAATGAGAGAATAATCCTTGCGTAGCTTAATCAAAGTTCCCCAGAGCTGTCCTCCCTTTTTAAATTTTATAATGCTAAATAATAAAATAACAAAATAATTCTAAAGTTATATTTTCTACTTGGAAAAATAGCAAACAAATAATTCTATTTTGACATGTTCTGTGTTGGAAAATAGTGAACAATCAATTCCAGTCTTATATCTATATATATAAAATTGTGAGAAATGAAAATGAGGGAATAATGCTTGCGTAGCTTAATCAAAGTTCCCCAGAGCTGTCCTCCCTTTTTAAATTTTTGCAAAGGTTGAAAAAATGTCTCCGCCGGGAATCGAACCCGGGTCGTTGGCTTAGAACGTTTAGAACCATTATTCTCTCATTTTAATTTCTCACAATTATAATTATTTCCACAAGAGTTGCCGAAGCTGTTGTATATGTCATTTCCTTTATATATATATATATATATATATATATATATGAAGAACAAAAAAAACATGCTTGCCAAAGAAGATTTTTCAATTACAGTCAACCTCGCTTAAGTCGGCGTCCCATGTGTCAAATAGTCGCTCAAGTCGATGAAAATAAAAAGTCCCAATTTATCCTCATAGACTTACGTGTGTTAATCCTTTGTACAAGTCGATTTTTGTAGGTTGAATACTCGCCTAAATCAATCAAAATCTCAGAACAATACAATGAAAAAACATTAAATTTACACCGCACAAGTCGAACTAGACGGCGATGTGAAATCAATCATTGTCGAAACTGCCACACGCCGATTTTGTTTACAAAAATTCCCCACTTGTTGGCGCGATCTCCGCATCCTCTCTCGCGCTCTCATGTGAAGAACAAAATGTCACGTGTTAGTCATGTTTGCACGGCTGGCCATGTGCATATAAAGCGATGTAAGGGAGGATTTAATACAATGAAATTAATCACTGGACGTGTCTGGTTTTATCCTTTATTGTCCAACTTGTAACAGGAGTGTGAAGTAATATACTGGGTACATGAAAGGTACAGTACATGTATGTTCTAATTTTCTCGATGTCGGCACAATATAAATCATGGTACATTATGTGATGAGAACTCCCAATCGATCAACAGCCAGGCCGCCGGCCACAGTCTGCACCGCGGCGTCCCCCTGTTATATATACACGCGTAAGTCGGATTTTCTTCGACTTCCGCACAAGTAAAAAATCGCGTATGTTGACGCATTTCACTCAGTCCCGTCATGATCGACTTAGACGAGGTTGACTGTATATTCGTTTTTTTTTTACTAAAAAAAAATCCTTTTATGTAAGACTTGCATAATCTTTATCTTAATCATAATCTTGCAAAATTTCTAATTCACATATATCATCAGTAAATCATTTTGAAGAGTATAGTTTTCAGTATTATTTTGCAGACTACTCACCTCCTAGTTAAGAAAATAAATTTGCCCTTCTTATACAAAATGAAGGCCAGTGCTAAGACTACAATCACAAGCAATGTGATGACGACCCCTAAGGCAGCTGAGTGTGACTGCAAATTTAAAAAGAGAGATGAGTATCAATGAAATATGAAATTCAATTGATAACTCCTACAGCATAAGCTTGTTTTACACTACATATTGTGGACTTTCAAAATATCATATACCGGTAATATATATATTAATGACATGTAATAAATCAGTAAGATGACTTATAAAGTATCACTTTAACTGCTTCCTCTCACAATAGGCCTGCAGAACAAATGCCATGTAGTGGGCACTCATATATGTACAAGGTTATCTGGAATAACCTCATAAAAGGAAGACTATAAAGATCATATGGAAGGCATTATATTGGACTAAGATACTTGATCATTATCTCACTCCAACAGAACAAATGCCATGCCATGGGCACTCATAAATGTACAATACTTCTTGAATCTTTTTACAATCAAATTAGTAAAATGTTTAGCTTGCTTTGAAGAAAGAACACACTCAAGAAGTTTAATTTCAATCAAGGTAGCATGATCGACATGACAAAAAAAAGAAAGAAAATGCCAGAAAGAAATCAAGACCATGAAGATCCCATGGAAGGCATTATTATACAAATAATTCATGATTTGTAGCTTGTGCATTTAATGATATGCACTGCACGTAGGTTAAGTCACAATCGGATAATGAACAAGTCTTGTCAAGTTCATTTTCTGTCTTGTTGTCCCTCTTGTGCGGATGTGAAAAGGATTATAATTTGCTTTTAAATACATAATTAAAAACAATTTTACTCGAAAAAGAATCGCATAATTTTCAAAATTATTTATTTATCGTTACTAGTACATGTACTTGCATTGATTTCTGAATAGCTCCCTCTGTGACAAAAGTAAGAATTTCATTTCTTACCAAAGAGTCATAAAACTTGCAACCTTTAAATCTACAGGATGTCTACTAAAGCAAGTGCAGTGCATATCACTAAGTCATGCATGAGGTACAGAACATTAATTCTTTGTTTTCTAAAATGGGTCTATAATATGAATATTAAGTCAGCAAATTGGCTAGAAACCTGATCAAAATGCCAAGAGTCCCACAACGATAGAGGCTGCCATTTGCTTACATTATACTGTGCATCTCAGTGCAGTGTGCGCATCAATGTACTTGCCATATGAAACTACGTGCATTTCATCCCGTCTTAAGTTTGTAATCGCCAGAGGCACGCATACACACATCTTAGCAGAGAATTATCACTTTTTACCATGGGAACTTTTTGGCATGGTCATGACAGTAGCACAGAAAAAGGCACAGTCACGTGGTGTCATTTGACCAATTAGAATGCGTACATTCAAGAACCTGTTTTATAAATTGGTCTATTAAGATATTTGATCATCATCATCTCACTCTTATTTCTTGTCTTCAAAATTATGCTTTTTTCACATTACCATTCTAATGCAACTACATGTATCCCTTAAAGATGAATTAGATTTCTGGTCGTGTAATTACACTGTGAAAGAAAGTATAAATGGGAAAGCTTGATCATGTCTACATAAAAATCGGTGTATAGAGGTTTTTGAAACATCAAACTGATATGAATTTGACCCAATCTCGCTGAAAAGCACACGCACTGCACACAGACATGGGTATACCGGTATACAACACTGAGGAGGCTAACCTGGGTAAACAAGACATATCATTATTATTATTATTATATGGTACTGAACACATTTGACATGAATGTTCGGCCCGCACACTTCAGCTATTTCTCGTCATATTACAAATATGAGGACATTGAAAGAGCAGTCCTTTTCAGGGGACATTTCTACAGTGGTTTTCTTCCAAACTGACATAGAGAGGATGAGAAAGCTCACAAATTATTTTTCACCTTTCCCAGAACTCAAACTTTGCTATAAACAGCTAATTAGGATGCATCCAATATGACAAAGAGAAGCTCTAGTAAATATTACAGGTCAAAATGACTGATTTCTTTTAGAATTCCAATAAAAAAAAATCTTATTATTTCTTACAGAATCTGTGTTACCTTTTTTACAGCTTGTGATGATGCACCGCATCTTGCTTTCAACTCTTCTACATTCCTCTGAGGCTGGTAGCCGTGCACACAGGAATCTCCAGGAATTTTTCTATATCTGTAAAGATCACCACAGAAAATGAAACCCAGAGATTCAGACAATACATATCAAACCAAAATAAAAACAGTCATAAAAACAAAGGGTCTTAAAACCATATCAATTCATTTCATGATTTTCGAAAATTATTGCATTTTATAGATATTCTTAAAAGGGAAAGAGGAGGCTACTACTTGTCATGTATTTTTTCAATATAAAGCACTGTTCCACCTCAACACAATGTCAAACTATCCTTCGAAGCAAAATGTATTCATACTCCACGATAAATCTTAAGTCAAGTGAGTAAATAGTGGAAAGGATGTGCTTGCTAAAAATACAAGAATAATAATTTCTGCAATATTACCCAACCAAATACAATTGAGGGGTAAATATTCTGATATCAACCATGCACATGGAAAGAGAAGGGATAGCTTTGTCTTCAAATTCACTGAATATTTCTTCCTTCAAAGAAGCAGGTCGAGGTGGGTTTCAAACACACTTTTACCGTTCGCTCAAAAGAGTTGGCATTATGAAGGACAAGCCTTACACAAGCTCTTTCAAGACCAAGGGTAACTTCTGCTAAAAAGGTGTGTCACCAAAGGTAACTTCTGCTAAAAAGGTGTGTCACCAAAGGTAACTTCTGCTAATAAAAGGTGTGTCACCAAAGGTAATTTCTGCTAATAAAAGGTGTGCATGAAGTAGGACTGAAAGGATGACATGAATGACTTACTTACCCCCATGATCTTAATTCTTCTTCATGTCCATATTCACAGTACTCAAGGTCTTTGTGCTGGAATTCTGGGCTCAGTACACAATCTGTACTGTTGGTTTTTCTGTAAAAGCCATAGTCACTGCAAAGGATTGAAATGCAGATAAGCACAAGTCAGAGAGGACTAATGAGAAGAGTATCAAATTATAGGAAGAGAAAGGATGTAATAATTAGGGCATAAAGTTAGGAACAAATATAAAAGCAATCATTTTCTAGTAGCAACATATTGGCATACTAGAATGCATGTATTAGTTCACAATAGAAAAGGAACAGTTTTGTGAAGTTGTGGAATTCATAAAGTTTTCCACCCATCATGCAGAATCTAAACAGCAAAGAAATGAAATCAAAATATTGGTTTAAAGACATCTATGCAGACACTTTAAAGATACGGACATATGGACCGGTTTTAAATATATCTGATAATAAACACTAAACCTAATGAACTGAATTCCATCTCTGTAGGACCTACCATCTATCTACCCATTCTATGATTCTGAAGGGAAAAAATCTCTTTTTAGAGAAATAAATTGCAAGTTACAAGTACAATTATCTTCTTGCATTTATGTAGGGATATAATTATATTCACAATGACATCACATCACAAAGTGCTACTGCTTAATCAAGAGTCTGAAGACTGGATATTCAGGGGAGCTGTTTCACTCACCATTCATAGTCCGATTTGTCACAGGTGCAGTGCATCGTCGAGGAAGGAATCTGCTCAAACTCAAAGCTAACCCGACACAGAGCATCTGGTCTAACTCTCCTAAAGGTTTCCTTCTGACCCAGCAGACACCCTGCCTTGCCATTAGTTTCATGAGGTTTCCACTCCATAAAGTCACCATCTCCACCTGTTTCATACATTTATAATACAGTTAAACAGGTGTATTAAAATCGATTTTTACTTAATAACTAGACAGCTATACATTATGTACTTTGTAGCTGCTATGAATTTCATATTTTTGAAATATTTCACAGTTAAATTAACACATTTTCTGTTCTGATTTCAAGGTTTTACTATCCTACCCAAGAAAAGTATTGAAACAAAGACTTGATTTAGTCTGGATCATTTAGGGAGATGTGCATTTTGGTCTAGAGGTCGGCTCTCGGGTTTGCCTAAAATGACCTGCGTTTGATCCTGATTTGCATCTGTTAGATGGTGACAGCAAAGGCCCATTTCTGACAAAGATAATCAGATCTGATTGATAAACATGAGTAAAAAGCAAAAGAACACTCTATTCTGAATCTCTTATTGAACTGCTTAGAAAGCATGAAACAACCCATACACATAAACTTCTACTCACATTGTCTTGTCAGAATTGAGCCAAAGTTGATCATGAAAGACCTCCACTGGCTATCTTCTTCTCCGAAACCCCAGATGCTGACATTGAGAGATTTTCTACTTGGTTCAGGCAGGAGCCCAGTCACAGTAATCTTCTCATCAGTGAACTTGTAGGAATTCCAGCAATGACCCTCATCATAGGAAAATCTATTTCAAAGAATAGTGCAACCATGAAAATGATTTTGCACATTACAAAGTTATCACAAATCATTTGTACATTGTAAAGAAGGAATGCCATGTCCTGCTCTTATCCACAATGAGACAGAGAGAGGGTAGCAGGGAAGGATAATTGTAATGAATACTGCTGGGGTGAGCAAATCTATATTAATAGAGGTATCCAGGAAACAATGTTTTCTGCGGAGTATAGATGGAAGCGATCCACAATATATTTGAAAAACAATCAAATTGGATGTCTGGTTCTACTACTTCAAGATCAACTTCCTCTGAAGCACTTTTAAGTTCTGGGCCCTGTTTCATAAAATTTGTCATCAATGACAAGTTGCAATAAGTGTTATAAGCTACTGAAATCCTTGCATCTGATTGGCTGAGAACAAATATGTTGGTAAAAATCACTGACAAGACACTTGATGAAACGCCCCTATGTTTACTTACTTGATTGTGTCAGTGGCATCATCCATAGTTGATATTGCTACAAGAAGGCCTCCACTGTTTGTAATAGCAAAATGATGTGGACCCTGCAAAGCTAATCTCCAGTTGTAACCCCCATCGCTGGAGACGTACACATCAGGAGGACGTAACTCCAGTGAATTGGCAACGGTGGCTGCAGAAGGTCACAAACACAAGAGGTACTGTATGTATTTAGTGTCTACTGCATTGGCATTTACAATTTGTACATATTATCTATCAATGCTAAGAATGTTACCATGTTGATTATATTCTTGAATATTCTTACAATAAAAGTGGTCAAAGTTTAGCTTGCTTTGAAAAACACCATATTCTAGACTCTTCAAAGAAAGTAAGCCAAGAGAACATTTCCTCAATTGAATAACTAACACCAAAAGTCAATATCCTTTCCTTCGGTGTGAACAAAAGTTTCTGTGAATCTAGACTTACATGACATCATCAAATGGTCTATTAAAGGGCATGATCAGCCATTGTTGTGTCTATGTTTAAAATATTGCAGGGTAACCAAGACATAAACATAACAGGACAGTCAAGAATATGAAAATATCTAAAAATAACTAAATTTAGCATTTTTTTTTTTTTTTTTAAATTATTAGCTAAATATTTTTTAGTATTGACTAAATATTTGCACTTGATGGAACTACTTGGAATGCACATCAACTACAAATATACAAATTGATAAGCTTACCATAGACTAACATGAGTCCAGAAGCCGGACTGTAACAGACAGGCCCAGATTTTATATTTCACTTTTATTAGCTACAGTTTCGATTGTTTACTACATATTTACACTTCATTCACAAAGTTCTTGAAAATGTACACCAACTGTACTTATAACTGAACAATGAACTTACCATGTACTAAAATGAGTCCAGTAGCTGTACTGTCACTGGTAGGTCCTGATGGAAAACGAATTCCTTGTATTCTGCTGTATTGATTGTGAATCTGCAGATGGCATACCTGCAAATGAAAAAAAGAAATAATTCAGTGATCTCATCCTTATTTCTTAAGTAAAATCTGCATTGTTCATGACAAAACACAATCAAATAAGCTGGATATAGTTCTTTAATCTACTTCTTCAATATCGCTCCATCAACTCTTTTGCGCCATCAACAGCTGACTTCTTGAGTGACACTTAATAACACTTAATAACCAAAATCATTGAAAATAACTAAAGTAAGGAGAAAAGGAGTTTCTGACAATGAATACTGAAACAACATATTAATTTCAACCAAAACCATTTCTTAACATATCCTGATAATATGCATCAGGGGAAAACCTGAAAACATTATTCTTCTAACACACATATCTCCTTTATCATAGGTGATCACTTTACACATAGCAGTGTCCTGGTGTGTTATTGGTCTGACCTTAACAAAGACATCTGTTAACCTTCCCGTACATCATCACACAGGACTTATAGGGATTATAGCCCTGGGGTGGTATTCTGAGATTTATTTTATCTTGATTTTAGTGAAAAGACTTTAATTGTAACATTTCATTGGTGTTTGCGCAGATGAATTCCGCGTACACAGCCACTTTGCGCAGTCATTAACCGATGATGCGCCATAAGCGTACATTTTGTTATGACAATTAAAATTATTTCACTAAAATCAAGATAAAATAAATCTCAGAATACCACCCCAGAAGCCTCCTGCATCATAGGTGATTACTCTATGGATATTAGCATCTTGGTGTGTTCAGGTCTGATCATAAGAAAGGCATCTTATGTCAACCTACCCCTGTATCATTGCATGGTACTTCCACCGGTTTCCTAATAGGAGCCCAGATACCACCTCTGTCATAGGTGATCACTGTATGAATAGTAGAATCTTGGTTGATCTGACTGGCTAGGTACACACCTCGCATGGACTCTACCTTGTAGAAGTCTGTTACCTGGTTTCCATTTGGAAACTGAGACAAAGAAGAAAGATATACAGACCATTCAATATTGTGAAATCAACTTCTTATTCCTTATTAAGCAAAGTACTTCGAAAGTATACCTTTAATTTAAGTTTAAAGGGATTCGGTAACTTTGTAGAGGCTTGATTTAATAAATTGTTGAATTTTGATATCTGTCTTGTATAATAATGCTCAGAAGGATAAATAAATATAGCCAGGCATAGAAAGGTTTTCAAATATGATATCTATGACTGGATACTCCCATTTACGAAAGTGTATGGCCACACGCTTTAGTCTACCACTGAGTCTATGGGGGAAAATGAGTCTGGCATTTCCGGTCACTTGCATATGTTTACTTTTGTGAAGGATATGATGATTTGAAGTGCTTGTTACACCATATTCAAACACTGATAGCATGTAAGGCCAGGCAGCTCAGATTTTATCAAGCCTCTACAAAGTTACCAAATCACTTTAAGTTCTGCCATACTAATGACAATAGAATTGTTGTAATATAAAAAATGAAAACTGACATAGCAATCATTTTAAAAAAAATAAAAGCTTCATGTTAGCCCAACGTAATCATATCGCCAGTTGAAATCAATTTTAAGCATGGGCAAATCATAACATTATAATAATGTGTAACAATGTATTTTGGAAAAAACTTGTGTAAATGTGTCCAGAACGAGTAGGTTAAAATTTGACAAACTTGTTCTTTACTTGCCCATGATAGCAGTGAGACATACAAGTTCAACTTACAAGATGACGCAGTAGCGACTCTGAAAACACAATGCCATCAGAAGCTGATGTGTATATTGTTCCTGTTCCAGTATCTGACAAGAACAAAATTATCAACATGCATATGTAATATAACATAATCCACTCCTAACTTATTGATCTCTGACCAAGAATTAATCAGTGGAAATGTCCCAAAGTAATATTCAATCATTCCACGAAAAGCCGAAAATTGGATAAGTAGGTACAGCCTTGTTCCATCATATTAAATTAGAAAACTGTTCTAATAGAAAAACAGCAAAGGTTCCTCATTGAAGAAAACCCTACTAGAACTTAGCTTAGAAGAAATGAAGAGTGCAATGACACATTCTATGCCAATTTAGGTTACAAACTCCACAATATTTGGTAAGGTAGGGACATGAAATGACAAAATACTGTGACCTTGTCCATACATAATGAAAAATGTAAACAATAGCCTCACTAGATATTAATGAAGTTGTTAATAAGCTTAATCAGTAGATGCTCACTGAGAGCTCTGATCAGCCAATCAGGTGTTTAACTGGCTGTCGTATTACATTTGAAATACAAACAATATTGAAATAGAATATTGAACTCACTTTCAGGATCATCTACATGCATAAAGATAAGACCTTCACTCATGTCCAGTACTGAGAAAAACTAAAAGAAAAATCAAAACAAGAGAAAAGAATAGATTTTTGTTTCAGACAAATGAATAACACTCCTTTCATGTCATCAATCATATGCATTGTCCAATACAAATAACAAGCTGACATTAAACAGGCAACATTCATCATTCTGTAAGTACATCTGTTACTTTTCACACAGTTTTGAAGGATGAAAACATCAGCATTTCCAGCACTACATACAATAAAGCATAACATTCTGTGCCTAACAATAGTCTACGGTCATGTCATCACTTCAGTAATCAAAACTAAGCCACTTCAAAATTTATTCATGAATGTTTGCCCCTTTCTGTTGGGCACACATGATAATATGTGACCCTCCACCACAAAACGACCAATAAGTCGCAATGGGAGTTTTACAGTTAACAGCTGAAAAAGGTAGTTTGGGTGGAAATTTTGTTTTTAGGTGTTTCGCATTTTCTGAAAGTTCATTTATTAATCTACCATCTAACAAAATTTCAGGGTAAAATACCATGTTAAAATATGATTTTACTCTCATTCAAAATGACCAATTTTTTTTCCTGGACTTTCAAACTTTGTGTGTCAGCCTGCTGGGATCGTACTTCACATTGCTTTTCTCGTATAGCTTATAAACTATATGCTTTGTCTGATATTCAAAATCTAGGGAAATAAAGAAATATATCTGTTTTAAAGGTATGGAAAGTTTCAACTCAATCCAATTAGTACTTCTTAGAGTATGCTAGGGAGTTTTGACTCAACCATTTGTGCGACAAACAATAGGATACCGATTAAGCATTCTTAAAATGGTCACTCTTCTTTGGAGCCTGTTTTCTCTATTGTTTTGGTCATTAGCCTGGCTGACACGTTGACATTCCCATTGTAATTTACAAGGGTTTGCTTAGTCCATACAAGTCAAGTGATATATCATTTTAAAGCTTAGAATCTAAGCTCTCAAACTGTACTGAAATACAAAAACCCAAATCTCCGACTTATTGGTCGTTTTGTGGTGAAGGGTCACATATTTAAAGAGAAATCTTAATTAAGTAGCTTAGCGAAATGTAATGGTATGTAACGATGCGGGAAAGACACAAAGAGCAAAATTGCTAGTTCTGTCATCGCATCTAACATTACAATCAGACTTATCTGAATAAAAGTTCTGCTTAAAAGTGTTAACAGAGTTAAATACTTATCCTACATCCTAATATTTTGTTCTACCTCCATAGAATAAATTTTGAATAATTTTGTCAAATGCGTCTTTGCTACGTTTTTACATGCCATCACATTTCGTTAAGCTACCTTAATTTCAGTTTTACTATGGTCTACACCATATTGACACTTGTAAGACAATAAAACTGGAAAGAAATGTACAATGTTGTACTTACTCTATCACTTGTGATTACAGGAAGTTGAGTAGGCTGCCATGAGTGTCCTCTGTCTGTAGAAACATGTAAGACATGCTGCACCACGCCAGAAGATTCCTATGGGGGAGGGTTGGAAAGGCCGTTTTTGAAAAGCCATATTTTTTTCTCAATATACTTCTAGAGAGAATAATTCTGAGTTCATCTCTGTCTTAAAATGTCATGATTCTCGGCTTTCTCTTCTTTCCTTTTATTTTTCTACCTTTTTTTTCTCTTACTTTCTGTAAAAATATATACTCTAGCCCATGCTTATATAAGAATTTATGTAACATGAGGAACAAAATACTTTTACTGCCCAACCTGACAAAAAAAGGTGTTTTTTTTTTAAATATCTTTTGTCCAGACAATGCATTATTTATAAACTATTATTCAGGTAAATTACATATATATTCATTTTGCTCAAAGCATGTCACTGTTACTTATCACAGTATTCCACTTACCTCAGTTGAAGAAATGGCAGCATAGATGAATTTTCCTTGGATCCCAAAATTCTGAACACGCTTTTGAACAGCTGAGTACAAGGAAGAAGACACCATTTTTTTTTTAAATGTTATACAGCTATAATTTGCAAAATAAATTATCAAACTTACATATACCTCAATGTAGAAAAAGTAAGATAAAATCTAGTTTGCACCATGGCATTGGACAAATCCCTGATAAATATCATCTACATGTACAAGTATTTGGAACTCATGTTTTCTAACAACTTCAAATCATTAACTGTGCTATAAATTAGCCTGGAAAAGAGTAGTTGCTATGCTGAGCTAGCTGCAAGATAGTGTTTTAGTCACCAAGCGTCAATTCTGTTTATAAATTATGCCTACATTTTACATAAATTTCAATTTAGTAAACATATATTACAAGAAAATCTGTTTTCCAAGCATGTACATGTACATTCATATTCTAAATAAAAAATCCTGTTTCTGTCTTGTGATACAAACATACGGGTGAATTAGAATTAAAGCACTTACTCTGATATGAAATCCCAAGGTTTGATGTCTTGATTAAATTCAGCTGACCATCTGTACGAATGAGAAATGTAACAATACTTAGTTTATATCCATTCCTTATTCCGTATATTATCCTTACTTCCCTAAGATATAAGGAGAATATATACATATATGTTTGATCCCATTAGGGTAAATAGTCGATTAAATTTCCTCTTGATTATACAAATTTAATGCTAGGTTTAATGTAGCTTCAACATAACTCTATGAACAGACACTACAGTCTTTTCTACAGATTTACATATTATACCTACACATGTACTTTACACAATTGTCCACAGATGTCACAAGAATCTCAAATGTCTGTCTGTCTGTCCATGTATAGAATTCAACTTGGTTGTAAACTTAATGAATATATAACAATTACCATCCTCACACTTTTATACTTTAGACCTGCCTTAAAAGTATAAAAAGATCAACCAGTAAGAAATTCAAGATAGAATGACTTCTTGAAATACTGTAGTTCCTAATAGTAAATCGCGGGAGTATAATATGTGCTGTGATTGGTTAGATTCACATCACGTGATGTGCAAAAATTTTGTTATGTACTACACGATTGTGCACCTCTTCGCGTAAGTGAGCTTGATCTCAGCCAGCCAACTCCATCCCCAGTGAACATAAATACATCGGTCAGCTTTCATGATGGAGGACTTAATTCTCTCATTCCCGTAGGCTTTAATAATACACTGGATCCCGCAGCATAAATATAGGCAATGATTTAATGTAAAAAGTCAGTAATGCATTTAGTTATAAAGCTGAAGAACCATGGGAGCATTTCATCAAGCGTTTTGTCAGTGATTTTTACCAACAACTGTTATAAGCTACTGAAATCCTTGCATCTGATTGGCTGAGAGCAAATTTGTCAGTAAAGATCACTGACAAAACACTTGATGAAACACTCTCCTGTAGGACTTCGCCTACCTTCTTCCTGCAGCATGAAGAGATCGTCAGGAGCATTCATCTCTGATGTCGCCCAGGATGCTTGCTGAACGTTGGATTGGAGTACCTTCCATGTCTTACCAAAGTCTCCAGACAACCAGATCTTATTCTAAAAAAAGAATTGAGACATACACCATTCTGATTCATGTATATTATTTGTAAATCAATACATATCATATTTCTACAGTGTACATGTACATCAAGTTAAAAATCTTCGTTTCATTTCATGTAAATTGAAGGCTAATAGACCAGCAGAACAGTATTCTGCAATTTATTTCCATGCCATAAAATTAGGCTCCTCTATTTTAAAGTACTGTGTTAATAATCATTATTTTAACAACAATATAAATACATTAATATATCATTCTTGTATAGCAAAATTACATAGTGATAACATGCTCTATATCCTTCAGAAGTGATGTGGAGTATAATTATCATGATGTCTTTCACCTTTAGAAACTATTATCAGCGAACAGTGCATTTCAAGGAATAAATCCTACCAGGTACCAGTTTACTACACCTGAGTCAAGAGTAAAAATTATTGACATAGTGTATTGCCAAATGATATGAATGCCATGCCAGGGACCCATTTCATAAAACTCGTTATCCGTAACAACTGCCACATTTCTATGACAAATTTGCTCTCAGCCAATCAGATGCAAGGATTTTGGTAGCTTATAACAGTTATTGCGACTTGTTATTGGTAACAAGTTTTATGACACAGGGCCCAGAGGTTGAACCAACAACCTCTATATCCCCAGTCAAGTGTTCAAACACTCGAGTCAACTATTACAGTCACTACACCCAAGGTCTGGTAGAATAATTAATTACTTACTAACTAGTGCGATCTGTTCATACGCAAATTTGCAATGAATCACTATACTTGTACCACATTCACACTTTGATCAATAGGCTGTAATAATTTGACATTTAAAATGCCACAAAATAAATCTAACATTCATTAACTGCATAATGAATTAATCCTTTCATGCAACATTTCATAGCTTCAATTACACTGCCTACATAAAAGTAAAAGAGGGAACAATGAAATAATGAAAGACAGCTGCGCAATTTGTAAACAAAGAACTTATTATGTTAAAATATAGCACAATGTTACATACAGTACTCTTTTCACAAATTTTAACAGCTTCTCAGACAAATCAATATAAAATCTCTTTCAGAGTGAGAAAATTACAATGGTACCTATTTATTCACACAAATGTGACATTTAATAATAATAATAATAATAGTGGCTACTTGTATAGCGCGCAGGTCCGCCTTTCGACGCTCATGGCGCTGTATAGATAGGTATATATTATTACCCATTCAACATTTCTCTGTTATGACAATTTTCTAATAAATTCAGAATAGTACTCTACTTAAATTGAATGGTAGAATGGTGATATCTTTAATTTTGACATTACTCCTTCATCAAATATCACATTTGGCCTATCAAAATAAATATCCCAAATGTTGCAAGCAAACTCAGTAGCTCCCTAAATACATATAGAACTGATTTTTAAAAGTCGCAGACCAAGGTAAATTCACTTACCTGTTCATTAGGTGTTTTAACATACATGAGATCCTGGTGAGTAGGATGGAAATAAATCTTTCCTTCGGGATAGAATGGAAGAGTGACAGCAGAGAAAGTACGAGCTCCATCTTTGGAAATGTAGAATTTGGATGCAAATATGTCCATGTCAGACATGTAAGAAATGAGGATGACCTAAACAAACAAAGAAGAGATGACATTTGTTATTTATTAGTTTTTGATTGTATATCTATGATCTACTCACACACAATTACAACTTCATTTCTGAGCTTAATAGATATTGCTAATCAAAAGTTTTGGTACACGCAGAATTTAGAGATGGTTTTTACTTCAATGTCTATTCCCCACATAATGAGCATGTTTAGCCACTGACATAAGTACATGTTTTATATATTATATGTTCCTGAAACTTTCAGGTGTGCTTTACTTAAACTGCGCTTGGTTGGATACCCACAACTGATGAAAAATGATAAAACAATTTATGCAGTCTTAAATTACTTTTCGGTTCAAAATCAAAAGAAAAACAAAGTATACATAGAGTTTGTCCAAAGCAGCCATAGTTTTTGACTCTTGAATCTAATATATATTCCCTTAATGACTTTCTGAAGAATTATTATTTGAAATGTCTATTCAGTATTCTAGCACATATGCTGCTTAAACCATGTAGACTTCCCTGTTTAACTCATCCAAGACAAGCTACAATGTATTTAGGCTTAGGGTCCAGAGACAGAACATGCCAAACCATTGGAATTCTTTAACCTTCTATGTACAATTTCCATTAATAATATGTAGTATATTCATGCTACATAATATGCGGGATCAGGAGTTACAGAAATAATGTGATATAACATGAATCAAAGCCGCAGTGAGCTTAGTTTCTGTACGTGAACCCTAAATGGCCTATGAGGGAGGAGTTGAAAAGAAGTGGCAAAGAGAGATCTTCGGTCTGTTACTGAAAGCATACTGGCTAGATATTTAATTTAATTTTTAATTTAGTTAATTACTAATGAAAGTAATCATTTGAACATGGTAAATATATCTCATTTTCAAGGCTGTAACCAAAAGAAGCTGTGGTAAATTTGAGGGACCTCTAATGTATGAGTCCGTTTCTATCAATTTTAGACAGAAAAAGTGTGCTAAACCGCATGTGTCATAAGGCTGCTTTTTGCCAGTTTAAATTGTTTAATCAAAACGGAGAAAGAAAAATACACTTTTAAGTATCAAATCATTATAAGTAGATTATCTTAATATAGAATCGAAACCTGTAAAATTGCTTTTGAGAGCCTAGAGAAGGTCCTTTCACAAGAAATAAACCTGATGTAAAAACTCGTCAGAAAATCCAGGGTGTACCAAAACTTTTGACCAGCACTGTAGGTAGTATTGAAATGGTCCAAAAAGAATATATGCCAGTATATTTCAATGTAATTTAATTGAAATTAGATCTATTCTGCAGAGTTTAAAAATGCATTGTAAACACATGTACAGGTATTGCAAAAGTTCTCAATTTCCTCATTCCAAGGTTTCCACAGGTATATTTTTTTGTCTTTTCTAATTATTCTAGAGACCTACATGTACATGTACTGAACATAGTACTGTAAAAACAGAAACTATGGCAAATTTTTAATGAAAGCCAATTTCACAGCAGGAAACTTTTGAGAATTGCAATAATTTTATTATAATTTTTTATTATTTTCGCGACAATGGAAATTTTGCGAATCTTGACCAATCGCGAAATTTGCGAAAGTTTCGTGCACATGAAAAATTTCTGTTTTTACAGTATACATAATTACACATTCATCTACATGTAAGCCCAGTGGAAATAAGATAAACAAACAAATATACACTGCACAATATACACTACGTATCTCAATACACATGTACATATTATTCACATCTCTCTAAATTATACCACCATTTTATTCTTCATATCAATAATCATATTTGTATGTTAAAAGAAAAAGATTTCAACATCTAAAAGTTTAACTGTGCCAAATAATAAACAGTTGAATTAAAAGTAATCTCAAGATCAAGCAATGAGGACACTGTGAATTCCAAAGAAAAAAAAAATTATTTGCACAAAATTTTAAGGAAATTAATGACATTTATATTTTAGCCTGCAAACCTAATTTGGAAACTGAAAACATTATTTGCTGAGTAATTACTGCAGCAAATGAATATATGTTACAAAATGTGATTACTTATCAGAAGAAAAAATTCATTGTGACTATTCAAATTGCATAAAATGTAAGCCTTATCCTATACTTGTGCATGTGTGTGGACTGTGTGCGTGTCTGTATATCTGAGTCGTGTACATTCACAATTATTTAGCTGAACCAAATTTGAAGAAATCTTATGAAAATTTCATGATCATAAAATCAGAATGACTTTCATACAGACTCTCTTGAAATATTCACTGCAAGAACCCATATAGAGAATTCTTATGTAATAATCTTACATTATCACAATGAATTGTAGCTTACCCTTTGAGGGTCGAGAGGACTCTTAAAGATCCCATTAGTTTTCCTGATGACTGCTCCCTCAACTCTATCATCAATATTAGTAAAGGTCTTTCCATAATCTAAGCTGTAAATATAATAATAAACAATATGAAGTCACAATACCTGTACTATCATGAAAAGAGATCATTTAATCACATGAAATGTACGTAATATGTATATATGAATCTTCTAGGAGTACAGTGTTGAATATGTGATGTCTTACCAGGGAAATTAGTTACATTTCCCTGGGACCCGTTTCATGAAACTTGTTATCAATAACAAGTTACAATAATTGTTATAAGCTACTGAAATCCTTGAATCTGATTTGCTGAGAGCAAGTTTGACATAGAAAATGGGCAGTTGTTATTTATAACAAGGTTTATGAAACAGGGCCCTGGTCTTACAATCTATTTACATGGAAGGCACAGATTGTTCTAAAAAAGCCCTAAAAAGCTAACCTATTCAAAACTGCTTTCTAGCATATATATAAATTGATACTGCACTTTGTTCTACTGTTGTGTGTTCTCATGTTATTTTTTCCCTTCATCTCAATTGCACCATTACAAGGAGGTAGCCCATTATAGACACTCTACATCATATCATCACTATTATATTTCAAGCAAAATGTTCACAGATCTAATGCTTTTGCAAAGTGAGGTTCTCTGCACAAACATCTGTGCTTTATGCAGCAACACCCAACTTCAATAAACCCTGAATACATGAACACAAATAATGCACAGTGCATACTTGTGGCTGAAGTACTTGTTGAAACACCATATCAGTGTCAAAATCAAGGCATGATTCATATATCCAAGAGAAAATTCAATATGCCATTCAAGGCCATTATATTACTTCCTTGTATAGCATAATGCAGGTACACAATGCATATATACAATGGTATGTTTTGAATGGTTTCAGGGGTTTGGCCACTTTCCAATGGGTTTATATTTATCACATGTACATTTGCTGTGTACATGTATGTAGTGCATAATCAATCATGGCTGCCCTATCGTTTACTTTATGAAGAGGAATTGTTTATATAGCACTGGATTCACCTGCACAGAAGTCATTTATAACAGTAATGGTTTATTGACAAATATGTTGCAACCCCCCTCCCTAGGTAAAAACAATATTAACAATAACAACAAAAACAACAAACAAAAAGTTTAGACATTTGGATTTATCTACAAGTATACAAAACTTTTTTTTGCATTTAAAATAAATTCCTATTATATGTCTCAAAGAAAGGGGGTGAATAAAAATATTTCCCCAAAATAAAAACATATTGAAATAACTACTGTATTTATGGGTTTAGGCTTATATTCTGTAATTGACCATCAAGAGTGTAAATACAGCATCATTTTTAGAAACTAGAAAGCAGGACATTGTTTCATCAAACGGTCATAAGTACAAGTTCGTTGACATCCCATTGAAATGCATGTTAATTTTGATACACACATTTCAATGGGATGTCGGTGAACTTGTACTTATAACCGTTTGATGAAACGCTGCCCTTTAAACCATGACACCATACATACATTCAAACATGTACATGTATGCCACACAAATTTAAAAGGCAAATGTTTTTGTTTTTGTTTTTTTTTTAATTTTAAGCGTCTTATATTACATTTGCAATTGATGAAAGAGGCCAGTTTGCAATTGATGAAAGAGGCCAGTATGCAATTATACAGGCAGCAATGAACAACAGCAATACATGTAGTAGGTTAATTGACATGTATACAAGCAGTATACATGTATGTGTACATTGTAAGCTATTTTGCCATGGAAAATACTATTCCCATTTTCATTCATACATACCTTAACCATAGGTGGGATTGGCTAGCCAAGAAGCCATATTCCATTGTGGTTAGGGCAAGTAGTTCCTAAAGACATATGAGCAATAAAACGACAATGACATGAATTTAAATGAATGCTATATAAAACATAAATCAAATGAGAACAATAATTGGGAAAGGGAATTGGCTAGAGGGTAGAATACATATGTATATATATTAAGTAAATCCTTGTAATGTAGAAATATTTGGGGCAAGTTGTTGTTGTTGGTATTGTTGTTTGTTATGTTGCTGTTTTTAAGATTTATACCTGACTATATGACAGATTTAGACTACACATTTCATGCCTCACAGAGAGGGAGAGAGAGAGTAAGAGAGACAGACAGATAAAGGCAGGAAAGAGGGAGATATATATATAGAGAGAGAGAGAGAGAGAGAGAGAGCAAGAGAGAAACGCAAACACACACACACACAGACTGTAGTGAAAGTTGATTGAAAAATGCATTTTTTTCTCCTTTGATATTAATAATAATAATTACGCGCAGAGAGGCGCATCTTGTTACCTAGAGACGCAGTTGTGATTTTCGCGCACTTCTCAACAGAGAAAGCAGGTTAGTTTGAAGATTCGTATTGCCAGGTCCGGTTGTGTTTTTCACATTCGGGTCAGAAACGAATCTTTTTTCCCACCTTTTTCTGCTCCCTGGCAACTGAAGACGAGAGCAGTCTAAACTAACCTGTTTTTAATTTTTTTTTTTTTTTTTTTTGGCTAACTCCTGCCGGGGTTTTTGCCATTTTGGCCAATTTATTTGGTATTTTTCATATGATATATTGGTGATTCATCACATATAATTTTTTATATTTCCTTCATGGCGTGATAAAGTTTTTATTCCTAGTTATATCACATAAATGCTTCTGCACTTTTGACCAATTTATTGTATACATTTACAGTATATGTGATCAGCATTGCTATCATTCAGGGTTTGCAAGGTCTTACACTGACATAGCACCAACTTGTGTCCTACTCATGACAGTGTTTACACTGAAACATTCACTGAGAAAATGTGACAGGTTTGATGTTAGAACATTAAATTTTCAGGGTATCCTGGAAACCTGGGGTCGTATTCTAAAAATGATGTTATCTTTTATGTTAGTATTAAAAACAATGTTAATTGTCATAACAAATCAAAATGAGGACATCTCATCGGTTAATGATTGCGCAAAGATGGTTGTGCTCGCATAAAGTTAACAGAGATATCTGTGCAAGCACCAATGATCAGTGTTTATTGCGCGCAATTTCAAATTAACATAGTTTTCCTGAACATAAAAAATAACATAGTTTTCAGAATACTGCCCCTGGTTTTTCATCTTACTGCATAAAGGAGGCAAAGAGGTTAGTTTATCATATGAATTCTATATTTCATGAAATATTGTATGTTAGAAGTGCAAATTAGTAAGTTTATTTTGGCTCTTGATTCAGCAATGTACATGTAGATTTCCATGTCTGTATTTGGCCTACGATTGGTCTACGGAGCCCGTAACCCCTTTTCCGTGCAGTCTCCGTGTGGAAGCAGGAGGAGGCCGTGAAATTTTTGTACGGATTCACAGGCTCCGCGGCCTCTACGATTTTGTTTTGCGGGAAGTTATACAAATTTGAAAAAATCGTAAGCCCGTAGCCCATAGACATGTCGTAGGTGGCATTGCACAATCTCGGAATGGGCATCGCGCAGAGGCCTCGCGCTGATCGTGCAGCAAACGCACAATTTTTCGGTGAACATGAGGGAAGAAAAAAAAATCGTACAGAGAGTGTACACTCATGGGTCATTTGCAAACATCGCATAGATATCGCAAGGTTGCCGCTCGCTGCCCGTGCAGTACCTGTGATATTGAGCAGTCATCCTGCAGCAACCCCACAGCTCCTGCACAATGGCCATGCAGCCACCTTGAGACGGGCCAAACATTTTTCAGATGGGCTACATGTACGTACGATTTCCGTGCGGAGACTGCACGGCAACTGCACTAAAAATTGCATGATTTCCGTAAATCTCTGAGCAGCGTCTGTGCGGATTTGCCTCGGCCTGCCCTCGAGGGCCAATACAAGAAATGGCACGATGCTCTAAGATAATGTAAACATAAACACCGTAGCCACCTACGATGCCCCCAAAGTCGCACGCAAAACCGCAGACAAATTTATCGTACGGCGCCCGGAGCAAATCTAAACTAAGCATTATAGATGTAAACACGACATGTATACATACATGTACACATACATGTGTAGCCAGAAATGAGGTCAGCTAAGTCTGACTACTGATGATATTGTCATGTATAAGAGATTCATTTACAATAATGGCTTTGAAATAATTAGTTAACTGATATAAGATGATTCAGGCTTTGATTATGGGAGTTGAATGTCAAGGTGAATGACAAGGAAGGTCACACCATGTAGGTCAGCTATAAGTCAAGCTATAATTTAAACACACTGATATGCTTTTCACACTTACTTTTCTTAACCCTGGACTTTTCTTAACCCCGGACTATCCTTAACCCCGGACTTTTCTTAACCCCGGACTATCCTTAACCCCGGACTATCCTTAACCCCGGACTATCCTTAACCCCGGACTATCCTTAACCCCAGACTATCGTTTTTGCTTTTCACACTTTTTTTTTAAATCCCATACTAAGTGCTTAGCCAGGGTTGAGAAATTTTCTGCTTTTCACACTTGCGCTTGCTTAACCCAGGACTATCCGATAGCTCATGAATATTGATATCTTCACTGACAGGATGACTGACTTATCAAGCCCAAAGGACGCACAAATCAACTGGCTTACTAAGCATCAATAAACAGCCTGATGTATAACACTACTACCTCATACGAAAGAAGAAGAGATATCTTCACTATCGCGCATGCCTCGTAAAATACTAGTCGTCAAGATCAAGCATGTACTACATGTACATGTACTTGCAATGCATGAAGCCAAGGTAAACAGGTGAACTTTCGCACCCGGAAGCTTTATAAGGAAATGCATTTATGAGCACGTTGTCTGTGACGACCGGCATGTGTGGTCCTTAGCACTGCATGCACCGCAATTGTGGTGCTAGCACCGCAATTGCCCGGCTAACCCTGCTTTTTTGCAGGGCCAGATAGTCCCGTACTAATTGCAGGGTTAGCCCACTTTGGTAAAAGTAAGTGTGAAAAGCAAGTGGGCTAAGCTTAACCCCGGGAAATTGGTGGGGCTAAGACACCCCTTAGCCCCACCAATTTCCTGGATTTAAGCGAAATTTTGCAAGTGTGAAAAGCATATCTAGCTAGTTACCTAGCTTTAGATAGTAATTTAGTAATAATAGCAAATAATATGCTGATTATGTCAAGCTGTTAGATCTTTCATTTATCTAAAATACTTCATGTTTGAAGATATGATGGATTAGGATCAGTGTCATTATTATGCACATGTATTTATGATGCTTTCATTTATGTTTTATCGATACAGTTTTCACGTAGCAAATGGAGCAAAAGCAACAAAATGGATCAATTTCACAAGAATACAGTACAAAAAAGCTCCAGTAGAGACCTTTGTCCATCTGGTAATTCTTCGGCCTCAAATACAGTCATAGAGACAGACATAAAGACAATGACAGACAGACAGACAGATAAGAGAAAGACCTGCAACCAGAAACAGAGGAGAGAATAATGCTTCATGCCAGTAACTTGTTATTCATTAGGGGGTGATAAAGCCAATACATGTATAATCACTCCCAAACTGAGAATCTACAATAAACAAGTAAACAAATTACTTGATGGTTTCAAACATCATTCAAGCAACAAAATAGCTAAATGAATTTTCAATATTCCAGGTAAACTAGTAATTACACCCAAAAAATACTTTCAAAATCTCTGGTATATTGTACATGTACATTGTAAGAGGAATATCTTTGGTTCAGAATGGGAATTTAGAAAAAAGATAATTTCATTGATAATTATTAATGATATGCTATCCAGTCCACCAATAACACATCAACATTTTCAATTAAAGAAAAATCACATTACAAGTAAATTTAAAGAATGAGATTGTAATACTTAGAAAATAGATCATTTGATAACATGGAGGATTGTTGTATGGACATATCACCAGAAAGGTATATCATGAATACATATAATTATGTCTTGGGTTAAAAGAGTATCTCAACAGATTAATATATTATGTTTACTAAGTTGAAATTTAAAAAAAGATACATGTATATGTATAATATAATGAATTTAAAATTTTGACCAGAGATCATGTAGAATTATGTCTGTTGTTCTAAATTCATTACCTCAATTGCTAAATTTCAAAGCCCAATTGGCTGATTGTTAATCAGGTACATATATTTATTAAAATTAACTGCAACAAATTCTAGTAAAAAAAAATAATAGATTAAAAATTAAAAAGTTGTACATGTGGTTATACAGGGCTCCCTGGAAAACAGCACTGTGTGCATGATTACAGACAGGGCTACCCTGTTTAAATGAAACGAAATAAATAAATAAATAAACTTCAATTGTTCTAAAACTATTAGTTGGTATACCTGTACGTATGAATTCACAAGACCAAGAAGAACAGAAATAAAGTGTAATGCCAGCATACGTGTGTGTATCAAGGGTCCTTTTTACAATAAAGCCTGGGGGTGTTTCATAAAGCTGTTGAATATGAAGTGCCAGATAGGATGCCCAATGTTTTTCCTGATGTTTTAACATAGTGTGACTGTATTTCCAATAACCTCAATTAAATCATGGCAAAAAATGTACTTTGCATAATAAATATGTTTGTTATAATAAGAATGCTAATCTAGATCTGCACAGTTCAGTTTAGTTGATGCAGTTAAAAATGACTGAGCATCCCATTTGGCTTGTCATATTTACGTCATTCGTAAAGTCATGCGTAACTTTACGCACAGCTTTATGAAACACCCCATGTACATACATGTATGACTTAAACTGATAATGTAGAGAAGACTGAACATCTTGCATATTATGTATACTAACCTTACTGTCTTTCCCTGTCCATAACAGGGCAAGGTTGAAGTTGCTGTCATTCAGATGGAACTGCAAATGAAAAAAATATATATATATATTCTTAACAATTGTAACATTTTGGTTAATGCAAGAAAAAAAAACAGTTCAGAAGACTAAATTATCCTTTGGGGATGTCTTGTGGTATCAGTATCTTCTAAGAACACTTTTATTCTTAGCTGGTTAACAACATCTAACACACACACTGCTATCTATGTTGAGGTAAAAGTTTACCAACTTTCATTTTCAGATTCCCTGACCATCAAATAGAAATTCAAGCTTAGTGCAAAAGGTCAAGAGGCCATTGAATTTCATGTGGTTCGGACCTGTGCTAATAGCAGATTTACATGTAGATTTGCTTGTGTAATCATGTTTCTAAATAGAGTCTAGGTCTATGTCAATAATGTATCAACAAATTTGACCCAGTAGTTACAGAGATACAGTGTATGGCTAGATTTTAATACATGTATAAATATTTGGCCAACATGCATGCAGAATGCATGCCACAGCACAAAAACCTTTCAGCCAATGCCCAATAGACCTGTTTACTAAGTGATTCAAATTTTATGCATACTTTTGAAACAAAGGTTGTTCTTGACAACCTGAAAGCTTGCCAGAGGCTTGTCAGACATAGCAACAAGTAATGTATGCAAACTGGATTCCAAGTATTGTAGTTCATTCATTAATAGCAGGTTAATGGAATACCTCATTACTAGGTCCCCAGGAAAGAAACATCCATAAATTTGAATCACTTTAATAGTAAACAGGTCTATTACCCATGGGTCTAAACTTTGAGGTTTCAAAGAGAGAATCAGAAAGACAAAGTGAGATTTAGATAGAGAGATATATTTATATATATATATATATAAGGACAATAACAATAACTAAGTTAAAAGTAAAGAATAAATAAATGAGGTGTCCGTGCAACAATAATAAAGATATAAAATTTGTACATGTACATCATACAAAAATGTAAATTTTAAAAGATCTTTGGTGTCTATTGTTAACTTCTTGGATGTGAAAATATCACATTCAAAAAAATAAAACCATGCAGTGGCAGTGAAATTTTCGGCCTAATAGGTCCCCCTCTCATTCAGTGTGTGTGTATGCACACAATTGCATGTTATTTCTACTGGGGGTCATTTCATCAAATCGACTCCATTACAGTCATAGCTTGTCAGCGATTTACGGAAATGTCATGGACCAGACCAACTGTTTCACAAAGGCATGATAAATGACAATTGAGTGATATCAATACTCATCGGCTCAAAATCATAGTTTTTATCACAACCTATTGGATTTATCGTTGATTACCCAAACAGATTTTTGGCCTCAGTTTTGCCTAAACTGTTCAAAAATTTCAAAAATGGCAGCAAAAATGAAATTGATGATACAAACATCCCGTTTACACAAAAAAATACGTCACTTCTGGCATATTAGAATTTATAACACTGAGAAAACTTGAGGATGCTTTTGCAATGTACGACAGTGGCGGATCTACATGTAGCTGGATTAGACACAATACATTCTATAGGCCCGCTTTGTTTGTGCACAATGGCGGGCCCCTAGAATGTATTGTGTCTTACCAGGCTAGATCCGCCACTGATGTACGAATCTAGATTTGTAAGTAAGAGGATAAGTGTAATTGACAAATTATGGAATGAAGACCCAAAGTTGTTCAATTGAGAGAAAATTATTGAATTGCATGTATGTAAGATATTTCATGACCCAATTTTTTAATGTTTATTCATAAATATACATGAAATATTATCAAATGCTTTGCTTGAAAAAGGAAATATATAGGGAAAAAACCTAAATGAAAAATTGTCATCATTCACATGGGTCTGTAGATCCAGATTGTTCCGTTTTCGATGCCGAGCGCCGTTATGGTAGACCGATGTGAAGACAAATAATATTAATCTCATTAAATACTTGTCAGGGGTCTAAATGCCATAAGAACATATTGTGCATCTGTGCAATATAGCATAGATATTGATAAAACTATTACATGAAGGAAAGTGCATGGAAATAAGAAAGTACATTTTCTTTAAATTGACAGTTTTTGTTTGTTCGCAGTCCATAGGTTAGACTTTTTTTTTTTAATTAAGCATTTATTTCTCCATATAACATGACATTATCACATCTTCCATCTTTTGGTAATCACATAAGAGGCAAACATAGAGAAACAAGGCAATTTATATATCTCATAAAAAGAAAACATACATGTAGAGGTGAAAAGGTATTTAACTTTTTCTGGCATCAAAAAAAGGGTTTCCATTTCTTTTTATGAAAGGATAATTTTCCTTTACTAAAAGCAATTTGTTTTTCTAACTCCTCTTGGTGTCGAATATACTTAAAGGGCGAGTCAATTACAATCAACATTGGGGCTAAAAATGTAGTACATAGGTCCAATGACACAATTCTGACATTTTTACAGAAAAAAAATTGCCCAGTAACAAGAAATTGGTCAAAAAACTCACTGATTTGGGAACGCCCCCCAAAATTGACAGCTGATTGGCTAGAGCGATTTGACGTAGCATCGGGAAGTCCCCCGCGAAGCCACTAAGTTTGACTAATATGTTGGCAATGTAAATGAATGATAATTTATCCATTTTCATATCACTATTTATACAATTTCGACAATCTTTAAGTCCCCCAAAAGGATTTGAATAGGTTGTTGAGACATTTTAGTAGAGGTCAAATGACAAGTCTGGCATTTTTTCAAACACTTTACCCATGATAATTCCTCTTTTGGATTAGGTTTATGTTTTGGAAAAACGTAATATTTTACAGACAAGTAGACGTGCGGACAGTCGCTTTACTGCTGACCGTACCTTGCGAATCTTTGTGTGCGTGCTTATGATAACAACCAAGTACACTGAAAGACTGGATGAAAGTCTAAATTACAATTACAGCAAAATCGTGTGCTGCAAGTTAGCTGCCTCCGGGGGGGGGGGGGGGGGGGGGGCACTCACATATATATGTCACACATGTATGTGCCGCTTTGACGTCCCCCATTTTCAACCTTCTCGAGTCGCTCCCATGATATGCGATTTTCAGATTTTCACTAACCGCACCTCGATTGGCTTCCGACTCGCTCCCTAGAATATGAGAAAACAATGCGCACAGCCCATTGTCCGGGAACGGTCGCTCCCTAGCCTCCCAGGCCAGCGCAGCGGGGAGCTGGGCGGCCTAGTGCCCCCTAACTGAACGCGGTATTACTAGTGATAGCGGCGGCTCAGCGAGATCAATCTGCATGCGACATCGAGCCAGTGCAGTGGTGCGGTATGTATAGCATTAAAAACAGCGCTGCGACCGCTGACTCAGCTCATGCACCGTATTGTACCAGAGTAGTGAGATCGCGAGCAGCTAAAATTAGCTCTGCGCATGAGCCCGTTCGCTCCTTAAACCCTCAAAAATGAGCTTCCTCAATTAACCATTTAGCTCCTTAGCCCCCTGTTTTGAGATTGGCAGCGGCACACCCACATCCAAAAACAGGTTGAGTGCCCCCCCCCCCCCCCCGGGCTCTACGGTACGGTACGGTAGACCTACCCTCTTTTTCTCCAGTGACTCCAGCTTCACTCCTTCAGAACTGCAGACCGACTCTTGTTTTTTTAGCTCCCTGTATTTGGCTTCCAGTTCCACAGCCCTCAGTTCCCAGTCTGATGACAGGGATAGCTGTCGGCCGCAGCATTTTATTCTTAGGCGCAAATCCTAGCTGGTCATACAGCCCCAGGCCTGAGGGCCTGACTATCGAAGTCCTCCTCCCTGAAGTGGTCACTGCAAACAGTACTGTGAGCGGAAGGGCCATCCCACTGAGCTAGCTCGCGTCAGTTTGATCCTTGAAATCCAAATTTTTCGAGTTGCATCATCTTTAGGAAAGGTGTGCAGACTGACACCATCGCTGGTGCCTTTGCTGCACCCAGCAACAACAGCATTTTCTTGAGATGCACTCCTATCATGCCTATCCAAAATTCCCTGCACTGGATATACACAGACAAGCGTCGTCCGCTAGCTAGATGTTCCCGATGGTACGTCACAGGTCACCTGACAAGGCATGTGACTGGGCCCTATTTTTCGAGGGGCGTGACAGACTAGCTGATAAACGTGCGATTTAGGCAATTTCAACGAAGCTTAGAGAAGTACACAGATCTTTTTTATAAAAAGTATATGCGATTTCTAGCAATATTGACACAATACTTTGATATTATCATGAAATGTAATTCCAATTGACTCGCCCTTTAAGAAAAACAACAAATGTTGGTTTGCTATTGTTATATATTTTTTTTTTTTAGGTTAGACTTACTAAAAGCTGGTTTGTGGTGGTGTTCTAAAAAGATATGACAGGTTTGGGGTACCGACAGGTCACTTGTCAGGGAAGTTGGCGCTGGTCTTGGCAAAGACCACTCACAGAACCATCACTATGTGGGACTGTGTCAATTTCGACCTCTAAGTTGAAGAGGTAAAAACACCAATATAATCAGCAAAATTTTGAGAAACAATTCAAAATAGACCCTACTTCCTTCTACACTTTAGAATATCTGATTTCATGCCAGATTCTTCAAAAGGATCTTTATCATCTTGATCAAGTGAAATTTTCAGGCTGTTTTTGGCCAGCGATCTTGTGACTTGTTCCTTTCCAGAACACATACATGTACATGTATGTGCTAGAGCTCACACATTTGCTATGGGAGGCAAGTTTTCGCGATACGAAGGTACGGAGTGCAAGGTTATCAACAATAATGAACAAGTTATAACCTTGCATAAGTACGAGTCATCATGGTCATGGTGAGTGGGCAAAGATGGTTTTGTGAAATACGTAAATAATAGCAGACAAGTTGAGCGACAGCATCAAGATATCACTGATTTTGTCATTATGACGATTTCATGAAACGATCCCCTGAGGTAGAAGAATGAAGTCCCCACACTGCCACAGCTTTACGTGCAATAAACTGAAAGAGATGAGAGGGGACCTATTTCACGATAGACCTAATTTGATATTTATTGATTATGGTTATGCTAAGACGAAAGCAACCTGTTGAAACGATATTCATAGATATTGTAACTAGAAAAGGCGATCGGTGATCGCTTCGCCGTATGAGCTAGTCTTCGTACAAGTTATCTTTAGGCCAAGTAAAATAATATATAAAATAATATATATGTTTCTTCTCCGGGTTATTGAAAAAAATGAAAAAGAGGGGTTTTTTATTTTTATTTTTTTATTTTTCAAGATGGCCACCATCTGAGATTTTTGTCAATTCCATATGTGACCCTCCACCACAAAACGACCAATAAGTCAGAAATTTGGGTTTTTTAAATTTCCACAGTTTGAAAGCTTATATTCTAAGCTTTAAAATGATATACATGTATAACTTGTCTTGTATGGACTAAGCAAACCCTTGTAAATTACAATCAGAACTCAACGTGTCAGACAGGCTAATGACCAAAACAATAGAGAAAACAGGCTCTAAAGAAGAGTGACCATTTAAGAGCGCCTAATCTGTGTCCTATTGTTTGTCGCACAAAAGGTTTAGTCAAAACTCCTTAGCATACACTGGCATGGGAAGTACTACTTGGATTGGGTTGAAACTTTCCATACCTTCAGAATGGATATATTTCTTTGTTTCTTTAGATTTCGAATATCAGACAGCACATAGTTTTTAAGCTATACGAGAAAAGCGGTGTGAAGTACAGTTCCGTCAAGTTGACACACAAAGTTTGAATGTCCTGGAAGACATGGCCATTTTGAATGAGATTAAAAACATATTTCAACATGGTATTTCACCCTGAAACTTTGTCAGATGGTAGATTGATTTATGAACTTTCAGAAAATACAAAAAAACTTAAAATCAAAATTTCCACCCTACACCACCTTTTTCAGCTGTTTATTCTAAAACTCCCAATGCGACTTATTGGTCATTTTGTAGTGGAGGGTCACATGTGGTGGAGGGTCACATATGTTTTCCCAATCACAAGAAACATCAAAATAATGGAGACACTGAATGTCACACAAGACCTGAACATACATGTACTTACAATGCTTTTAATAGTGTTAGCACAACGATATCAAATTCAGTTTATAGTCCAAAATGAAAAGATGTTTGGTACTACAAAAAAGTCTTGCACTCATCAGAGTAAAACTCCAGAATGAACAAAAAACCGAAATCGAACAATATAAACTAAATGCACTTGTGTACAATGCAATGTACGTCCACATGTTCCTGATAAAGGCAACAATTCCTATGCACATTTGAATACAAAATTGCTTTGGAAGTTTTAAATTCAGTCAATTATCCAATACTACTCAAGCATCATGTAAAAGTGTAATCGTGATTTGTGACATGTTTGGTTTTCCTGTTATTGAAACCCAATTTGAAATGAAACCATGAATTATAACCCTCGCGATCGCATGAACATACATACAGTATGTACATGTACATATATACACGACTGCTGCAGGCACTGTGCGCGGTGTACGTGTACATGTATGATGGGGTGACCATATTTCGCGCACATTCAAATTTTTATTAGAAATGTGATATTCGATACTTGATTTCTCATATTCTACAATAATTTATTTATAAAGTTTTATACCAAACAGAAAGCAAAATTCTGGACTAAAACTTGATTCAACAAGAACATTAATCGACGAAGAATTTCGGAAATATCGCGATCTCAAAACCCAGTGTCGGATCGCAACACACTGAAAAAAAAAAAAGGGCATAAAAACCACGAGACCTATTAAAGTTCGCGCACGTAATCTAAGTTATCCAACGTAGCGGTCCAGCAAAGGGAAGATAATTGCATCATTTGTAAGACAAAATATCAAAATCATTTGGTATCACGTTTTACCTACAACTTTGATGACATCTTCTATCAAAATGAGGATTTTTGGACCGTTGTCGGTAACTTCATATTTTTCGGAAACTGACGCAAAAAGTAGCAAAATTGCCGATATTTTGTCAATATCTTCATAATTTCTCACCCAACTTAAAAGAAAATATAGTCCATATGTAATTTTAGCTTCCTCTATCTAATAGCGCTATCAGATTTTCGAAATCTTTTGTAGTTTTTTAGATATTGCCCTGTGCGCGAACTTAGGTCATGCGCGAAATATGGTCACACCACCATATAGCTATACTGTACACAGCGTTCTCGCCAGGATTTTTCTTGCGCGTGTCGGAAACCGGCCGATTTGGTGGCGGCCAAATTTACGCGTGATGTTTTGATTTCCATGTGTGCTTTTTTTTTTTTTTTTTTCACGCATCGCTCGGATTTTGCGTGTGACGCAAGTGAATCTCCTGAAACTTGCGCGTGTCGCACGCGACACGTGTATTCTACACTGATGAGAACCTTGACTGTACATGTACCTCAATAGCTAGCTCGTACGTACGCGCGCTGAGCGAGTAGAATGAATGCTTCCCGACGGATTTGGGGGATTTTTCGATGGGGATTGTTTTTACTAAACAATTTTAGGCACTAGCAAAGTATTTTTGGCTTAAGTTGGGTACCGTACCTACCGTCGTGTCTGAGCCTGTGTAAGTTAAGTGTAAAAAGGCGTAAATAATTTAAGAAAATATATATCATAAATCATGTTCATAACCATGCCCAATGACCAATATTTTTGTGTTACCTTATTGTTTGATATTTGATCAATTTGGACACCAGTAACTCCACAATTTGCTGTGGGGGAACGAACATTTCTTCCGCGGCCTGAGTTGCTCGGCACCCCCGCCCCCCGAGCGGCACGGCCTAGTATTTCGTCGCCGGCCTCTCTGGCCACGTCAGCTTCATCAACTCCAGCTCCATCGTCATCGAGCTTCAGCGAGTTCCTCCTAATGTTGTTCATATTGTCCGTTGATCTTTCTGAACGCTCTTGGGTAAATTCAAATACACCATTATTACTTCCCAGTGTTGATGTTCCGAATATTCCAATTTGAAAATTAGCAATGAGAAAAAGGAAGAATAAAGAGTTTATGAGAGACATTTCTGATAAGGTTCTTGCAGACGCGGTTGTGTTGTGAAATACAAGATTATTCTTTCAACGTGAGCTTGTGTGACGTCGCTCGCCAGGCCAGGCTTCGGGATTTCGCATAGAGATACAAACATACGGTATTATAGTACCGGTATGTATCTCTATGGGTTTTCCTTTCCACACTGATTTCTGCGGGGGGGGGGGGGGGGGGGGGGGGGGGGGGGGGGGGGGGGGGGGGGGTGGGATCCGTATTAGAGTGGATTTCCAGCACTTTTGAGCAATATGTTCTTTATAACTTAAAAGAAAGAAATCAAAGAATATTCAGATTTTCCAAAATGATAAGAGATATATAAATTAAATTATCAAAAATGATTTATTGACACACGATCGAATCGGATTGCCTTATGTATGATTATCATGGCAGCTTGGCCAACTTCAGCTGGGGTAATAATATAATAACTGATTAGGCTTTGTCAAGCGCAGTATATGGAGTATATTTCGTATAATAGCTGCTCTATATAAATGACAATATTATTATTATTATTATTATTAATATTATTATTATTATTATTGCAGTTTTCACATATATTTTTCAAATAAAAATCATTTAAAAACAAGTAAGCAACAACAAAAAAAAGAAGAAGAAAAAGAAGTGGGGGCAATCGCCCTCAAAAAATGAAGAAAAAAAAAAGCGAGAGCGAAAAAGCGGGGGGAAGTGAGAGAAATCTCACTTTTTATCTCCGTTATCTTTCTCTCAAAATTTGCTAAAGCGTTGAAAATTCCCCTCTCTACACCCACCCCTGCATTGCGTCAAAAAACTTGAAAAGCAGTCAGGGTGTCGAACTAAATTCCCACCTATATAAAAAACAGGTCCTATGAGCCTTTATCTTTCTCTCAGATTTGGTCAAACATGTCAGACGTCAGCGCTTCCGCACTTGGAAAGGGGGAAACTCCCCCTCCCTGCACCCATGCACGGTGCACCCCTGTATACAGTGCAGTATTGCATCCAAAATAATTGAAAAGCATTCATGGCGTCGAACAAACTTCCCACCTAAAAAAATGTGCTACAGGCCTTTATCTTTCTCTCAAATTTGCTCAAAGGTCAGAGCTTTCATGCTTCTCAAAATGAGGGGGAAAACTCCCCCCCCCCCCGCCCTTCCCTGCACCCACCCCCTGGGAAGCACGCTTTGCGCGCTCACAACCGCCCCCTAAAATTAAATCCTGGGTATTTGGTTGCCTCTTAAAAGTATCAGAGTATGAATTTTGTGATAATGCTTCGTATTATGAATTGATTAGGAAAAATATATCACTATTTTAAAATAAATTGCATGGGCCTCAGAACCGGGGGGAGACTAGGGGCTGCAGGCCCCCCCCCCCACTTTTTTGTTTCATAAAATCTCCAAAAAAAGGTTTAATGAGTGAAATCAAATCAACCATCCTCCCCTCCCCCTTCCCCCTCCCCTCCCCTCCCCTTCCCCTCCCCTTCCCTTCCCCTCCCCTCCCCTCCCCTCCCCTTCACCCTCCCCTTCCCCTCCCCTTCACCCTCCCCTTCCCCTCCCCTTCACCCTCCCCTTCCCCTCCCCTCCCCCACACTTTCAAAAACGGTCCACGGGCCCTGAATCGTCTTCTTATCATTAATTTTATCCGGGCTACCGGACTGCCATCTCCCATCATCTGGCGGCCGCGCCGGCCAGGGCCGCCAGGCCCACAAGCTACATGTATGTTCATATTGTAATTCCGAGTCCTCTTGTTTCGTTCGTCCGCTGCGAGCAAAATGGCATCAACTTTCCATTTTTCCACGGAAACGCCTCCAGATTCGATGTTCAATGACATTCAGTCGCTCAATAAATTCAACGAAGAGGTAATTATTAGAGTGAAATTGTAAACGAGTGTGGTAATGTGGACAGTTTAAAGATTATTTCCTAGCACTTGTTGTTATTTTTATAGCTTCTTGGTCCCATTCACTGTAAAATTTGCTGTTCAATCTTTACTTCCGGCCGCTTCGTCCTCTCTGACTCTGTCCTGCGTCGCTGAGCTGCGTGCTGGGCATGCTGGGCCGGGCCGGCAACGCCTCCTGGGGGTCGTTTCATCAAACCGTCATAACGACAAGATCAGCGACATCCCGACACTGTCACTCAACTTGTCCGCTAAGTGTTTCGGCCATATCGTGCTCGAAGCCACTGGGGACCTTATCCAATACCTGCCAACATTCACAGACACATTAAAAGAAATTACGGCTTCAGTGATTTTCAAAAGAAGTCTTTTGTTCTCGATGCGAAACTCCTACACAGACGAACCGAAAGCGGTGACCTATCTTGAACACGTAATTTCCTATTGATACAATAATTTCCTAGTAGGACATGATTTCACACGACAGTCATAAAGAACTTTCTTTTCCAACACCAGTACAATCAATTACTTCCGGCCTTACTTCCTTTTTCATATAATCCACTCAATAAAATTACTAAATAAAATAACAGAATCAGAACCATTATGATAATCATTCACTCTATATTTGGTCGCCATCGAAGCCACCCCTGTGTACAAGTGTATGAAACCCTCTCCATAGACTTGTACACAGGGGTGGCTTCGATGGCGACCAAATATAGAGTGATATAATATTAGGTTGTGAGCACTTCGGCTGTCTATATCTGGTCTTCATCGAAGCCACCCCTGTGTACAAGTCTATGGAGAGGGTTTCATACACTTGTACACAGGGGTGGCTTCGATGGCGACTAAATATAGTGTCTTTAACGCTATTTTTTCAGCAATATTTAAGTGTTATAATATTCTTAACAACTGGTTGATATTTGTTAACATTTGTTTCATTTTTAGGAATAGGTAACTGTCTGAAAGTGGCAGAGTGGTCTTGAAGAGGAGGGAAATGAGGGGTAGATGGAATTAACAGGTTAATTACCTTCATTTCACATTAGTAGCTGTGGACAGTTCGAACAGTCTACATTTCACACTATTAGCAGTGGACAGTTCGCACAGTCCACACTTTCGTAGCTAATATAGAACCCACTTATTGGTATGCGAAGGTCAAAAGAAACTAAATTGAAATAATATCAAGCAGAATAAGCTAGCGTGCGAGTTTGATAGTACGTAATCACAACCACAGTCACTGTGATCTGAAATTGCTAAGAACAGTCATAATTGTATACGAAATAAAGCAAAATGTGATAAAAAGCGAAAATTTGAATTGATTATGGAGACTCACCATTAATTTACTCTGGCCGTGAAAACTTGAAGTGGAGTTTAGTATCCAGTGATAATGATTAAAATGTTGACAAGGTATATGAGTGTGTTTAACGAAATAAAGCAATAAATGACCCTACAGGGTAGAATTCCAGTTAGGTCATGCTCTTATATACAATTGCATCGATTTAATCCGTCATGTGGCGTATTGCATCGTAAAATAAATGAGACAGTTTGCGCCTTTGCGCATTTTAGATAACAGTATAATCATTTATTTTTAATTCAAGACGGGATTTATAAAATAAAGTGTTTTATTCCAAAGTTTGACAACTTTGTTGAAAGTGATGGATTTATTGATTGGTCTAATTTATTACCAAATCGGTTGGCGGAATCTATCATTGCCATGTTTCATGAAGCCGAGTATGCCTGCATGTACTCAACTTCATTAATGGATTCGCTAGTTGCTTCATCAATCATCAAGCTTGCAATGTGTAATTGACCATGCTGCATGCCACTGCGGTAAATTTCACTTAGTAACTAACATTCGTGACTTTCAGAGAATTGAAATATACTATGCTGATTGACAGATTTCAATTACATACGTACGTCCCATTAGCACTAGGTTTGTACATGCCTAGTTTCCGCCAATGAGATGGCAGATTGATCACTTACATGGGAGGCGCCGCGCTCGGGGATTCCGGTGATTGGCGAATAGTTTGCGCATGCCTGAGTCTCCGCCAATAGGACTGCAGTTTTGCTTCTGTGAGATCGTTGTGTGTGACTTGCTTGGGACTTTGTAGGTACTTAACTGCGATTAAGCAGCAAGCACTGCTCGATCGATCGAGGCGCTAGCCAGGGCCTAGGCTATAGGGGTTGGGGCCGGGTATAATAGTAGACTTTATTCCGTCATGACTGCAAGGTTATGCAGCACCACATTTGAATCGAAATGAAGGTAATTAACGTATTTATCTACCCATATTTCTCTTCGAGATAAAAACCATCATTCAGACAATTACCCTAGGTGGTATAATTGTTCAGAATGGTTATTTTAACTGTCATTAAATTTCTGTTATATAATACTGGCCATAATACTTGTGTGGACTGTGCGAACTGTCCACTGCTAATTATATGAAATGAAGACTGTTCGAACTGTCCACAGCTACTAATGTGAAATGAAGGTAATTAACCTGTTAATTCCATCTACCCCTCATTTCCCTCCTCTTCAAGACCACTCTGCCACTTTCAGACAGTTACCTATTCCTAAAAATGAAACAAAATGTTAACAAATATCAATCAGTTGTTAAGAATAATATAACAATTAAATATTGCTGAAAAAATAGCGTTAAAGACACTATATTTAGTCGCCATCGAAGCCACCCCTGTGTACAAGTGAATGAAAACCTCTCCATTGACTTGTACACAGGGGTGGCTTCGATGAAGACCAGATATAGACAGCCGAAGTGCTCACAACCTAATATTGTCACTGTCTATATCTGGTCGCCATCGAAGCCACCCCTGTGTACAAGTGAATGAAACCCTCTCCATAGACTTGTACACAGGGGTGGCTTCGATGAAGACCAGATATAGACAGCCGAAGTGCTCACAACCTAATATTGTCACTCTCTATATCTGGTCGCCATCGAAGCCACCCCTGTGTAGAAGTGTATGAAACCCTCTCCATAGACTTGTACACAGGGGTGGCTTCGATGAAGACCAGATATAGACGTGTGTATATATACAGAACGCAATAAATTACAGAGAATTTGTGAGAACTTTGCGCATCTTAGCTGATATCCACCAATGGGCTTTCATTCCAAGGAGGCACGGATTTTCAGGCCCCGCCTCTTGAAGACCCTCCCTCCAATAAGCTTGCGAGATATAGCAATCATAACTGCGCACGCTAGCGCTACCCTCGTGCCATCGATAGAGGGAGTTTCATTTCATTTAATAGGAGTAGGACATGTTTTGAACGCCAAAAAGTGTCCGGTGGAAATAAGCTACCGGTGGCTTGGATCACGAGAATGCCAGTGTTTCACAAAGCCGTCTTTGCCAAGACCAGCGACAACTTCGCTGACAAGCATGACATGCATGACAAGTGACTTGTCGGTACTCCAGACCTGTCATATCTTTTTAGAACGCCATCACAAGCCAGCTTTTAGTTAGTCTATGGGCTGCGAAAAAATAACAAATGTAAATTAAGAGAACATTTATTTCCTGATCTCCAAGCACTATCGTTTATCATTCCTTTACCAGATAGTATTACTAATGTCCGTATTATAATATTGTACAGACGAACAATATGTTCTTATGGCTTCTTGACCCCCCAACAAGTAAATGAGATTAATATTAAAAATACCCACATCCGTCTACCATAGAATCAGCATCGAAAACGCAACAGTCTGTTTATACAGACCCATGTGAACGACGACAGTTTATCATGTATGTATTTTCTCTATATTTTCCCTTTTCACGCAATGCTTTGATATGAATAATATTATATGTATCTTTTGATGAATAAATATTAAAAGTTGGGTCATAAAATATCTTAATTTAATCATTTTCTCTAAAGTGAACACGATTTGCGTCTTCTTTCCATAATTAGTCAATTACGGTATCCTCTTAACTACAAATTTAGATTTGTACATCGCAAAAGCCTCCTCGAGTTTTCTCAATTTTATAAATTCTAAGATGCCATAAGAAACACATCTTTTCATGTAAACGGGATGTTTGTATCACAAGCATTCATCTTCGCTGCCATTTTTTTAAATTTTGGAATAGTTTGGGGAAAAGTGAGCCTCAAAATCTGTTTGGGTAACACGCCATTGCCGACTGTGTAGGAACGCAGGCAGAATGCAGGCGGTACTAATAATGCATCACTGTGCATTTTTGGCTATATTTATTACCTGCGGTTGAAATCTACTTAAATATAAAGAATTATTGTGAATAATAGATGATTAAAACTTACCAGTTTGTTTTGTGACCTTTGAAGAGGGTTTCCTGAAATTTTGGGTACTTTTTGTCGATAACACCTATCGAGACTCGTCAGAGCATCCATTTAGTATTTTTCACGATTATGATGAAGGGAGCCCTCAGCGCTCGTAGTGGTACCGGCGCGATCGGTTCGTCGATCTCCTACGAAGACCTGGAAGGGCCAAACTGACGACGTAAAAAAATAAAAAATATTACGTACGTACGTAATAATACTATGTACGTACGTACGTAATAATTACTACGTACGTACGTACATAGTATTATTACGTACGTACGTAATATTTTTTATTTTTTTACGTCGTCAGTTTGGCCCTTCCAGGTCTTCGTAGAATAGCTTGTGTGCGTAACATTCTGCGTACGTATCTATGGTGCGTAACCATGTAGAGCGGCCTCACTAGTGCGCAACATATTGAGAGCAGTCGTCATACGTATCGATGTCTGTGTAACAACTACCAAAAACAAGGCTGTAAATGTAAGTTTTTATAACTTTCTACATTTTGTGTCTTAACGAACTTGTAAATTCATATGTATAGACTGATACCTAAGTATCAGTTTGCCCACAAAAACCTCCATTTCAAACAAAATTACATCTGTATCCCCAATACCCAGTATACACACATGTATATGATCCTAATGGTCAATATGACCATTGCTTGCTGATGTGCTATGATCATGATGCCAATGTGCCTTGCAGTGGATGATGTGTGTGTACCGTACATAAACTGAAGATAGTGCATACCGATTACCGGTATTGGTGCCCTGGTAGCACTTGTTAAATATTTTGCCCCCAATTTTATGAGAGAGTACATAAACCACTCATAAGCACACACCATTGCCGACTGTGTAGGAACGCAGGCAGCATACAGTACGATACTAATAATGCATCACTGTGCATTTTTGGCTATATTTAAGTGAAAACCTTAGATTGAAATCTACTGAAAGATAGCTAATTATCATTATGGTGAATAATAGATGATTAAAACTTACCAGTTTGTTTTGTGACCTTTGAAGAGGGTTTCCTGAAATTTTGGGGAATTTCTTGCGAAATCTCCTATCGAATTCCGGTCAGCTGGTCAGAGCATCCATTTTGTATTTTTCACGATTATGATGAAAGGAGCCCTCAGTGCTCGTAGTGGTTCCGGCGCGATCGGTTCATCGATCTGCACCTCGTTGTTGACCTGTTGTTAAGACAGCTTGGGGTTTGTTAATGAGTTTAGTCTAGCGAAAAGGCTTCTCATCGTGCATTCTCTACAATCTGCTGTATGCCTTCTGGTGCAAGGATATTAGGCAAAGTGCTTTAATGGCGAGGAGCAATAATTGAAAAAGTCTTTGGGAGAGAACGGCCACCCGTCGTTGTAATATCGACCTTGTCCGTATAGCTTGTGTGCGTAACATTCTGTGTACGTATCTATGGTGCGTAACCATATAGAGCGGCCTCACTAGTGCGCAACATATTGAGAGCAGTCGTCATACGGATGGATGTCTCTGTGACAAGTTGGAAAAAGAAGGCTGTAAATGTAAGTTTTTATAACTTTCTACATTTTGTATCTTAACGAACTTATAAATTAATTTATATAGACTGAAACCTAAGTATCAGTTTGCCCACAAAAACCTCCATTTGAAACAAAATTACATCTGTATCCCCAATACCCAGTATACACACATGTATATTTCCTAATGGTCAATATGACCATTGCTTGCTGATGTGACATAAACAACATTTTAAAGAGGTTTAACATTCAAACTTTAGATTGCTTTGCTAAATTCCAGGATTTTCTCTAATTTTGCACCTGGAATATAGAAAGCAAAGATTAGAATAAAGTTTTTAAACTTCAAAATTTGAAAGAATCTCTAATATTCGGTTTCTTTGCTCCCATTCAAAAAGGGTAAAATACAATAGAAATTTTGTTTCGAGGGCTGAAAATACAAAAGATCTACCACTCTGTTGCTTTGCCCCCTCGCTTGTATAGTTGTTTCTCAGACTTAAGCTACCAATGTCTGGTTAAGCGCATCAATTTTTAGCATATAGTTTTTTATGTGTTTATTTTTTATTATTTTGCTAAATTTATCTATATCCTTTTTTTTCCCCTTTTTTTGGGGGGGGCTGCAGTTTTATTTTTCTACCGGGCCCCAAAGTCCCTAGATACCCCCCCCCCACCCCCCTGTGGAGCAATATTCATTCCAAGAGGGTGACAACTAATTTAAAATCTACTAGTAATGCATTGCCCTTCTTGATACCCCTTCTCCTTTAAAGTTTTGCCTAAATTAATATCTACAAGAAACCAAATTAGGCCATAAGTGAAATAGTATGAGAGTTGGATTCAAATGATAAACAGGATTTACACTACCATAACTTGTAGATACTTTGTGGTAGGGTTCAGAACTTTGGCCGAATCCCCGCACCCCACATGAAATGACCATGCCCATACCCCAACACCCACTCCAGTTCAAAGTAGGAATTGTGTGCCAAGGGCATTTTGTAAAATACATTGTAATCCGGGGATGAGTCTTGGCCAGTTACAACATTTGTTAACCATTTTGGATTAAGCTCAATCCAATTCTACATAAGAAAATTGATTTTGGTTAATTTTAGCAGGAGTGGGAGCAGGAGGGGTAGGAAATTTTTGAAATGTTTCCACTTTAACCACTCTGCAGATTTTTCAATAGTCTTCAGTTAACATCAAGTACACTGTGGTGCATAAAATTTATGATTTCAACCAATGTCTCTATTTGAAAAAAAAGGAAGAAGAAAAATAAGAAGAAAGAGGGATAAAGCCATAATTGGTCGGGTAGCAGTTTTGATCCCAAACAGGAGCCCTGGTCAATGGAGCCTAGAGGAAGTTGTGGGATGTCACTTATTATTTCCTATTTTGGCAAAGTCAACATTTTTATAGGCTGCCAGACAAATCTAAAAAAAAGATGACCCTTGGAGAGAAAATATGTCAGAAAATGAAAGGGGGGCGTGCCCTTGCGCCCCTGCCTGGATCTGCCAGTAGTACCAGTAGAACTACAAAAGTTTGGTACTTCGTCTTTGTTGACTTCCTCTGAGAGGCTCTGGCCTCTGTTTGCTGGAGAACTGCAATCCTTTGCTTGCAGCAGGTGTACAAACATACATCAAACTATTGGTGGTGGGCAGCCGCTTGGTCTACAAATACAATTCTTTGCCTTTGAAAAAATGAATATCAAGAAGGAATTATAGGGTAACCGGGTGAAAGTTGGGGAATTGATATTATCAATAATACCAAGAAGGATGAATCTGGTATGAGCTAGATGGATGTCTGGTTATAATATAGAGCTGTTAAGGCATCTTCTGGAAAGTGGTCCAGGTACTAGGAGGCCCTACTCATAGGCCCTTGCCTATGTGGGACTGTGTCAAACATTCTCTGTTGCAGTAGTCAAAAAAAGACAACAACAGTGCTCTAAGCAAGATTTAATTTTCTTAAATTTATTACATTACCTAATTTAGGGACTCTTCAACTCTTACTGTGCTATGAATTTGAGATTTCAGAGTTGAAAGTGAAATTTTAAATAATTATTTTCCTCTCATGTATGAATGATCTAGAATGGATCAGAGCCTGCTAACACACACAAAAGGTATTGAGGCCTCACCCGTAAAAACTTTTGTGGAGTACAAGCTTATCTTCAGATAAGCTTGTACATGTATAAGTGAGGAGGCTCTAATCTTTCTCATATTACTTCCCGTTTCAGCATGGTGACAGTTCAATACCTTTAATTTTTGTCATTCTGTTCTGATTCTGCACTTTTACGTATTGTGACTTTCCTAGGGCATTTTCCTATTTAATTTTGATGATATGTCAATCCGTTTTGATTTTTGTTTATACTTTTCTGTACGATAATCGATCACAACATGATTTCATTTCAGTGAACTGATGTACATGTACATGTAGATCTAATTTTATGTATTCACTTAGTGATAAATGTAGCATTCTCTGAAAAGAATCTCTGACAACCAAAGATAACAGTTTTCACATTTTTTCCGCCAGCATCATTTTGAATTATCTTGTCATTAATTCACTATTCTTTGAGAAGCTAAAAATTTAGGAGGATTCTCAAAAATCTTCTACTTATTGGCAAGTTGTTCTGAAAGAAAGAGGAAAAATCAGAGAAGCAGAGTGGTGAAAGTTTGAACAAAATTTAATAAGCAATAAGAAAGTTATGAATTTTGGAAAGTTGTAATCACTATGCAAATGGGAATTTCAAATTGGCCGATTCGGTAATATCACTGTGATGTAGTAGCAGAGGCAGGAAACTCTCCCATTTGCTCCAACTCACAAAATATTTCAAAATGTACTACTCAGTAGGATTTTTTTTCTTTTATGAGGACCTATTGCAATATTCTATCTACAATATATTTAGGACTGCCCCCAGGGAAAAGGCACTCAGGACAGCCAATATGTCACAATTGACTCACCAAATTGCCAACTTGAGATTTGCATAGAAATAGTGATCTCATTTTTCAAACATCTAACTTTCTTATTCCTTGTTCGATTTCTTTCAAACTTTCACCATTGTGTTTTTCTTATTTTTCTGCTTTAATAGAAATTATCTTATTACCAAATTTGGATTGCCCTTTAGTCAAAAATATTGTCATCAAAGTATTGATCATGCAATTTGTAAATGCATTCGACTGAATTCTACATTGATTTTTCTATTTCTTTTTAAAGCAATTTTCTCAACTTGTGGCAGTTGTCATCAGTTTTCTTCTAGAGCCAAATAAGGTATGAATCATTGTTTGATAATAAATTGATAAGAGATTTGATAATGTTGACAAACACTTTGCAAAGGAAATATGTGGTTAAAACTTTGATGTTGTATTACGGGTATTTTTATTGAATGCTTTACATACTCAATTTTTACTATATTTATTGTTTCATTGTTTGTGATTGTATGTACATAATGTTGAGTTGAAATGTTTTCTGACTGGCATTAACTGAAAATGAAACAATAGTATGGGAATAGTTTGATGAATGAAATGAAGAGAAAGAATAGTTTGATATACCAATATGTGATATGTGTTTTCATTTGTTTTAAGTCGATGCATAATAAATCAACTTTCTAACTTGTAAACTTGTACATGATACCCTGTAAAGTCAGAATTGTTTTTGCCAAATTGGAATCATAATTTCCATGCGAATAATCACTGTTCCATTTACTTCTTATTCATTTTACATTCTGTAGTCAAGTAGATTACTTGGTCAGCTAGATGAATTTGCAGATGAACAAGGAGTGAGTGGGCCAGCACTTAGAAATGTGGTGAAAAGTCTTTTAGCTGTTCCATACAGTAAGTGAATCCATATTTGTAAGGTCATGTCTATGGGGCCACTTCTGTCCATTCCCCTTTAAAAAAAATGTAGAAACATGTATATATTTGAAGGTCGCCCAGCTCAGTCATCCATAAATTATAATTTCTACAGATATGAAAAATGCATGATTTGAACGATGCAAATATCACTACAGAGTTTTGTTACCAGAAGTTTAGATGCAGTTTAAAGGCGGTCAATCGCCGGATTCAATGGGGAAAAATCTGTGTTTGCTGATGCTGCAAAATAGTTCTTACGCATACGAAACTAGGTCTAGTCGAAAGTTGTTGACGATCAGCGAAATTTCCTTCACCTCGGCAAAAATCCGCATAGATCGCTGTGATATGTGTAAGGTGTACTGAATAGCGAACGAATACATGTTTTGCGCTATGTGTATCCTGCAATCCGCTGTCTGACGCCGTACCATTTATAGAACAAAGCAATTTCATCTTTATTATGGATGACACTTTCAGTATTTCGGAGTTAGCGACAGATATCTCAATTCTAAATGTGGAGGGAGATTTGGAGCCGGTCGACTGCCTGTAAATGTTCAGGAAGCTAGCTGCTGCAGTGCTGATACAAAACGGGCAGACGGATGTGCCCTTGCCTTGGCCTTGCAAAGTGACGGCCATTTTCCCTGCACACTGCGGTGTTCCTGCGGGAAACGTAGCCCGTGCACCAACCGGGAACCCGATGGCGATGGCGATGACGATGAATCAACTTCAATTTCAAATAAATTCAAATGTGAGTAGATCATTATCGCAGCCTATTTATCCGAACCAAGGTCTATGCAACAAATTCGATCATTTTTCTTGCGATTTGTCATTGTGTAATAACTAAATTAAGACTCAAGAGAAATAGAATTAGGCCAAAATTATACTAGTGTGAATTGTGAGTTACAAATAATACAATGTGAATGTCACAGCCAGGGCCCAGGTCTGAGATAGTGTGTTTGTAACTTATGTAAGAATCTTCATTCAAATTGAAAGAAGAAGGAAGAATGAGGAGAAGATCAAGAAGAAGGAATCTATTTATAAATGAAGGTATGCCAAGATGTAATTAGAATCAACACCAGACATGTCAATTGGTGATTGGCGAACTGGCTTAACCTGTGTGAGCTGTGACGAAGTATCATCCCCCACCCCCTGTAAAAAAACCAACAGAAATTGAGGGGGGGGGGGGAAGTCTAGTACAGGCTTTTGCAAGTCAGAGTCACAGTATGTTTGAATGTATACACTGTACATGTATGTATGTATATCCAATTGTGACTCCAAAGATTCAAATACACCTAGTGGTACCAGTTCACAAACAATATATCAATATAATGGAACCTATTAATTAATATTTTTCCCTACAAATTTTATAATTTTATAATTTTTTCACCAAAACAGCATTTCCATACTTGAATTTTGAACAGGGTGGAATGTGCACTTTTCATTACAAGTATTTTTTTTTCCCTACTTTATTCACTGTTGTTTTTCTTTTTTCTTACTCAATGTAGAAATTTGTGATGGATCGAGAGAGAGCTGATCTAGAACGCGTCACCATCCAGTTCCTCTGCAGATTCACGGATGTTTACTTGGATGCCGTAGCAGCTGTAGAGCCGAGCCTACCCAACCTGCTGAAAAAAGGCCTGGACCGAGCAGCCGGCCTGCATCATGGTGTAGATATGGTGGAAGATGTGTACCCATGCCAAAGGAGGTAGAGAATGTGTGTGTGTTGCCATGTCCGCACCTGTGTCATGACTGCTCAATACTTCACTGATGCATTTCTAAATGGCAATGTCTTGGCTGCATGGATGGCAGCAAGCAACAATGTATTTCCAAGGGACATTCCAAGGTTGAATGAATCGTACCGGCCTTATGCCTACAAACAATTCACATCACTAGGCCTAATATATGCACCATGGGTACTTGGGAGCAGGAAACAGGAGAGTTGTTCCATCATGTGCTACACTGCGGATAAGGTATGCCTATCCCCCACGAGGGCTTACATGTACAAGGGCTTCGTCAATGGAGTACAATATTGAAATCCATCTAACATCAACACTGGTCTTGATCTTTTTATGTCTGCTTTTATTGTTGAAATTTAGATCTGCTGGACATAGAACTGTTATCCTTCTTTAAAAAATTGTTTATTATAGTTCCTGTTTATATTCACCTTTTTCTTGATTGTAAATGTAGTATGTATGTACCAAAGAAAGCATTTTCTGTGTGTAATCATTTAACATTTAATGTTTACGTTAACATTTATCCGAGAGGAAATATATTCATGTCATTTGAAACGAACAAAAAATCTTATCTGATAAAGGGTTTCCGTTGTGACATTGTATAAACTTCATTTTAATCTATTTTTCCCTGTGTATTTCAACACATTCCGTGACCGATGTGTTGGCTCAGTCAGTAGAGCGTCCGCCTCACAATCGGGAGGTCGTGGGTTCGAACCTCGGCCGCGTCATACCAAAAGACGTTAAAAGATGGGAGTTGCTGCTACCTTGTTTGGCGTTCAACAATTGAAAGGATAGAGCAACGTCGGTCTGGTGCACAGTGGCTGCCGTGCACTGCACCTCAACAGTACGACAATACGCCTGACGGTGGACTGTACTGCAACTGAAGAAAAAAAAAACAAAAAAAAACATGAATATGCATGTCTTCTGTGATGTTTTTCTATTTATGGTGAATATTTAGTCTGATTTGTCATGCTGTTTTTAGCTGAACTAGCAGTCCATTGGGTTTGCTACATGCTGTACATTGTGTGAAGTGAGATGCACATGAATTACATAAACTTCAATAAGAATTTGCCATTTGGTGATCATAGGAAGTAGTTGATCAAAACGATTGTAATATATTGTATCAATGCATGTAATCACAACCAAACAATATCACTTGCCAGCGTATTAGTGAATGTGTGTGATGTACATTTAATAACATATCTTTTGTACCTATCTGTGTTCCTGACTGTAATCACTGTATTTAGGTATTTATGGTATTATAAACTGCATAAATGTCAATGTTGCAATATTCAATGAAAATACCCTTGCAAGCATATTCCTGTGTGAATGTCCATAATATAATGCAATATGAAAACTATACATGTTCAAAATAAATATGCCAGTTGAATGTTGGGTAGCCTTTGATAATGTGATCACACCAAATAGTGAAGTTGTTTTCCTTGCAAGATTTACTTTTATTGTGATCTGTTTACACTGTTTGTTTTAGAATTTGCTTATGCGTAGATCCACAAACCTTTCCTGAAGTATGCCTACATGTATACTGTTGAAAGTATAGTTTTACACTTCTTAGCTGATTTTTGTATTATATTTATTAGAGTTTGATATACATGTATTCTAGATCCACAAACTTGCCTTGAAACATGCACATTTAGTGTTGAAATAATAGTTTTGCAATATGAAGTTGATTTCTTCTCATACTTGTATAGATTTATCAGAAGTTATATAATTTTTAAGAAACGTATGTATTATGCATACAGGGACATTTCTGGTACTTTTTTTATATGCCATTTGCTATTCCATATGGTATGCCTATATACTGTTGAAAGTATAGTTTTATACTACTGAGCTGATTTTTGTATATATTTATTACAGATTTATGTATTCTAGATATACAAACTTGCCTTGAAACATGTCTACATGTATTTAGTGTTGACAATATAGTTTCAATGTTCAGTTGATTTTTACTCTCACTTGGGTAGTTTTATTACAAGTTATACATGTATTATTTTAAAGAAACTTAAAAGTATTACATACATGAACACCTTTTCTACTTTTCTGTTTCCTTGTGATTTGCCATTTGCAATGGCACTGCATGTAACATGTAAGGAAGTAAATGAAGACAGCATGAAAAAGTACTCTTCATTGTGTGTATGTGTCAGAAGTTTTGAAGTATTGTAATCTACATTCCTTTTATTTCATTTTATTTTTGTACAGTGGAGCATCATTAATGAACTTCTTGGAACCAAGGAAATTCCCTCTTTATATCGAAACCTTGTTATACCAGGGATAAAAAACAATAGAATACAAAAAAAGTGGGACTGGCAAAAATACTGTCTTGTAATGAGTATGTTATACCATTGTTCTTTATAAGGAGGTTCCACTGTACAAGGTATGTTGAGGAAGGCATATGGAGTGAGATAGGAGAGAAGAGAAATAGGAGGGAAATAGAGAGAGAGAGAGAACAAGGGAGAGAACAAGGGAGAAAAATTATCAAGGTCATGAGAGAAAGAGAGAGTGAAAGATAAGATAAAGAAACAGAACAAGCTAGAATCAGGGCTGTCAAGTAAAGTTTTCCTCCTCAAGTTTATCAATACAAAATTAAGATTAATCTATAATTCTATTATCAGGCCCCCTTTTTATTTCTTATTTTAATTTCTGTCAACTCTCTGCACGATGGCCATTCACGAAGTTAGTGTCCAGTTTTTAAAGATCGATTCCCCTCTCTCGAAATCAGCCAGAGAAGAGAAAGAGGAGGGAGAGAGGGAGACAAAGAGAGAGAGAGAGAGAGAGAACAAGGGAGATAAATTATCAAGGTCATGAGAGAAAGAGAGAGTGAAAGATAAGATGGAGAAACGGAACGGCAGTGAGAATAAAAGAGAGAGTGGAAGGGAATATTAGTGGGTGTAAGGCCATCGCCAGGGTTCACCTCCGGGGCGCACCCGGCGCTGGCGACGGTAGCCCGTGGAGGTACACTGTACGATTTGCAAATGGTGTGCAGCTCAAGCAGATGCAACACGAACTTTTTGTTTTTATTCAAACTTTCCCTGGAGGAAACAAGCAGCCCACGTCCAAATTTATTTCTTTGTGTTCAATCCACAAATTGTACGCGCTGTGGATACGTAATCTCGTCTGACTGTTTCTCCTCTCGACCCGGTCCATTTCGTTCGAAAACCGCTATTATTTTCGTGCCTATAGGCATAGACCATAGCATGGAGTATCCCGAAACTTATAGCGTATTGCTGGCAAGCTTAGCTCTCGCCTCTGCGCTCGCAGGCTATTTACAAATTGTCCGAGCGATTCCGGAAATCTCCGAACTGGCCTTTGGTGGGACAGCATAGAAACACATGGGCACCGACGACGGACCGCCTTTAAAACTCCTCTTACTCTTAGTTGTAAATGACCGGGTCCACTCGCTATTCATAAGGACCACTATTCATAGAAAACTGCTATTCATTTAAGACACGTTATGAATAGTGGTCCTTATGAAATATGAATGGAGGTCCTTGTCAATTGCAAGGTAATTTGTTTATGGTTTGCTCACTATTCATAAAGACCGCTATTCATACAAAACTGCTATTCATTTAGTCATGCGTTATGGATAGCGGTCCTTGTGAATACGTGGTCCTTATGAATAGCAGTCCTTATGACTAGCGAGGTTACCCCTTAAATGACTTGATATGCTGTAAAAGAAAAAGTATTACGTTATATTACGTTTGCGGTCTTTAATCTTCGAGGAAACACCATAATCAATATAGGTATCCTTTATCATTTTCTTTGTTAGCTTTTATTTTTGAGGAATATGATGATTAACAATGTGTATTCATTTTTTTTTAATTGACAGGTGCAGTTAGAAAGAATCTGAGCCCTAGTGATCTGAAAGAAGACTTTGTTAATCTTGGTAAGAATCGGATGTAGACAATGAGTTGGTTTTTGTGCCTCCGTCCACCAAAGGTGGTGCTGGAGGTATTATGTTTTCGGGTTGTCCGTCCGTCCGTCCGTCCATCCCGCTTTCTCGTTCTCGCGATAACTCAAGAACCATTTGAGGTATGAAATTCAAACTTAGTGCTAGTATGTATCACCATAGGTAGACGATCTGATTAGATTTTGGGGTATGTAGGTCAAAGGTCACAGAGGCCAATTTATGAAATTGCAGGTGTTAGCCCAGTTCTCGCGATAACTCAAGAACCATTTGAGATATGAACTTTAAACTTGGTGCTAATATGTATCACCATAGGAAGACGATCCGATTAGATTTGGGGGTTTGTATGTCAAAGGTCACAGGTCAATTTCTGAAATTGCAGGTGTTAGCCTTGTTGTCGTGATATCTCAAGAACCATTTGAGATATGAACTTCAAACTTGGAACTAGTATGCATCACCATAGTGAGACGAACTGATTAGAAATTTATTCATGTAGGTCCAAGGTGACAGGTCATAGAGGTCATTATACAGGTGTATGTGAAATAAATGTTTTTTTTTTACCTTTGTTATCACGATATCTCAACTATTTTGTATTCATAACTAGGAGGAGATAAAGTGATCAGACATTTGGGTTATAAGATGTAAGGTCAAATGTCAAAGAGGTCAATTAACATGTAATTAGAGGCATTTTATTCTGGTTATCACAATATTTCAAGAACAGTTTGAGCCATCAACCGAATATAGGAGGCGGAGGCGTATAGGAGGCGGAGGCATATAGGAGACACACTCACATTCATCTTGTTTTTTTGCCCTCTCACCTGGTGATAACAGGAACTGAGTTGGGTTTCATGGCAGGATAAATCAATTTGCTAAAATGAAAGTGATGCAAAGTTATAGGTAATATAATGTGGCCTGATGCAGTTTTATGTAAAAACTGGTGCGCTATTTTTTGATTATGCATTTCAATGTAATATGTAACATTTGTTCAGCTTACAGTGTCCGTAAACAGAGACTTTGAACTCATTGATTTCAAGTGAATAGTATATTATTAGACTTTGATCTACATGGAGCATTATTTTTTGCAAAAATGAAATATACCTAATCCTACTTTTAAAATTATGGGAAATCCTGTGTACTTTTGAACATGCACTTATTGTGATCCTCATGATCCTGTGATTATATTGATTTCAGGCCTATCAGAAGAGAAAGCTGGCTATGTATCAGATGAGGTGAGTTTTGTGGGGAAACATTATTTGGACAATCATCAAGAGCTTTACGCAGAATTTAAAGACGAAAGTCATTAAACAGTATTAAAACTTCTACTTAGATGATCAAATCTTATATTATGTTGAATCAATACAATTCAGAACATACAATTTGCATTGATACAGTTATACTTTAACACAAATCATAAGATTCAGGTACCCTGTTATGATATCCACTTGATTGTAAATCTCATTTCTTGATATAGTCCTGTAATGAATGATAACACTTAAGTTTCTTTGTTATTCATTGAATATATTCTGCTTGATGCATGGATATTGCAATTTGTCTATGTTCTTATTTTACAGTGGAAGCGTAATTTGGTTGGATTATCTAGAAGTGCAGTGGGTCAAACTCTCATGGTGAATCAACTGGTAGACATGGAATGGAAGTTTGGAGGTAAGGATGATGAATCAATGATTTTGGAAATAAAGTCCATTGTCCATACGTTTAGGGGATCCTGTTTCTATCCAAAGCTGATTTTACTCTTGTTAATTTTCAGTTAGCTGAGTAAAAGCTATCAGCACAAAATACAACAAAATCCATATCTGGAACAAATTTAGGTTAATTGTTTGTGATCTAATATGGTCTCTGGATGATGTTTTCAGTATTTTGAAGCCTAATCTTGGTTAAAGTAGTCTTACAGTAATTTTGATTAATGAAATCGATATGAAATATGTCTATAAATGGCTCATCCATTTCAGATGCCGTTTGTTGTGCCACTATGTTTCGCCGAGTTACCACATGAGATACAATTCTTTGATATTTAGTCAAAACTATTTCAGAAGTTTTTTCCTTCCGAAGTTTTTTTTTTTGGCGGGAGGGGAGGGGGATGAATAATCAAATAGTTATCCAGATATCCGTGTAATGTGCCCCTTAGATTTGCTTTTCCATCTATCAGTTGATTTTTATGTACTACAACCTTCTCTCACACAGGGTAAATGTATTGCATAGTGTAGTAGCCCCAGCCTCTCCATGTTAAGTTGACCTCATACATTGAAATGATAAGATTGTATTTTTCATCCTTGCTTTCCATTTGAATGTCTTTCTGTCCAATATCTTTTCATTACATCTTATTTACCTTCTGAAATTATGTACAGTATACCTATTGATGTTCATAATACTGTAGTGTGTAATTTCTTGTAATATTTATTCTCAAACAGTGACAGCTGCAAGCAGTGAACTTCAACAAGTAGGAAGCACATTCATTCAGATGAAGCTTGTAGTCAACAAGGGCAACAAGACAGAGAATGTCTATATGGGTAAGCATCATTCATTGTGATACTTGGATTTCATGTTTAAAGAATACGATTCAAATGATAATAACTTGTCTAAAAGAGAAATCATCAATAGTATATAAAGGATAAATAAATATTAGCCATTTGTTTGATACAGATGTTATAAATGCTATGAGTGATGTCAAGTTCCGTCGGTTATTCCAACCAAACAGAAATGATTCCGTAATCGTTTCTTTCCTTTCTTTTTCTTTTACTTTTCCATTATTCCTCTAAATGCCCTATGAGTGCGTTATTTGGATGAAAGAAAATATCAACAGTTTTTTTCACTATTAAAGGCTACTGCATGGTGTTAGCGAAAATTCTCACAAACAAAATTAATTATGCATCACATCATATAGTGATATCTACCCATTCCATCTCTATTTAAATTTGAAATCTGACGATGAGATGCTAGTGTTATAATTGTAGTGATGCTGTATTAGTGCTATACTGTTCTTGTTTGGGGTGGGATCAAATTATTGCTGTATTTCCTTATTAATTTTTTTATCTCTTCCTTGCTTGTATTTTTTTGTGATTCAAACAGAGCTGTCAGTACCAGAATTCTACTCATTCTTACATGAAATGGAGAAGGCCAAAGCAAGCTTAGAATACTTCAGTTAGCAGGACAAAACATTAAATAGCTAGAGATATTTGTATTTGCTTTAAGATAGAATTAATACATCAGTCAATTGTTGCCATATAAAGTGACACTATTTGACATTCCCAGGAATATGTTGAAGATGTGCTCTGTTTTACGATTGAGGAGAATAAAAATAGATTTCAATTGTTTCTTCTCTTTCTTTTTTAAGGAATGAATGTATTACTTGAAATGTATGAAATCTAAAATATATATTTCTTTTATATAAATATGCACTTTCTGTGCACATTTGCCATAATTAGTTACTAAGAATGAAGGAAAAATAATTCAGTCAGTTACCCAACTGATTTTTGCTGTGTTCATTTTAAAGACTCTGCTTCAAATATAATGCACATTATATTATGCAACCGTACAGTGTAATACAACCACGAACAGTTTCCTTCTCTGCTTTGTCTTATTGTAAGCCTTAGATACATGCAACTGCGTAGACAGGAGTTAATTTCAGGGGGGCGGCGTTGTGTTCTAATGAGGACACAAAGCGTGCTCCCCAGGGGGTAGGTGCAGGGAGGGGGGAGTTTCAATTATTTGGACGTAATACTGCACTGCACGATGTGCGAAAGCTTTGAAGTTATAGCAAATTTTGAGAGAAAGGCAACAGCTCGTAGCACCTTTTTAGGCTTTTTTTCACTCTTTTTCCCCCGCTTTTTATTCTCACTTTTTTCTGGGGGAATGCCCCCACCACCTCCCCCTGGCTATGCACCTGTATACATGTAGTTATGATTGTAGATTGTGTACAATCTGCCTGAAAGTAGGCAAGAAATTTCTTGGAATATTTATTGAAGTAAAACACAGGAGATTGTATGATAATCTTACTATTTTTTAAATCAAACCTGGAGATTTTTGTTCTAATGATGTCTTATTAATTGCTGTAAGTTGCACTAAAGTGATGGATATTTCCTAATGTGGAAGCCCGTAAAAGAAATCTGTCCCTTGATAATGAGTTGCTTAGAATGAAAGCTGACAAATCAGATAAACAGATCAGTGGAATTTTTATTTAAATAAATATTTAGAATAAAAAATAAAAATCAAGATTAGTGAGTATAAGAATATCCATAGTAACTTCATTGTCACATGGCTTTTATTTCATCAGGTATTATTAGTTACAATTTGTCATGTACATAAAATGTCATATTCTTACACTGTATTTTATCAAAAGAAACATATTCTTTATGCCTATGCTCATGATAGAAATGGTCATATGTTCCACATCCTTTTCTTTCATAAGATGGTAGAAAAAGGAATACAAATACATTTAGCTTCCCTGATTCTGTGTGATTGCTAATTTTGGATTTCTGTTATCCCTTTGAATTTTCAGCCCAAGTTAATTAGGAATAGAAGGAATTGACAGAATTAAAGAAAGAAGTGTTACTAAACGTTTTGAAAGCAAATATGTGATATTTACCTTGTAGATTAATCTGAAATACAGATAATATTCTGTAAACCTTAGAACATCCAAATAAAACATACATGTAGAATGTTTTATTGCATGACCTTTCTTGTATTAAACTCTTCTGTGAAATATAATCATCATAGTACTCTAATTATGTAAAGTTTATTGCATGTATATTATGTAAAGAATATTTGAGATACAGAAATTAAATGACCAAACATTATACATCACATTTGTACAACTTTGTTAACATTTTCTTCAAGTGTTTAGATTTTTCTAGAATTGAAGTACCATTTTAGAAAAATTATAATTTCATTGAATACTAGTTCTCTGTTTAACTGTTTGCTCAAATGAAACTAGAATAGAGCTGCTGATATTGGTTGACTTGAATTACTCTTGTCACTTTACCCTTTTTTTTAATGACTATGAAGTACTGCATGATGATCACTTTGTAGATTATGTTTTAAATGATAGAGGGAGAAGTAAAGAAGAGAAGAGGGATTTAAAAACAAATGATGTGAGGCATGCAGAGAGAGGGAGTCGTAAAGTGATGAAATATAGAAAAGATGGGACAGGTATGTTTATTGTTGAGATTAATCTTTTTTGATAATCTCTTTTGTATGGATATGAAATTGCTGATCACTGTATGAAACACTAATCCTTTGAGACTGAAAGGGTAAGAAAGAAAGTGAGGCATATGTAGAATGAGAGAGAGAAAGTGTGTTGTGAACTTGTGATAGGATATAATACCAGGGAGATGAATGTAGAATAGGAGAGTGTAATAAACAAAATGATTATGGTGACTTGGATATGACATGTGAATTGAACCATGCCTAAAGGTAAAAGTTGATATGTCAGTTTGTAGGTCTCATCATATACACCATTACATATGGGTGAATGAACAGGAAGAGAGCCGATAAGTTGGATGAAAAAAAGTCCCTTTTCAATCATCAATTACTCAGAGTGGAGGCCGGGGGGGGGGGGGGGTGGAGGCCGGGGGGGGGGGCAAATGGGGGGCAAAAGAAAATGGGGGGGGGCAAGGGCAGACAAAAAAAATTGTGTGTACATCGCAAAATCAAGGGCGAGTGGGTAGGGTCCAGGGAATCACCTTGAGGCCCTGGGTGAGTTCCAGGGGGCGGAGAACCCCCCCCCCCCCCCACCTTGATGCCGCCACTGCTTTCCAAGTTTCTGTTTTCTTTCTTTTTCCTTCTTTCCTTTCTTTTTCCTTCTTTTCTCCATTCATTTTTCACTTCTTTCTTTCCTTTTCTTTTCTTTCTCATTTTCCACCCATTTTTTTTCACTCCGAAAATTATTGGGGGGGGGGGACAAAGCTTCTGACCCCCCCCCCCCCCTTGGTGCCGCCACTGGGGGGGGGGGGGTGTCAAGCCAACCATCCTCTGCGATATGCAGCAGTGTTTATTGCTTTTTTTAAAAAGGAAATGTGAAATATGTTTCTATGTATGAAAATGCAATCTACGTCCAAATATCAACATCCTTAAATGTTGAGGACAATTTACCTGTGACAAATTTACCTGTGACAATTCCTGTTCATTTAGATTTTGAAACTGAGTCGACCCCCCCCCCCCCAAAAAAAAAAAAAAAAAAAAAAAAAACATATTTTGCCCATCTATACTTTACCCAACTATACTTTCCCCAGATACTTTCTATGGTATTTTTAAAAGCTTGCAAGTGAAATAGGAGGTATCTATAAGAATAATTTTGACATCAGTTTATTATTTAGTCTAATTTCTGTTGCCTCATTTAGTTTACTCATATATGTATGGTTTTCAAAATCATGAAATGAATAATGATTATTCACTCGTGAGCTGGCTCGCTATGATGAAAAGTGAAACAACTTATGCTTTTTAATCTCTTATACTTATACTTTTCAATCACTTAGAAAGCAAAGTCTGTATAAGTATATTAAAAAGTTGTATATTCATTAATTTTACCTTGCTTCATCCTAAAATATACATTGTCAGTATTCATGTTGAATGTATATATACCTACTCATCTTCACATGATATAAGAATTAACAGTGATCAGTTCAGGAATTTTCAAACATATCTCTCACATTGTTCATGGTATTATATCCTCTATCCCATCTTACTTTCTTTCTATCCCTATCCCTCTAACTTTTATCCTGTTATATATGTTGTATATATCTACTTGACTTTTTTAATGTTTTGTTTGTATTTTTTTGTAAACAGGCATCCCCATCACATGCAAGCATTGTTATGTTATGCTTTTCAGGGACCATGCCTCCTTCAATTATTTGTACTTAAACATTTTTCTTGTGTTTGTATCTCATGTATGTAACAAATCAGACGAAAATAAATGTTGTTTTGAATTGAATTGAAACCGGCTCGATTCTTTTTGTTTTCATAAGTTTTTATTATTTTCTCTCATAAAGAAAATTGAATTTGAAACATTTCATACAATATACTAAGCATTTCAAACATAACATTTCATACAATATAACAAATAATCTTCACATGAATATAACTACATGTACTAACTGAAGCTTCACATTTCAAAACAATAATAAAAATAACCTTTCATGTAAAAATATACTTGCCAATTTATTAGAAATACACATTTCAAGGAGAATAACATTCCTTACAAAATAAATGAAGAAAAATTGAAAAAGGACAATCGCGCGCGATCGATATCATGATCTGATAGACTATCGATATCGACGAAGACCGACTTCACTCCACTTCCGGCTCCTATATCCTCGGGAGATATCGAGGGGGATGGTATAAAACGTAAACTGGTAAACAAAGTACTAGGCCTAATACTCTAACGTTGACTAACTCTAAGCGTCTAAGTACTAGGTTCTAGTTTCTAAATATGGCACGCCCATTTTTAACACCTGTTATGATTGGAAACTAACATTACAACGACGATAACCGAACCAGACCCAGGCAGAAGGGATTCCTGACTAGGCCTAGACTGCACTGCACCGTCTGCATCGAATCGCCTCTTCCCACTCGCGTCCACCCAGCGCCCGAAGACAGCGTCAACCGTTGCTTGCGGCTTTAGCCCTCATCCCTCATCCTCATTGACAGCAGAGGCGAAAACGTCAACAACAGAGACCAGACTATCCGTTTGCGGTGTGTATGGACTGGTAAGAACTTTACACTACAGACCCATTCTCCGAAAAAGTGTGCAATTTATTAGAGTTGTACAAATGACAAAATTTCAACATCAAAGATTTCATTAAATTCTTAGTTATGAATTCAGAAAATTTAATCCCTCAGCCTCAGGCTCAAGAATCCAAAAAAGTAAACGGGTGATTGTTGGCTACCAACATTTCCAAACACACTTACGCAGTGACCCTTTTTCACATTGTGAAGCGAAATCACAGATACGTTACCAGAGGTAGTATCTTAGAAAACGCTGATAGTCTGCTTAATTGTTGCTTAAAAATGCAACACTTAGCCTATGTAACTAATATGTACAAACAAACATCATGGAAACATGATTTATAATGTGAAGGTTAAAGGCAAATCCAACCTAAATAGCAAGTTGCGTTGATAGAGGAAAAATCAGAGTCCGAACAAAGTCGGACAAGTAATAGGAAAGTTATGAAATTTTGAAAGTTGTAATCACTATAGGCCTACATATGGGAATTTCAAATTGGCCAAATAGGTAATGTCACTGTGATGTGGACAACTCCCTCATTCGCTTCAACACACAAAATTTTAACCCATAGACTATGGAATTATTTAACTATCATAGGCTTAATACATAAGCTACCCGGTTCCCATAGTCTATGGGTTAAAATGTCACTTTTTACAAAATGTATTACTCCGTATGATCTTTTTATTTCATGAGGACCTATAACAATATGCTATCTCCAATATATTTTGAATACTGCCCCGAGGGTAAAAGCGCCTCGAAGATAACTGCAAATTAATGATATTTTTGTGCACGACAAACCGGAGAGTTATCCACAAAAATGTCACAATGGACTCACCAAATTGCCAATTTGAGATTCGCATAGATGTAGTGATCTCATTTTTCAAACATCCATAACTTTCTTCTTATTGAGCAATACATAATTCTCATCAGATACATTACCAGCCTTATCAAAAAAGAATTGAGGAAAAGTGAAAGGATCGAGATAGAAGATAAGGAATGTGTCAGCAGAACAGCCAATCCGCAGGTCCCCTAAAAGCGCGCTATTTTATTTCCAATTCTGCCTGACTATGAATACATAATGAGCAAGAACAGCCAGGAACATCTCATTTGCAAACTATTGAATAGACTACTTATCATTCACCAATTGCCATGAGTTATACATCAAATAAAAGAAGAGGGATCAGAGATTTGTGACATGCTTTTATTGTGTTCAAAATAAAAGACGAAATTGGTATAAAATGGTGTTCCTTTTATGACAAAAAATGGAAATTAAATGAAATATAAATCTGGCCAAATCTACCATAGTTTTATTGTGAGCCAGGGCAAATTTGACATGAGCGTAAAGGGCATTTTCTGTACTTTCCAAAGATTGAAATAACATTAATGTGCACTTCATGACAGGGTCAGGATCCAGCAATATGTAACCAATGTACACACTTTGTCTTTAAAAAAGTCAATTCCAGCATTCTGATTGGATACCACCACGCAAGATGTTTTACAAAAGTAAAGCATGTGGTCCGAAGAGTAAAATATGTTCGCCAAGGCGCCTTGTGTTGATCATGCTGCCTGATACATTCAATCTGTAACGTATTTGACTGTAACATATCTGACGTGCCGTTCTTTTCTCACACCATTTTCAGAAAATTAATAATTTTCTTATGTAATTTCCGGTTTGTGATTAAACATTAGCGTACATGTATTAAAAAGTACCTGAGCCTTGCGTTCATTTACAGCATTGTACTTTTTTTCTTAATGAAACAAAGTTGAAGTAACGTGGTGGGATCTGTATACATGTATAATTTTGTAACAAGAGATTCAATGAATATATCCCCAGGGGGGTCTGTCCTCATTGCAAGGGGGGTATCATGCGCGACCAAAAAATCATGTAAAAAGGGTTGTTTTTCACGATCAGGCACGTTACGTACGTAACATGAATAGGGTCTCAAAATCACGAAAAATCAAGAAAAATTACGCATTTAGGGTCATACTTAGGGTCATTCAACACTAGAACAAGTTAAAATCACCATTTTAGCTGAGGTATCCCATGAATTATGGAAGGAAAAAAATATCAATAATATCCACCAAAGTTCCAAAGGGGTAGTAAAAACTGGTATTACTTGCTTAGGGGGGTTACAAACAATTATTACTTACTTAGGGTAGCAAATTACCCAACTCACGGGTAATCATACTTATTTAGGGTGTATTTTTTGGCACCACGTAATTACTTGCTTGGGTGCTTTTGGTGAGTCTTTGGTCACGCATGATACCCCCCTTGCAATGAGGACAGACCCCCCTGGGAATATATCATGGTGCCATTTACTATGCTTGAGGTTGACTATGTTTAACTCGTTCAATTACACTCCTATGCGGCATTACTTTGACCTTCTCTGAGGCGTCACAAAAGGGGGTAACGTATCTGACTGCGATTTGGCGACATGGTGTAAATGAGCCCCAAGAGAAATATGAAAACTTCATATTGTTAAGTAATATTATTTGTCATTAAGGCACTTAAGGGTAAATGGAATAAGGTACAAAAGACTTAATTTGAATGATAACGAATAGCAACTTGTTATATGAGCACTTCCTTTCCTGGCAACATGGGGTTTTTAAGGTGATATCAAACTTCTGCTTGTATTTCTAATAATTATCCTGGGTGTCCTGCAAGCTCTGATGGTATACATTTTAGAGGTCATGCCTCTAGGATGAATTAAACAAAAAAAGATTTCCAAGGGACAAATTAGCGATTTAAACTGTATGAACATGCTGGCGACACGAAAATCGCACTTTTGCACACTTTTTTTGAGAATGGCCCTACAGTTAGATTAGATTAAAAGTAAGATAAATTCCTTAAAGGCAGAGAAGTAAAAATTATTCTTAGTAAATTTATAATGACTAGTAACGAACGGTAGGCCTACCAACTGTTTAGTACTATGATGGGGAGCCTTATGTCTGCGCACTTAATACTCAACCGCAGATTGTGGATGTTTTTATGCCACACGAGAGGGCACTGCGAATTTAATACCTGATCATGCCGTTGCCCCGCGGGGCGCAAACTTCGGACAGACTGTTCACCGCGCAACATGCACGCTCCACCTGAGCTTGAGCTCTCGCGGAAGATTCGGTCGGCTTCGTGCAGTCCAAAATGTAATCCCAGTAGTCCGACAGACACCTTCGACGCACAAATTTTGTGTACGAGTAAACGGGGCTTACGCAATCCTGACTTTCCCCACGGCCGCCTGGTGTATCCCTTTAAGATTTTGACCTCAAAATGGACAAGAATTTCTTTAATATTCCTCTAGGCTCTAATGCTTAATGTTATATATTCCTGATATTCTAAAGAGTAAGTTCGCAAAATATCTCATGAAAATTAGAGCAAGAACAATGCCTTTTTCAAAAGAAAACGGCAGCCGTGTCATTTCAAATTTGCAAAACAATGGTGCCCATGTCTGAGCATTCATTCATTTTGCACGCAGTTCGGGAGTTTTGACATGAAAAGCAACATTTTGAGGCTTGTGAATAAAATGTCTGAAATAAGACCTTTCAATATTTTGACTCGATTTTTGCATGAATACCTATCGCATTGATAAAGATGAAAAGTTTGTGTTTGTTGCATTTTTTTTTGTTTTACCAGAATCGCGCAGTTATGCGTGTGCGCAGACTTGGCAACTCTAGCCATATGATCAAAGATAGTCTAATGTTAACTTTAGTTAGAAATTGGACGTTGATTGGATCCTATTTCTAAAAAGTTATCACAAAACAGGAAGAAGCCAACTAACGTAACTTACAGACTTGGGGTGGTATTCTGAAAATTGTAACTTTTGCAATCACGGAACCATCACTAAGTGGGACTGTGTCAATTTCGGCGGTAGTCACGAGTCTCACGACCTCTAACTTACATGTAAGTTGAAGAGGTAAAAACCCCAATATAATCAGCAAAATTTTGAGAAAATACCTCCTATATTTTAGGATGGTAGAATCTCTAATTTCATGCCTGATTCTTCAGTAGAATCTGTATCATCTTGTGACATTTGCAGGCTGATGATCTTGCTCCATTCCAGCACACATTTATGTGCTAGAGATCACACACTTGCTGTGGGAGGCAATTCCTCGCGGTACGCGGGTACAACGGTAAAGAGTGCGAGGTTATCTCCAATAACCTTGCATAAGTGTGAGTGTAACTTTTGTTGTAACACAGTATTGTAAGTTGGTATTCTGAAAATTGTTTTAGCAGGATATCTCTCGGGTCCGCCTTTATCTTTGACACGCCCACTTATACATGTACAAGCTTATCTGAAGATAAGCTTGTACTCCTTAATAGTTTTTACGGGTGAATATCCTTGATAGCTTTTGTGTGTATCAGCTAGGAGATCCTTTTCCAGTCTAGATCATTCATACATGAGAGGAAAATAATTATTTAAATTTTCACTTTCAACTCTGAATTCCCAAATTTGTGGCATAGTATAAAGAGTTGAAGAGTCCCTGTGTAGTAAGGTAATCTAGCAAATTTAAGAAAAATAAATCTTGCTTAGAGCAATTTTGTTGTCTTTTTTTGACTGCTGCAACAGTGATTGTTGGACACAGTCCCACATAGGCAAAGGGCCTATGAGTGGACACGCCCATTTTTTGACACTTTACCAATCTAGATGGATTTTATATAGGTAGATTAACCAATAGGAGCACCCCTTATGTCAAAACATGAGGATTCGCTTTGCGCGTATATTGATTTTGGGCACAGTTATTAAATACGCATTTTATATGCGCCATGCGCTATTGGACTGCAATATCAATCAACAAAATGGCTCACCCTCTTATGCTTGAACAAAGTCACATATTCATGTAAAATCGTTGAATCCCACCAGTAATTTCTTCAAAATGGCTCCTCTATAAGTTCTTGAATCACACACAGTCTCCATCCCTTGCTATTCGAGCATGTTCTATCTGATACTGAGCTAGAAAAAATGCCGAGATCATGAGATACGTAGATCTAAGTTTTGTTGTAATTACCATGGAAGATAAGATGCAAGAAAAGATGAAATAATTTTCAGAATACCAATTATCTTGTGGTACATGTATCATCTTCAGCACGCATATGTAAATTAGGATCTTGTGCAGAGTAAAAAAAGATACAACAAATGTTACAACAATTTTCAGAATACCAATTTCGTTTATGGTGAAGATAAACAATATTAGAGATAAAACAGTTTTCAGAATACTGCCTTTAGTGAATCTGAAGACCCTTATTTCCGTAAGAATTTTGAAAAAGGAGGTGTAGACAATTGAACGTATGCACATGGGCAGAAATTTCTCTTCAGACATGTGGAGAATAAATCTGTTACATTCAAAATTCTGTAACAAGCACAATAAAGCTAAATAAAGGTCACCAGCTTCTTGCAGGCCCATTTTTATTTTAAATCTACATTGTACAATGCATATTAAAAAAAGTAAACACTGAAAATATCCTCCAAAATTATAATTTCACAATATCAATGTATTTTTTTTTCTTATACAATTATGGGTGAGGGTCTGTTCCATTATATGACACTATGAATAGATCTAACTTTTTTTTACTGACTATATTTTAAGCTTGAGTGAGTAGGGTCTACTGGCTACTTTTGTAAAACTCCCAAAAATTGGTTTGTGCAAAAATGCCTCAGTCTTGAATTTGATCAAAGCGCCTATCAGGCAGTAACTGATATCTCTTTGAGTATTAATAATTGATTTGAACAGTCGTGTAATATCTGCACTCTTCCAACCCCCCCCCCCCCCCCCATACACACACTCAAATGCCCTACCCAAAACATCGCAAATTATGTCTTTTCTGCACACAATTCCACTTTGACCAGTGGCGTATCCACTAGTGTAGCTTCTTATTGAAGGCCCAGGATAAAAATCAGTACAACTTGCTATGCTGTGATGCTTGTACAAGAACAGAGCTGTCAGATAGGCCCGTCTTGGGAGCATCCTGCCCCTCCCTTTTATTAATTTCTAAATACACCATTGTGGGTGCGGTTACTGGGTATACATGCAGGGTTAAGGATTGAATGTCTGTTCAAATCAATTTCAGAGAGGAAATGCAGTTACTGATTTATATGTGATACTCACTTTGATCATATTCAAGACCTAGGCATTTTCGAGCAAGCCGATTTTTGCGAGTTTCACAAAAATAGGCAGACTCACTCAGGCGTAAAATATTGTCAGTACTAATAGTGTCATCCCATGAAACAGACCCTCACCCATAATTGTAGAAGAAAAAATATCGGTATTGTGAAATTATGATTTCAAAGGATATTTTCAAAGTGTGTACTTTTTTGGATACGCACTGTAGAGTCTACTCAAAACTTTTTCTGACAAGCCCCCCCCCCCCCCCCCCCCGAAAAAAAAGGTTAATTTAAAAAAATAAACCAAAATACAGGATGTTAGGGATCTGACTACTTCTAATAGGCTTTGATGAAGTTGATACATTTTTTATTTCTAAAAATAGTCTAGTGCAAAAATGCTTTAATAAACTTGTGTTAACTCCAGGGAGCTCTTCCGCCAGTGTTAGCCTCGGAATCATATGATTGGGCGAAACTAAAATTTTTAGATAAGGAGGCACATCCATTACACTTTTATTGTAGTTTAGATATTTGATTTGATATATTTCCTGCACACTCAAATTTCTACAGCATCTATCTTACTAAAATGTCATTCTTCAATGCACTACATAGGCACAAAACCAGCTCAACCAGTTTCTTAAATTTTTTCCTCAGATGAAAAATTCTTTTTATTTCATGTCAAACACACCAATAGGAAGGCAGACAAGGACTAAAAGCGGGGATACGGAATCAAGGTGTTTCTCTGTGCACAGTGTGCTTTTATCTTGCCTCGGTGAATTAAGGATGTTTCCCTTTTCATAGTTTATTATTACTATTGTCGTTGTTGTCATCATCGTCATCATCATCATCATCATCATCATCATCAGTAGTATTATTTGTATTATCATTGTTGTTATATTGTAATGTGAGTTGAGTGTCTCTGTATAGAAATTTGCATTATACATTTAAATCAGGGCTCCACAAGTGGGTGCCAAAAATATAAGTCCGGACCCCAAACTTTAAAAATTTCAACGTGAGTTCAGACTCTCATAATTCCAGTCCTGACCCCCTTTTAAAAAAGTTAGTGTACCATTATTATCATAATTATTTATTGCCTTTCGTGACTTTTTTGTCCAATGAAAAGTCGTCTGGTATCAAATTTGTCTGAACCTATCTAGTTTGTTTACTACCCAACTACATGTATATGTAGTCTAATATTATTTTGCCCACCAGACCGATACACCAAGCTTGTCTAGTATCCACTTTCTTTATTCCTGCCACTTGTGTTTGACCATAGATGTGTAAAGACATTCCAGACAAATCCTATGTCCAGACTCCAGATATATCTGTGTACCTTCACGTACATGTATGTCCTGAGGCCCATTGGTCTGATCAAGGAGTTCATACCCAATAAACCTAACTGTTCTGGCATGGTCCTTTCAGATGAAAATAACCACAAACTACATGTATGTACATGTAAGTAGTATTAATATGTATAATTGCACTTCATGTTGTAAATGCATGGGCTATTGGTTTTGGTGGTCAAACAAAGAAAAACCAAACTGTTAATGGTACCCTTATTGGAAGTACAACTCATTAGTTCAATAGCTATAGTATGTATGTCACAATGGACACTCCCATTTTGCAGACAATGTTTGCATTATATTTTTATACATTAATGGTTGTATTTTAAACTATGTCCATGTACATGAACAGTATGCTCTATCAATATAAACTGTTCACATGTGATAACTGTATCATTTCATAGAGAAAGAATTCATACAGCTCACAGAATTATTATATGGTAGATTGTACTGTGTGTGTTTATGGTTGATACCTGTTAAGCTATCAATGCATCATCTGTCAGAAGAAATTTCTTCAATGCTTCTACTTCTAGATCACAGAAAAAACTTGTTACATTTGCAAAGTAAACCTAATAGACGGTAGACCATTTTATTTTTATAAATTGTAATGTGTATTACTGTAGTTTTACTGATTTGTCAAATGTAAATTTGTCATTCTCTATCACAGAACAGTCTCCCAGCCACAGATATATAGATCTGTGAATTGATGTGACAATGTCACGAAGTGAATCTGAAGATAAGGCTGAAAATGCACAAGACATAGACCGTGAAACCAGAAAATGGGAACGGAGGCGAAACTTGTCTTCATTTTGGTTAGTATCGCAATCAGTGGCGTATCCAGGGGGTGGCGCAACAGATGCCCCCCCCCCCTATTGGCCGTTGTAAAAAAAAAAAAACTAGCAAAAAAAAAAAAGTTGTTCATTAAATAGGCTTCATAATTGGTCACATATAGGATTATTTTGCATCTCAGCCCTTCTTCAGAAGCAGAAATTTTCCAAATTGCTGTCCTGGGGGAGGGGTCCAAGGGGAGGGGGTGCCCCCTCCCCTTAGACCCCTCCCCCAGGACAGCGATCAATAATGCCTGGCGCCCCCCCCCCCCCCCCCCCATTGGGAAATGCTGGATACGCCCCTGGCAATCGAAATTGTGTGATTTATTTTTCTAATGTACATGAAATCACAAAGATCTGTAGAGGAAGTTTGAGAAATGAATAATTCAAAAACGAAAGCAAAACAGGCTGATTCAGTTTAGTACTGTAACATATACATTTGAAATAGTTTTTTTTCTCTCTCTCGTTTATTACCATATCAACTGTTAAAAATTAAATGAAGTCGGGAATTTCTCATGGGAAAACTTGTGTAAGGGGTACAATGTATTATTCATTGCTACAGTTATTAGTAAATTCCAGTTTTACAATTACCAAGATGTTATCTGACACATCTGAAAAATGTGTCTACTCCATAACTGTATTTCTCCTCTCCTTTTTATTATTATTATTATTATTATTATTACTTATAACGCGCTTTTCCCATTAGGCTCAAAGCGCTTACAATAAATTAAATCATCTACAAACTATAAACTATCGAAAAGATGTGTTTTTAATGCCTTTCTGAAAATTATTACTGATGAAGACTTTCTAATAGAAAGTGGCAAATCATTCCAGTATTTTGAAGCTGACACAGTAAACGTTCTATCACCAGCTAATGTTCGAGTTACTGAATATGTGAGGCGGAGAGGGTCACTGGCGGACCTTAGTAATCTAGTGGGCTTGTATAAACTCAGACAGTTAATTAAATACTCTGGAGCCTGGTTATTAAGTATTTTGTAGACAAACAAGAGTAATTTGAAAATTATTCTTTGCTTCAAAGGAAGCCAATGTAGTGAGTTCAAGAGTGGTTGAGAAGGGTGGTCTCGAGAAACCTGTAAAATTAATCGTGCTGCCCAATTTTGTAATCGTTGAATACGAATCAACTGATTAGAGGGAATCGTAGAAAGGAGTCCATTGCAGTAATCAATACGAGATAGAACTAGAGAACGGACAGCATTATGACAAGCAGACTGATCGATGAACCTTCTGATTCTAGAAATGCTCCTTAAATAAAAAGTAACTGTTTTACAGTTTTTTTTCCTTTTTGTAGCTCAGATGGTTTTTTCCTATATTATATGACTTATGTAACCAACGTTTATTATCGATAGTTTCATTATGATTTTCTGTATATAGTTTTTTCCGTTGAGTAAGTCTTGTTTTCACGTTTATGTAATCTTCGCCTACTTTATAAAAATGTTATGTTTTATTTTGCTACTTTAGTACATTCTTATTACTTGTCGTACGTGTACGATAGTCTTGTAGCCGTACTAATGTGTTTTCTTAGTGTATTTTTTAATCAGTTATTTAGGTAAGGACCCCATTGGAAATAAGCCATTTCGGCTTTCATGGGCTATCCTGTCATGGTACCTGGTTACGTTTGTATTGCAATATACCTGACGAATAAATCAAATCAAATCAAAATCAAATCAAATTATGAATTCTCCTTTTCACTTTTGAGCAGAATTGTGCATTCACATCCTTCAGTTCACAAACGAAACTTCAGCTTTCATTAAAGACCTCTTTATAAGTATTACTTTAACATTATGTACTTTAACATTTTGTCATTTCTTGCTGAAAGTCTTTTGCAGAAATGTATCATTATACCTACATGTAGTTCACAAGGCTAATTGATTATTTAATGTAGTGAAAAAGCATGCATGATTTTTCTTTTTTTTGGGGGGGGTGGGGGGGGGGGGGTGGGGGGGGTGGGGGGGGTACAGTAGAGGTCTTGGTCCAGTGTAGATCTTTCTGTTTCGCTATTACATTAACGCTTTTTTTTCTTAAGCCTCTTTATAATTAAAATGATACCTCTCGTCTTAAATGTTTTTTTATACAAACCTGTTTGTAAGATGCATTATGTCTTGTTTTCTTCTATATACTAGGGTGCTAGGTCTGTGTAACAACTACGCCTATGTCGTCATGCTCAGTGCAGCTTTTGATATTCTGGGAACAGATAAAACGTCACCTACTGAACCACCTCCAGTAAGTGCATTCTTAATTTGTCATTGAAGTTTCACCAGCAAATTCAAAATAAAATCAATACATGTAAGAGTGTATTGTGTTAGCTCAAACTCATTATTTAGAGTCTTTTGGTAGTTGAATTGGTTTCATTAGCATTCATTGGGCTGAAGAAATCTTATGATGTCAGTAACCACATACACTGTAGGCCTATACCTCTGTGATCATATTTTTTAATCAAGCATGTAAGTTTTTTCTTCAATTCATATTTTGCAAGGTGTAAGATTGTCTCATTTTTTTTTACTGATACGAATTCTAGAAATCCCAAATCTACCAACTTTTAATTGTGCATAATTCTAAGTCACATTATGCCTTTAATTTGAATTTTCATGTGATTTAAGAATGATTTGTGATATGATGTGTACCAGTGTACATTGTGGATAATACCTTATGACATGAACCCTGATTACTGTGCATGATAAACAATTCAGAATTACTTCTAAATAAGGCTGTACGATATCGCATTTTGGGATATTTCGATAATCGTCGGCTTCAGCATCGCCACCACCCAAAAATGTGCATTTCCATTCACCTAAAATTCAGCACAACTGGAGACTGTTACCCGCCTAGTCACCGACCATCCTACTTCAAAGTAAAATATCATATTGTATTTAAATTGAATAAAACATTCTGATTCATAAGACAATATAATTACAACATTTTTAACAAGAGCTGCATTTTTTTCATCACTTTAAAAATGCGGGATGCAAGGGAAAATTCAAACTTTGCGGTACAGACTCATGTTACCTACATGTAGATATGCTGGGCTGCTTGTTGAATATTCATGAGTTCACCTGCTACAGTGAAAAAAATATAATGTCTCATAGTGGCTGTCCGTTCTGGAGTACGTCTTTATGTCAAAACTCCTCAAAATTCATTATACCCCGCCAAACGAAGTTTGAAGGGGGTATATAGGAATCAGTCGATGGTTGGGCGGTCGGTCGGGCGGGCGGTCGTTCGGTCCGTTGCAAATCTTGCGGATCGAACTACTTCCTCAGTTTTTGACCGAAAGTCATGAAATTTGGTACACACATTGGTCTTGGTGGGAAGATGTGCAAGACATATTTTTCGGATCAGTCAGAATCTGCGTTGCCATGGTAACGGCATATTTATGGCAGAAAATCAAGGAAGACAGCTTGCGGATCGAACTACTTCCTCAGTTTTTGACCGAAAGTCATGAAATTTGGTACACACATTGGTCTTGGTGGGAAGATGTGCAAGACATATTTTTCGGATCAGTCGGAATCTGCGTTGCCATGGTAACGGCATATTTATGGCAGAAAATCAAGGAAAACAGCTTGCGGATCGAACTACTTCCTCAGTTTTTGACCGAAAGTCATGAAATTTGGTACACACATTGGTCTTGATGGGAAGATGTGCAAGACATATTTTTCGGATGAGTCGGAATATGCGTTGCCATGGTAACGGCATATTTATGGCAGAAAATCAAGGAAACACATTGCGGATCGAACTACTTCCTCAGTTTTTGACCGAAAGTCATGATATTTGGTACACACATTGGTCTTGGTGGGAAGATGTGCAAGACACATTTTTTCGGATGAGTCGGAATCTGTGTTGCCATGGTAACGGCATATGTATGGCAGAAAATCAAGGAAACACCTTGCGGATCGAACTACTTCCTCAGTTTTTGACCGAAAGTCATGAAATTTGGTACACACATTGGTCTTGATGGGAAGATGTGCAAGACATATTTTTCGGATGAGTCGGAATCTGCGTTGCCATGGTAACGGCATATTTATGGCAGAAAATCAAGGAAACACATTGCGGATCAAACTGCTTGCTCAGTTTTTGACCGAAAGTCATGAAATTTGGTACACACATTGGTCTTGGTGGGAAGATGTGCAAGACATATTTTTCGGATCAGTCGGAATCTGCGTTGCCATGGTAACGGCATATTTATGGCAGAAAATCAAGGAAACGCCTTGCGGATCGAACTACTTCCTCAGTTTTTGACCGAAAGTCATGAAATTTGGTACACACATTGGTCTTACTGGGAAGATGTGTACAACATATTTTTTTGATGTGTCGGAAGCTGCGTTGCCATGGAAACGGCATATCTATGGCAGTAAATCAGGGAAAAATCTTGCGGATCGAACTACTTCCTCAGTTTTCGACCAAAAGTCAAGAAAGGCTGTTGTCACGGGGCGGGGGTATTAATCATCATCTTCAGTGATATTTCTAGTTATTTCTGTGGGTTGTTTTGGGTACGAATAGTATGATTTTGCAAAGTAAGGTATTGCTTTCGGTAATTTTGCATTGTTGCTTGCTTACATGGTATTTTTGTATTTTAAAGCGTAGTTTGATCCAATCTCGTTCAGTATATTGTACCAGTGTCTGCATGAAGCACAGCCTGTATTCACACCTTAGGCGTGCTTGTGGACACCTTTGTGACTTAGCTTGCGTCTTTCTCTTTGTCGGAATACTTCACAGATCCTTCACGATCTCTTTCATGTTTATTTATGACATTATAATATTTCCTTAATCATTTCTAAAACTCGCTAGCGTACCTGTATCAACAATATTTTTTCAAATCGCTTGAAGGCGGTATGTACGTATTGGCAAAATTCAATATCGAATATTCATTAGCATTTCAATATTGCGATATTTTGATATTATCGTGATATCGTGCAGCCCTACATGTACGGCTAAACTTTTTATGCTAATACCTTAGTCGCACTGCCAAACCGACTCTACACCAATTTCAAACCTATTAATTCTTTTCCATTTGGTAATTTTTTGGCTCAGTCTGCTGTTGGTATGGTTAGTGTGACTGGGGTATTAGACAGAGTACAATTTCACTGCAGACTGCAGTATTTAGCATTGCCTTTAAACTTATGCATCATATTATATATTCTCTAATTAATATCTCTTATTATTTTGCTCAAGGGCTTTCTTTACTTGTACATGTATCATTCTTACTTTCACTATAGCTTTTCATGACAAATGGCATTTAATAGGTTGGTTGATTGAATCCCGTGAATATACGTACGTGAGGAACAAAATAAGTTCAGACACTTTTTTCATTTACAATGTACATGTAGGTGTGAATTATGACATTGGTTACTTTCATACGAAACTGTCATTGATAAATTGTAGCTATTATTTTATATCTCATTTATTACTTTTATTCAGCCAACGATTATTTCTGTGATACTCTGTAGTGGGGCCCTTGTTTTCTTGACAAAGACATGTAGTAAACTGTAATAGCTGTGTTAATGATTCATAATTTAAAAGTGACAATCCAAACTCTCTTGAGCATCACTCATTTTGTGCATGTATAAAGTTGTAATGTGGAATGGAGACAGATTCAGCTTACATCGTAGGAATGCCAATTATTTCTTGGGACTTATCATTTCCTATGATGCCTTTGTGAAAAGTGAATCACCTTGCAATTGAAAATCAAGTCATCTGGTTTTTATTTTTTCATGTATTTATTTTTTTTCATTTATTTATTCCATCATTTTCAAAGAGCATAAAGCATTATGGTAATAAAACTGTGACAATGTTTTTTGGTCATAGGTGCCGGTTTCTTGACCTCGGCAGCATCAACAATATTTGAAATGCTCTCTTTTCAAAATGCATATGTTCAATTTCCATGAAACTTGCACAGTAGGGTTTTAGAGTATCACAAGTAATGTGGAACAAATTTCAGGTCAAAAGTCAATTGAGTTCCAAAGACTAATAACCTGTAAGTTTTTGAAAAGGCAATAATTTTGACATTTTTAAAAACTTTAAGCCCTATTGCTAAATTATAAACAAATATGGTAGGAATCATTCTTAGGGCAAGGAGACTTCAATTTCTTCAAACAGGGTACCTTTCCCCCAAGGGGGCTCAGAGGCAGCACCACTAAAGTGCCCCAGTGGTGAAAATGAGATATTTTTGTAATATGTGGCTGGGTTCTAACCAAAATAGGTAGGAATCATCCTTAGGCAAGAAGGATCTAAAATAATCCAGATGGGGTTCCTATCCCTCGAGGAGTGAGGGGGGGGGGGGGGGGCTCTGGGCTCCACCCCAAGATCCCCAGTGGCAATAATTTCACTTTGACCTTTTTTACTTGTTCTTTAAAACCTATCGCTTGATTGTAACCAAACTAGGTAAGAATCATTATAGGGGAAGGAGACCTTAAGTTGTTCAAGTATAGTACATTGTCTTCGATGGATCTGAGGGACAGCACTCCGAAAGTGTCCCAATGGCAAATTATTTTCGTGTACACATATTCTGCTTCTTCAAAACGAATGTATGATGGCACATATTAATGAAACAAAAAATTAATTCCTTAGTACTGCTGAAGAGAAACAATGATACATGTAATACTTATTTACCCTGTATTTATTTATATATTGTATTATGTTTTAGGTCACATTGCATACTGTAGAATGGAGTAATCTCAATGTTTCTTCTCAACCCATCAACCCATATGACTGTAACTCTGAAAGTACTGCTGTAAGTTATTCAAAACCTATTTTACATGAATGAATTGGCAACGACAACCATAATACACTATTTTTTTCTGTGGATAAAACCAGAGGCGGATCTAGAATTTTTTTAAAGATGGGGCTCAATAGTCAGAAAATTTCTGAAAAAAATAAAACAAGTCATTAGATTTTTTTTGTATTTTTTTTTTTTGGTGGGGGGTGTCTCGGAGTTATGTACTTATCGTATGCCACTTGGGTTTCAAAGGGGGGGGGGGGACATCTGGCCTGGATATAAAAGTATTCCCAACATCTGTTTCGGTGTATCACTTGAAATTGCCTACCAAAGGGTATATGTAATAAAAGTCCCTATATACATGTATTTACCTCATAAACTGTCAGGCTCGTGATACTTTCATAATCATGTTAGGATATGTATATCAATAAATCAGTGACAAAACATGTAATTATACACCATACGTTGAGAACCCACTCTTATTTTAGTTTCTGTCATTCATGAAGTACATCATGCAGCAACATGATATGCTACAACTTTTGCAACAGGATGGATACTAGCAGGTCCAAGTAGCAGGGAATATAATAATTTTAAAGTATTTATAGATTGAATATTTTATTTTACAGAATTTATACCGTTATTGGAGAACCGCATGAAAAAGAAACCACAAAAAAGATTGAAATGTCATGGAATTCTGTTCATATCATACAAGGCACACATTTCATAGATATCATAATTTTGAATCATGAATAATGAATAATCGTGAATATTTTTACTTTTATTATTTATTGCTACGTATATTATGTACTTCGATGTGGAGAAAGGTATAGTCAGTTTTTATCTTTTATTTTGATTCAGGTTATCTTGGTGGCTAACATTCTTCCAAGTCTTGTGATCAAATTAACATCACCCTGGTTTGCAGACCTCATTCCTTACGAGTAAGTCATCATTTGGTAGCAAATGTAAATTCATTCATTCCAGCAGTTGCCCAGTTGCTTCATATTTGAAATAATTCTTTACTGTACTTCCCAATCATTATTCAAATGAAATGGAGTTGCACAGTACTCAGTGGAACAGAAATAGCAAGAAATATGTAATATGTCATTTTGGTAATTTAATTTTTGTTACTGGTACTAGATGGGATCATTGATCATACAAGAATTCCAATAGCCAATATGTTGGATATTATAATTATAAGTGACATTTTTATCAAACCAAGGCCATTCTAGACACTAGCAATTAGGGTTTAGTGTTTAATATGCCTAATACAGGTATGTGCATGCAACGTACACACAATCTACGTACTGTGCATATACATCTATATAGTACATATTTGTATAATTATATTTCCAGTACCACTTTTCCTACATGTATGTCCAGCAGTTTTATATTCTATGAGCAAGAGCTGTTTATATTAAAGAGTTTAGTTCCTCAAATTGCTACATGATTACTAGAAGTACATCAGCTACATGTATGTATAGCCATGACCACAATAATGATTTCAAATATATATTCATTTACGCCTAATGATTGACATGGGTTCAATCATCTCAGCAAAATCGTTCAGATGGTTGTCCAATTTTCTTCAAACCTTTAAATCTGAGATTCTTAGGTAAACATGGAACAGATTTGTTTTCGTAAACAGGAGTACAGCTCCGTCAGAACTTGTACAGAATTGAAAGCAATGGAATATATATTTTTTTTGAGCTGTAATGTGTATTATATGTATGTCTGCTCAAGCTTTTAAGATTCTGTCAATGAATTGGTGCATATGTTTATCTTGTCTCCCATTTCAGTGTACGGATAGGTTTATGCGTCGTTTTTACTGCTGCAAGTCTCGTCATTGTTTCCTTTGCCAGAGCAATTCCGTTGAGTATAGTAGGTAGGAACATAATCATCTTCTCATATAAAGAAAGAGCTTACACCTGAACATGATGAGTGTGAAAAAATGATTATCTTATCTAAGTGTTATTTCTTTTTCTGTTTTGCAACACTTTCATTCCAATCTTTCAAACATGTATCAGAAATAAGTTTTTGTGAGATAAGATTTTGTTTTCATTGTGGTTTTATTTCTTATTGTTCTTATGGTACAGTCTACCATGATATTGCATTCACAATGAATGTATCCATCTATATATAAAAGACAAGCTTACCTTTATCCCAAAATGTTGGATACAATGTCAAAATTAGGGCGATTAATACTCTGAAAGGACAAAGGACCCTTTTTCATTTGATGTTTGTAGCTTTTCTTGGTAAGTTTTATTATATATTCTACCTCTCCAGCAGCCTTCTTGTTTGCATTCTCGCTCTTTCTTGCAATTTCCAAACTATATTTATATTTCTTTTCCCAATTCCTTAATATCAAACGATGCAAGACTATATGTCATGTACTTACTGTCATGAAATAATGCACTTTTCTCTTTTTTTAAAATCCTATCTAGGTGTAATATTTGCGTCTGCATCAAGTGGTCTTGGGGAATTCAGTATTTTGAGCATGGCAACATTCTATAATAAGTAGGTGAACCATTTTGACTTCTTACCCTGTGTTTTGAAATAAAATTCCTCTATTGGAAACTACTGCAACACTTTGTTTCTCTTTAGAATTTGATGGGACTTATAATCAGATAGGCTACTGAATTTGATTCTGATGACATATTTACAGATATTTCACAATTTTACATAATCTTGTTAAAGTGAGCCTATACATGTAGTTTCAAAATATATGCAATTTGTAAATATAATTTCATATTCCTAGGTTTATTTTTGACTGCTTAGCCATACTTCTTAGAAAATTTCTGTACATATTATGGATTGTTACATTATATGATGTTATCATACAAAGAAACTTCAGACAAAAGACCATTTAAAACTATTAGATTCATTGTATTCTTGAATTGAAGTAGATAATTATGATTAATGAATTATCAAAAATTGTGAGCAACTGAAATGGTTTGTGTGTTTTGGGGGGCGTTTGGGGGTTGTTTTGGGTTTTTTTGTTTTTTTGTTTTTTTTGGGGGGGGGTTCATAAAGTGGTAATGATAAAAATAATGTAATAATAATGGTTTCTTATAAAGCGCTTTACCAGAAACAACTGACCAAAGCGCTTACATTATTATTACCCCGGTCAATGGATTCAAGTACTATTGCACACATTATTATAACCCATAGCAGTTCAGAGTTTTCTTATTAAAGGTCTAAAAAAAAAAAAAAAAATCAGTTTTCCCTCCTCAAATTAGCAATAATTATTCATATTTCTACTCGTACATAGTTTAAAGAAGAAAAAAAATGTTTATCAAATGAAGCAATGTGAAAGAAAATTGCAAACTCTAATAGAAAATTTGTACACCAAAAAATAGTGATCATACATTTTACTCCAAGTTGCCAATTTAGAGACTTCAGTGATTAGTTTCAATTTAATTGCTCTTATTCATGAATGACACGACATACTGCATTGGAAATGACCTCAAAACTTTCTCTGATTTTTGTTCTTTCTGCTCATGTATAATGTGTAATACCTAGCATTCTGGATCAAAAGTTAATGCAAAGATGTCACTAAAAGGAGACACTGTACTGCTGTGGGTCAAAGTGCACAATCTCAACTCCCTGGGGAGCATTCCAGCTAATCGCCATTTTATGGGCGCGCACATGCTAATCCAATCACATTGACCCTCACTTCCTACCGGGTACCCATTTAGCACCTGGGTGGAGACTGGAAAATGTAGATTAATGTCTTGCCACAGGACGCTAGTGCCATGCCGGGGTTTGAACCTGGGACCTTCGCATCTCTGGTCAAGTGTTCAAACCACTCGACTAAGACACTTCTGATAGCAATTTTTGTACATTTGATTGACAGGGATGTTATATCCACATGGTCATCAGGAACAGGAGCTGCTGGAATATTTGGTTCATTAAGCTATGCTGGGCTAATAGCTGCTGGGTTATCACCAAGAAACACTATACTAGTTATGCTGATTGTACCAGTACTCATGGCATTCAGGTTAGTTTGATTAAAAATTCTAACATATCTGTAAGGTAATCTTGAAGTGTGTTTTTTTTTTATTTCAAGAGAATTTGGCTGATGTCACTGTGAATTGTTTGTCAAGCAGTATAAGATAGATTGTTTGGACCAGCAAAAATTACTAGAAATCACATTCACATTCACACAGCAATACCACACGTTCACATGAAATATGCATGCTTTATTGGTCAGGATGACCAGCTTGATTAATTTTTGTTTCCTTTCTTTTAAAAGATTAATATACCATGGGCTCTATTTCATAAAGCTTGTTATGAATAACAACTGCCACATTTCTATGACAAATATGCTCCCAGCAATGATTTTGGGAGCTTTATGTTCATTATTGTAACTTTTTGATACTGAAAGCAAGTTTTCTGAAATGGGCCTAGATGGAGAGTAGATGAACTCTGTACAGATAAACACAATAAGAAAAATTGTGGTATGATGAAACATCACTGGACTAAATGGCAATTTACCAACCCTAATACCTGCTCTCTGAATTCTGATTTTCTCCCAATTAAATAGGCATTTCTTCAGATTTAGTTACAATTTATTCAACATATTCATTTTACAACTGTTGTCATGATTTTTTTTTTTTAATTTTACAGTGGACTAGTTGATTAAAGATAAAGTTGAGTTCTGGTCATGCAAATACATTGTGAAAGAAATTGTCTCGAAGCAATGAGGAAAGGTTGATCGAATCTAAATAAGAATTAGTGTTTACTGTGAGGTTTTGGAAGCATCAAATTGATAAGAAATGCATATATGGGACTGAACACACATATATGGCATGAATGTTCAGGCCGAACACTTCAGCTACAGCCATGGACAAGATTATTAGACCAAGAATGGTTACTGATAGTGTTATTTTTGTGGTAAGAAGAAAATAAAATATCATAAATTCAAGGTATGATTGCTGGAATTTGGTATTCATTCAATGAAATACAAAGGCAGTTAATTTTTATAAGTTTGTATGCATATTATAGTACCCTTATTACAGAAGCTTGGTCTAATAATTTTTTCCAGGTTGTATTTGGTGTTATATTTCGAATATGAGGGCATTTGAAGAGCAATCCTTTTCAGTTTACATTTCTGTTATGACATTCTTCCAAACTAACAAAGAAAGAATGAGAAAGCTCACAAATTATATTTCAACTTTACCGGAACTCAACCTTCCCTTTAAAGGCCAAGTCCACCCTAACAAAAAGTTGATTTGAATAAATAGAGAAAAATCCAACAAGCATAACACTGAAAATTTCATCAAAATAGGGTGTAAAATAAGAAAGTTATGGTATTTTAAAGTTTCGCTTAATTTCGCAAAACAGTTATATGCACATCCTGCTCAGTATGCAAATGGGGGAACCAGTGACGTCACCCACTCACTATTTCTTTTGTATTTTATTACATGAAATACGACATATTTTAATTTTTCCTTGTTATAATGTGAAACAAGGTTTGATTCCTCGCTGAACATGTGTAATTGCCATTGTTGCAACCTATACACAATTCAGTGAGAGCTTCCTAATTGTGAAATCTGCAGAAATTAAAATATTCTATATTTCACATAATAAAATACAAAAGAAATAGTGAGTGGGTGACGTCACTGGTTCCCCCATTTGCATACTGAGCAGGATGTGCATATAACTGTTTTGCGAAATTAAGCGAAACTTTAAAATACCATAACTTTCTTATTTTACATCCTATTTTGATGAAATTTTCAGTGTTATGCTTGTTGGATTTTTCTCTATTTATTTAAATCAACTCTTTGTTAGGGTGGACTTGGCCTTTAAGGATTGAATTCATTCATGAAAAGGGTACTGATCTATGGACTTGTGAAATTTACTGAAGCTATGAACATATAATGGCTGATTATCCCCCAGTTACTGGTTAGTCTTGGTGAGAGTACCAGCAATACAAAGGTGCACTTGGGGAAGGCAATCCCATATTCAGTATCCTCCACTACTAGAACAGACTGAAGACAATGCTGAGGATACCGATGTTCAAGAAACAGAAGTTTCACATTTGTCGTGGAGAGAGAAGTTAGTTGTCATAAAGGTGAATGATAATTGCATCTATCCTTTTTCTTTACTGTTGATTAGAAGAACTGGAAGCTGGTTTTATTGTTGGCACTCAGTTTGCCTGCTGGCAAGTCTGCTTTGCATGCCATGTTCATCAGTCTGAACCTGAAATATGCAAGAGTTGAAAATATGATTGAATGGTTGCTCTCAGAAGTTTTGTGTGATGATCTATTTTTGATCTTCAAATGTAAAATCTCTCTTTGATAATCTAAACTTATATGTTAAAACAGTAAATGGTAATCTAAGAATAAGTCTTTTTTTTTAAATACACTTTATGATTAAAGTGCATGAAAAGAAGTTTCATTAGAGATGCACATAAAGAGATTGAAAGGCTTAATATTGAGTCTCATTCTTTTTGCTATTGATATGTTGATATGTAGATGTGTAGAGTTGGAGTAGCATGTCTTGTGCTATTTGAATTGTAGCTTGAATAACTCCCAGCCACCCAATGTGAAATACTATTAAGTGTATGAGTTAAAATCTTAATGTCATATTTACACATGGTTATCTCTGTTATACTCTTCACAGTCCTTACTCTACCTGATGCTCCCATTGGTTATTGTCTACATAGCTGAATACTTCATCAACCAAGGACTTGTAAGTTGTGCTCAGTAAAGATGTTGCTAACAATGAGGATTATGTGTTTTTGATTATTTTGCTTGGCTCTGTGCTGAAGTCTTCTGGATTGTAATTGTATTTTCTGGATTATAATTCAAGGATGCCAAAATACTACTTTCTTTTCTTCATTTGATATCCAGAGTGGAATAATGATGGAATAACCATCAAAAGTGCTATATGAAATCCAATTTTTTATAAGTTTATGGCAATGAGAGTGACAAACTATTAAAGTATATTTCACATTGCTTCAAAGTTGTATTGTGGATATGGCATGATATGGTGGACTGAGATTTTGAAAATTCTAGATAAGTGGGTTCATGTAAGAGAGAGTGGTGAGAGAGAGAGAGAGAGATATAGATAGAGAGAGGGAGAGGGAGAAAGAGAGAGGGGGAGGGGAGGAAGTGCAGTGAGATAGAGAAAGAGAGGAGGAGGAAGAAGGAAGAACAGGATGAGTGGGAAGAGGAGGGAAGAGGGTGGAGTGAGGGGGGCATTATTAGTTTTAATTAACAGTTCCACATGACCTCACTCTTCTTTGAATATTTTGGTGCACCATTTGTTGTTTATACATAATGTTACTTTAAAAGCTTCGTATCATATCATATAGGACCTTTAATAAAAGAATAAATTTAGTATTTTCAGAGTAATATTGAAATGTTTTCAATGATGAATTTTGTTTGTGACCATTTTATACCGTTTACCAATTTATTTTTTTCTTGTGCAGTTTGAACTGTTGTTTTTCCCTGATGCCTGGTTGTCACATGAGGCTCAATACAGATGGTGAGACTTGGAATGGAATTTTATTGCAGTTGATAATTTTCTAATCATCATTAGCCAGAAAAGATACAGATTTTTAAAAATTGTCTAAAAACTGTTTATGCTTGAAGCCAAGATGAAGTAAAAGGAAAAAACAAACATAATTTTTGAAGAATTGATTGTTGTGTAGAGAAAGAAATCTGAAAAATCAATTTTACTGCAATTATAATCAACCTCTTTTTGAATAAAAAAATTTTTGTTTTTTTTCCTTCCAAGTGTTACATGCAAATCTTTTGTATTACTACACAATCAATGAGAAGGAGTATCAACTTTACTCTCACCGTTTTATTCATTTATTTCTTTATTTTGGTGTATTTGATCCATGATTCTAGGTATCAGGTTATCTACCAAGTAGGAGTGTTTATCTCAAGATCGTCAGTCAACATTCTTCAAATACAAAAGACTTGGATTCTAGCAGTCCTTCAGGTAAGTCACCCTAAGGAAGAAGAAAGGGTTTCTTTTGTGACATAGCAATTGCTAGTTGGTAAGTTAGAACTGTATGTATGCAATGTTATATGGAGACAAAAATACTGTTTAAGAATTCTCCTCTGAATAGAGGAACTGGGAACCATCTTTTCATGGAATAATCAAAGGTTAGATAATGATTTGAATTTTGGAATGGTCGTCAAGTTTAAAACTAACAAAATCAATCGTACCAATTGATTGATCCTCAAAATCAGTCCTGGGACTGATTTCAAAATAGAACCATGTTACACTTGTTGCCCCATAATCAGTATGAATGCTTTTTCATTAGGATCTACATGTATATACATGTAGGGAACTAAACATTAATACATGTACCATATGACTGAAGGATAACATATGCATAAATGTTAAGGTATATTGCTGATCTGTACCAAATTACATGATGAAATTGTCAAGAGGGATGCAATACCTTAATAGTGGAGATGCTGTCATACAGCTTTCTACATTCACATCAAATGTAGATATGAAAGGTACTCATGAGGGGATTATGGGAGGTTCTTTGTCATACAGTTCTCTAATTCATATTAGATGTAGATGTGAAAGGTACTCATATGGGGTGAGGGGGGGGGGATTAAGAGTGGTTCTCTGTCATACATCTGTCTACATTCACATCAGATGTAGATGTGAGAGGTACTCATGAGGGGGTGAGGGATTATGGGAGGTCCTCTGTCATACAGCTTTTTACATTCACATCAGATGTAGATGTGAGAGGTACTCATGAGGGGGGTGAGGGATTATGGGAGGTTCTCTGTCATACAGCTTTTTACATTCACATCAGATGTAGATGTGAGAGGTACTCATGAGGGGGTGAGGGATTATGGGAGGTTCTCTGTCATACAGCTTTTTACATTCACATCAAAAGTAAATATGAAAGGTACTCATGGGGGAGGGGGTGAGGAATTATGGGAGGTTCTCTGTCATACATCTGTCTACATTCACATCAGATGTAGATGTGAAAGGTACTCATTTTTTTTTGGGGGGGGGGGGTGGTGAGGGATTAAGGGAGGTTCTCTGTCATACATCTTCTACATTCACATCAGATGTATATATAGATGTGAAAGCTAATCATGGGGGTGGGGGTGAGGGATTAAGGGAGGTTCTCTGGCATACATCTTTCTACATTCACATCAGATGTAGATGTGAAAGGTACTCACGGGGGTCGGGGGATTAAGGGAGGTTCTCTGTCATATATCTTCCTTCATTCAAATCAGATTTAGATGTGAAAGGTATCCATGGGGGGTGAGGGATTAAGGGAGGTTCTCTGTCATACAGCTTTCTACATTCACATCAGATGTAGATGTGAAAGGTATTCATGTGGGTGGGATTAAGGGAGGTTCTCTGGCATACAGCTTTCTACATTCACATCAGATGTAGATGTGAAAGGTATTCATGGGGGGGGTGGGATTAAGGGAGGTTCTCTGTCATACAGTTCTCTACATTCATATTGGATGTAGATGTGATAGGTATATGTGATGGGGGATGAAGGGAGGGTCTGTGTCATACAATATTATTTTCAGTTGAAGATTTACATGTAGGTAATGGTCAAGGAAGGGTGGGGTTGTAAATTCCACATTCCCATTATTTGATGTATCTTTTACATGAACACAAATGTATTCCCTTTAAAAAGGAATTTAAAAAAAAAACCGCTTTTGGACTTAAACAGTGCATTTACAAGATAAAGTAATTATAACAGTACATTTTCTTCAATTGAATTAGCATGAACATTGTTTAGTATTTTCATTTTCATTTTCAGATCGTGAACGTGGTAATCTTCCTGACCCAGCTGTTCTACTTCTATATTAATTCCATCTTCATCGTCTTTGTTCTTATCTTATTTGAGGGGTTGCTAGGTGGGGCAGCTTATGTCAATACCTTCTTCATAATAAGGAGAGAAGTAAGTCTAAAAATTTTATTAATTGTATGGAAGGAAACTTGTGAATTAATCATCAATAATCATTAATAACTGACATTTGAAGGGAAACATTTTGATGCTGTTAATTTACAAACCCTTCAGATGAAGAAAATTTTCCTTAATATATTTCCTCTAAGATGTTACATGAATGATATTCTGTTTTTAAAAACTTCCATTTTGAATTGCAAAAATTTATCAAAGTATTTGTGAAATACTATTGTTAGATCCCTCCCTTTATTTACCTACTAAGTGTTTGTATTTGTTAATGTTTTGAATATATTGTGAATCTTTCATATGTCCATCCATCTCCATCTTTCCATTCTAATATGAATTTTTGTGTTAGCTAGTTCAAAAAACGATAATCCTCCACATGATAATTGAATTTTAAAATTTTCTTTTGACCTTGGGTATGAAAATATTCAAAGTTTTATATCATTTACTGACTCTCTCGTTTAGCACTACGAATATCCACCTTTTTTCCCCTTAATGTCAAACATACTATGTAGATTTTGTCTTATTTCGTTGATATAATGTTGTTGTTTTGAGAATGTTTTGTTGCATTTAATCACTACAAAACAATTATGAAAGAGCTACAGAAAAATCTTCCATCGTTTTCTTACGATTCATATGATTTTGTGTGTCTTGTCACTAATTATCAAGCAGAATGAGTGCAATTTTAGGAAATAGAGCTGTTTACTAATTTTATGCATACTTCTTGAACAAAGGTTTCTCTTGAGGACTCAATAGCTTGCCAGAAGCTTGCCTGACATAGCAAGAAGTAATGTATGCAAAATGGTTTACACCCATAGAGATGCTATTGTGGATAGCAGGTGCACTAAATAGTTGGTAACTAGGGTTTTTGGAGAGAAACATGCATAAATTGAAATCCCATTTAATTGGTAAGCAGGTCTATTGTTAAAAAGTAATTTTGGGCTTTATCTCTATTCTCTTGCAGGTTGCTGCGGATAAGAGGGAATTTGCCTTAGGTGCTGCTACAGTATCTGATGGAACTGGCATAGCAATCGCATCAGTTATAGCCTTGCCAACACATACAGCCTTCTGCAATAGGGTGATGGTGAAATAAACGTCATATTACCTTTCAATGTGCTTCCACAAGATTTTAAAATACTGTTATTTTGGTCATCTTTCCATTCCCTACTGGGTATGTGGTGGGTTACTGGAAACCGTTCATTGTATCCCCTCCAGAGTTTGTTCTTTTCAGGTATATTTACTGTCTCAGCTTTTTGAGACAGCTCACAATAAACCATTGAAGTGAAGGGTGTGTCTGGGAAGTGGTATGTGCATCACACATTAGCGCTTTATTTTGTTGGTGGTTTGATCTAATCTCCCGACCTGACATGTAGGCTTACCATTGGGCAATATGCTAGCTGACATTCAAGTCCATTGGACTAGTCGGACATTACAGTGGAACTTCATTATAACAAACTCTGTGGGACCTCTTTATATCGAAACCTTGTTATATCGAAACCTTGTTATATCAGGACTAAAAACAAATGAAAACAAAGAAGCGCCACCTGCAGAATCACCTTGTTATAACGAGAGTTGTTATAACAGTGTTCTTCATAATGAGGTTCCTCTGTTTGTGATGTACATGTAGGGAACCATAGCACACTGCATGACATGCCCACACAGCACCAACTTTCCAGACATCCGATATACTTGGTAAATTATGTGACCCGCGAGTCATCATGGTTTATTGCTCTTCTGTGGGAGGTAGCGCTGAATTTTTTTCTCGCTGGAAAATCATGAGGTGTACTTGGTCTCCTGTGGAAATGTTGGGCTAACATTTGCTCCAGGCATCAATGATGCTAGATTAGGGCTATAGTTGTTATTACTTTTTAGGTTAGATTCAGAGCTTTACATGTATATGCAATATATTTATTATATTGAATGTGGTGTTGGTTCCATGCTATAAGTTTTGAATTTGTTTAGTTTTAGTATCTGCCCATGGAGCAGTTGCCACCAAAGCATATGCCTATATCCTACATTACTGGAAACATACTGCTTGTTTCTTGTTTTCTATTGATGATATAACAAAGTTAAAAGTCTGTTTATGGATATTACATTTATATTTTGTCAGAAATATTTGTTGGTAGTCTTTCAAAGAATTTTTTGTTTTAATCTCTGACTGTATTTTAATTTCTTATCAGTCGTAAGGGCATTCTGAGTGAGTTGAGACAGTGTCTCTTGTAAGCTTTAAAGGAATATTACTTACCAGATGTTGAGATATAACAAGTTCAATTAAAAGCTCGAACTTGAAAATAACAACTCCATTGTAACAAAGTTGTTGATCAACTTATTTTGGTAGAAATAACCTTACTTGCACAAATAAATATTTAGAAAAGTCTTTTCTTTTTTCTTAATTCGACATGTTGACTAATACGTGTAGTAAGTTTACTTTATATCACATATATATGTGCACATGAATATCTCTAGGTATACTTTACTTCTGCGGAATATAATGGTGAATATGGAGGAGCTAATGTCAAGTGCAATTTATTTTTAGGCACGTTATAGACATGTCATATTTTATGAACCAAAAGAGAAAATCTCTGACTTGCCGTATGCTTAAGTCACGAACGAGGTGTCTGATCTTCCGGGTTTTATTATGTACTATTTGTAAGAGATTGTGGTTTTTAATTATATATCACTGTAGACTAATTCACTTTTAAGAACACTAACCAAAAATCATATTTAGCTTTTAACCCCTTCTGTGTCATTTGATTTATGAACAGCAATCACTAATCATATTTCTAGAGTCAAATTTGGGGTTTTAGTTCTGTATTTCAATGTTTCGATTTAGTTTTAATGTCTTCCATGTGAACAATGTTCACAAGGCATGTACCTGTTCTGTATCAGGATGAATCAAATAGATATTTAGGCCAAACCTGTCAGTGAGCATTTTCATTCTGGGGGTGGGGGAATTAATTCTTTTATTTACCCGGGGGTAGCAACATCAGTATTAATTACCCACCATAGGCACAGAAGGATTTAACTAGGGGCCACCAAAATCATGATAAAATATGATCCTTGTTATATGGATTTTGTAACTAGTTGGCTGGCCAAGGAGAAAGGAGATGGATCTCAGAAATGGATCATTGAAACACAAGTTCAGGAAAATGGGCCAGAGAACCAGAAATTAATCAGTGTTTGAAATTCAAATTTTACCAAAGTCTCTAATGTGAGCAATATCTTGGACGTGTTTTTTTTCTATCGGATTTTTTCCTTCATTTGGATCACTAATAATACATTTCCTGTTGTTTTGTACACAAACTACATTTTACCAATTGCTGGAGTTGCCTGAAGCATACTTACAGTTTGTATTACTTTTGTAATTTATTGTAAAAAGGATATTTTGAATATTTTATGCACACAACAAATAGAAGACTTTACTCTGTATTAAGGATGTCATGCATCATGACCGAAACTCCATCGATTGCCCACATTGGAAGTGATTTCAGCTCTCAAACTTCTAAATAACTATTTCTGATTGATACAGATATGACATGCGTTTGTGGCTGAAGTTAATATTATAGGTAAGTCCTGTAACAAAATAAAGGCACTACAGTATATTTATGTAATGTTATCGAACAACCTAATGATAATACTACAACTGAAGGCAATAGAGTTTTATACTTGATGTTTATGACAAGTTATTGTATTTAAATTTCAAATGATACTATGTGTATTTAAAGTTTTGTTGAAGTTTTTATTGAAGTGGCAACTGTACTTGATCTATGTTAAACTAAGTGCAAAGCGAATGAACAGTTTGTTAAAAGGTGAATTTGCATTTAATTTGTGTCCTGTTCTGATAACATTTTGTGAATGCACATGGTGGAAAAGTGCTAAAAATTTGAAGCATTTCTAAAGACAAATATTCCACTCCATTTTCAGGTCTTAGAAATTTCAAGCATCTGAAGGATATTTTGTCATAGCCCCCCCCCCCCCCCCAAGTTAAATAGTATACTATTAATATATGGTTGGGAGTGCGTTGGTGCGATCTGGCAACACAAAGGTTTTTATCATGGTGTACTATACGCACGAGGCGCAATAAAAACCTGCGTGGTGCCGGATTGCACTAACGCACAAGCTCACAACCATGTATTAATAGTTTTATAAAACAGGTCGGCAACATGATCATGAAATCTATAAAAATGGTTACGAACCCCATAGAAACGCCAAGAGTCGCACAGTCATGGAGGCTGCCATTTGCTTTCCTGGATGACATCACATAAGCGCAGCTAACAAAAGTCATGCTTTTCAGCGCGCGCATGTAATCCCTGCGCTAAAATGACAAACTACGTGACTTCATTGCGTTTTAAATTTGCGTGCAGCTCAGCCGTGCATTAGTACCTTTTTGCCATGCGTTAGTATTTTTTGCACGGTCACGTGGTGTTATTTGACCAATCAGGATGGCTACATTCTTGAACCCGTTTTATAATAAACCTTAATTTGGATTGATCATGATATGAATTGATCATGATGCAAACTTCCATAGAAAATACAAAGCAAATGAGATTGATCAAGCATATGTTCTGTCCAGTAGTACTGGTGTAAAGTAGTTTATTCCTCTGTACAAATGACAATTTTGTAATATACAGTATTACACAATAAGAATATCAACTTCACTTCACGTATCATATTTAAACATGTTCTGTATAAAGCCTCTTTAGAAAAAGGGGAAAAAAGCAATTTCAGTAAATATATTATGTAAATTGGATAAACATAAAATATATAATCTCATCTCTAAAGGACATTCAAAAATTTGTGACACTAAAAATATTTGTTCTGTTTTCACAAAATACCTATTCAACAAGTCATTTGGTTCTAGAAAAAGGCTTGTGCAGCGTTGGAAAGCTGCTATCTTCAAATAAAATACAATCTAGAATAGGTTCATCAATGATGTATAAAAAGGCTGTTACACTCGTTATTTAATATTTACACATGCAATATTTGTATGCAACAATTTAATGCAGATAAGTACTATAATCTTGAGACATACATGAATTTTGAAAGAAAATAAATAATTTTTTTACAAGAATAATAAACTGATTTTAAATGTCTTTGATTTTCATGTAATAATGTACAGATGAATGATCAAGCAATGCACAATTGTATGTTCCCACTTCCTGTGCAAACTGAGGTCAATATAAGGTTTATAAATGTTATTTTTCCATATATCTTTTGTATTGCAACCTACAAGTCTGTTTCTGATTAAACAGATATTGAATAGATGTAGTGTAATACAAAAAACAAAAACAAAAAAAAATTGTATACAGAATGACTAAGTAGAGTGTCTACATAACAAAATGATCAAAACTTTTCATTTTCTGTAATGAGAGGTTTGAGGTAAAATAAAGCACATGTGAAACCAGCAAAATAAGAAAATGTTCTAAAAATTATAAATGTAAATCATATCCGATTTTGACACAATATCGTCAACATTGTTTAAAACATTTAGGAATAGTGCTTAACTGTACATGTATGTGCACAAGAATAATTCGCCATGGAAGTTCAACTAGTACATTTAAGTGTTAACTTGTTCTGTACTCTGATTTTACTACCTTGTAGATACCACATAAACGTTTGTACATGAATCACCACATCTTTAATAACCACAGAAATTTAATATTACATGAAGTATAAAACAGTTTTTATTTCTTCTAAAAGGTAGAAGAATGTCTAAATTCCACAAAGGTGGTTTGAGTTGGAATGAGGCAGTACTGATTATATCGGAGTACTGCAACCATATTTTGCGATGTGCAAGCTGTGTGTGCCTTTTCTTTTCAATTCAATGTGAAATAGCATAATTTCAAAACAAAGCACCTTGAAATAACATGTTTGACAGCTGATGGATTGAAATATAGGCAGTTGAAGATAAAAATAAATAAGGAATTATGGTTACGATAATATAATTTCTATTCAAAAGAACTTAAAGTAAACAGACTGAAGAACAATTGCATCAATTTCTTCTCTATTCAGTTTTCAAAGCACATATTTTGTCAATTATAAAGCTTTTTGGAAGAAAATGAGTATGCATTATAGAGTGAGCAAGTAGTAGTAAAAGAGTTGTTTTGTCTACTTATTAGAATGAAACAGCAAGAGAAAGAATAGATTTCACTGCATGACTAACTAGAATGTGAAAGTCACAACATCCTCACAAATATATTCTATCACTTCATTCTCATACACTGGTACATGACAAGTTTGTTATCTGCAGTCATATAACACTAAAATTAAGAAATGGAGATACATTCTTGGCAAAATGAAATATTTATCATACTCAATGAAGAGCATTCATCTTGGATAGCAAATGTATTTAGCAAGAGATTTTTGAGCTGGAAATAGATATCTAATAGAGGGAGTGGGAAATTAGAGATTGAACAAAAATGAGAGCATACTCTACATTTTACATCTTTCCATCATGGACAAGGGGTAGACAACGAGTAACAATACCCAATGTTAACCACAAAATTGTTATCTTGCCACCATCAAAATCTGTTCCTGTATGCCAATGAAACCAATACGCATAGTAAATGTTTGGTCCTGCTAAATCATACATACAAAAGAAAGAGTTGCAACAAATTGTTACTTCGCCATCAAACAATAGGTAAAAATCAGTAAAACTTCTCAAAATATTCGCATTAAAAAAAACATTGACATAATGACTTGATAGCACCGTGTAAAACCCAGCATTCTAGTCAATCTTGCACATTTTGTAGTTTTGGTATTGCCTCTATCACCACCTCCAGGCTATTCTTCTGCCATCTAGTCATCGCGTTCTTCAATTATTGCACCGATGTCGTCCAACTGGAATGGAAACAAAAAAAAATGGCTGGCTTACCACAAGGCATGTTCAGGGCCCTGTTTCACAAAACTAGTTATCAGTAACCCCCGCAACAGATCTACATGTATGACATATCTGCTCATAGCCAATCAAATGTAAGGATTTCAGTAGCTTATAACAATTCTTGTATCTTGTTATTTGATATCAAGTTTTATGAAACAGGGCCCACATACACAACCATTCCTGAATTTAAAATGTACTTTTAAAAAAAGTTGTTTTAATTTTTTTTTGCAGGGGGTAGTACAATTTTGGTTGACAATTATTTTGATGTCATCACTAAGACTAAATCCACTTAATTATCTTCATATGAAAAAAATGATAAGAAAAAAGAGAGGTGATAAGCAAGCATGGAGAGTAGGAAGCAACAAGATCAAATTTGAGGTATAAGAACGAAAGGTAGTGAAAGCTTACCATGTCTGTGTGTTCTTTGGTGTACTCATACAACTGATGAAGCATTCCTAGTCTGCTAAAATGTGAAGAGAATTCCTGATTGGGGGGGGGGGGAAGAGACAGACACAGACAGAGTTTATATATTTTCCATATCATATTTATATATCATTAGCCATTTTCAAAAAAAGACTCTTTAAACATTAGTAAAAATCTTTTTTAAATAGAGAAAAAAGATCAAACACTTCAATCTTGTATTGAATACGATGACATCGCATGCAATGTAACAGGCAGCATGGATAATAGTAGATGATGGCTTGCTTTAGTTGAGTCAGCAACATCTGCAGACTACAGAGCTGATAATGTCCCTACTCACCTTAGTTCTTGTCTATCTCTGCTTTTTATTGGGATAAAGGGGAAGGAGGGAGGGACACCTTTTGTACTTGATTGGTACATGCTCACCTTGGTAATTTGTTGGCTTGCTTCTTCAAGTTGAGATTGTGATACTTCTGGCAAGTCTGCAATGGCATTGTAGTAGCCCTCCACCATCTCTATATACCTTGGAAGCTCTGGTCTGTACAGGATTCTGTTCAACGATGCATCCTAGACAAAGAAAAACAATGGAAAGGAATCAACAACATAACTCTAGTCTGTACAGAAATATGTTCGTACAACTATTTATTCTATTCTCTATTTATATTGTACTGCAGGGTTGGCCGGTTCAGTTACGCAAAACCACTTTCCAAAGGCGCCCTGCAGTTTAACAAATCATTCTACATGAAAATAAAAAATAAATAACACTTGGGTATCATGGTATTATGAAAATGTACATATTTGAATAGCAATGTTATAATTCCACTGAGTCAAGATTTAAAGCTTTGTATAGTTTTTTTAAACTTATAAAGGGATGTACACGTCAGAGCATTACCAGGGAAAAGAAAAATAATGATTGTAAAGAATAATGAAATATGACTATGGTCTATACAGAATTATGTTGAATGATGCTTCATACCAAAAAAAAAATAATAGAAAGGAATTAAAATCATCTATCTCTGGGCAGTACAAGATTCTGTTCAATAATGCATCCTACGGAAAAAAAAATAATGAACATGGGATGCCGAAACAAAATATGGCATTAAACCATTTACATCAGGGACTTGCGACAGACCTTGGTTTTTTATTGGTCATCAAAACCGAAGTATTTTCAGAATGGTAAAAAACACAGGTTCATGCTCGAAACCAAAACCCCTTACCTTTACACATTATAACTAACATCTATATTTCAGGAAGCACCTCACAAAATCAACTTTCAAAAGAACTTTAATAGCAGCCTACTGATGTACAAAACATAGTATAAGGGGACTGGGTTACTGTGTACATCTTTTCTTGACATTTTTCGTAATGGAAATGGTGCTTTATAAATACCCAATATTATTATATTACTATTATTTTTTCTTTTTTATCCATACAGCTTTTTTCATAAATTGGGACAAATCTGATCATTTTACAATCAGCAATTAATTTACTGTAAAACCAGCAATGTTCACGACATGAAACTTTCACAAATTGGAAATAAAGCCATTTTCACTGCAAGAAACTTTTGTGATTTGCTAAAATTTAGAGTTATGTCAATGATTTTGCCGCATGAAACTTTCGCGAATCTGAACCACTCAAAATATTGAAGGTTAAATGCACTCAAAAGTTCTGTTTTTACAGAATATCCCCCTACACATAGGCGAATGCACATAATACCATACTGACCCATCTAAGACTTATTGGCTTGTGAAATTTAGAGATACACATTTAAATACTTCATATTTTCACAGTTTGAACACATTCACAAAATTTGTAAAAATTAAAATATCACAATCAATATCACATATATTACTTACTAGATTATAGGTTGGGATGTTCTTTTTGCATGCATGATCCAGCATGTTGGTGAGAACATTGATACAGTAGTCAGCTGTCCGAGATTGTTGCATATCAAAGATGAAGGATGGATGAGAGATGACCGTTACCCAGTAACGAAGAGCAAGGCTGCAAGACAAGGAAAACAGACAACAAAATAATACTCACTGATTACATGTATGTGTTAAGTATCAGATCACAAACATAGCTACATGTATGCAACAGAAAAATAAGTTGTCTGAGAGAGGAAATGAAAGAAAGAGACTTTTTCATTTGAATGTTTTCAACAGCAGGTTTACAGGACGAAATCAGAAATTTGAATTCACACAAATAAAAAACTGTGCATCAGATTATGAAAAGCCATTGTTGTCATGGTCTAGTGCACAGGTTTTTATTGTTATGTCCTCCACCATGGCTGCTTCTGGGAACCCTCTATACCAAGGATTACACAAATCAAGAAATTTTGATAGAATTTCTTTTGTTAATGACAAGAGTTGTGTATTGACTAAATATTGCACTTCAAATTGTTATGTTGATAAACTGTTATTCCTGTTACTTATTTATACGTATACAACTTGAAAAAAAAGGATGAGCAAGATTTGGACATCACCTCTCCATCAATTCACACTGTTGAATGTAGTGGTCTGAATTTATTTTACATTATGCTCCCACAAAGATCTACAACAAGCATAAATAAAGCAAAATGACCATTAAAAAAAAAAATGTTTTATTACCTATTAGTTTTCCAAGCTGCAGCTACATTTTCTTTGACATCACTATGTTCATCAGCCTGTTTATCAAAGAAGTCGAAGAGATGCTTGATGTGAACTGGCAAACTGGACTGTCCTTCGGGCAGTGAGAAGGTCGCAACCAGAAACTCATCTAGGAATGGCTGGACGGCATTCTGAAATGAGAAACAGAAGACAACATAAATGCGTATGTACAAACCTTGGCCAATATCTTACTGCGCCTTTATGGTTATGTGTTATGCTGCCCTCTGACAGGCATTGCTGTAAATGTCAAACCCGAGTTGTATAGCATCACCCCTCTGCGGCAGTGCTCAGTTGGCACTGTTAAAATGGCTCTGGGTTAAGGTAGCTATTTTGTGATTGAAAAATTGTCTTTATTGTTATGGTGGCAGCGGTGGGATATAAAGCCTTTCAGGACATGAATTGTTTAAGGGCTGACAGTCGCGGCCCTACACTGCAATTAGCCACCCGAAAGCTTTCACTCCGTCCTGCCTAATTTGCATAAAATAAAACATCTGTTTAGGTAAAACCGCTACAGGAGAGTCTGGGCTAAACTGTAAAATCTTGCCCTAGAAACCATGAAATGAAATGATTCAACTTCAAATGGAAGAATGAGAGTTTGTCTAACACGTCATTATTATCATTTGTAGTAAAACCATGTTTTAAAATGTGATAACTTAAGGAAATGAGATGCCCTTTTTTTTTTTTTAGCCTGAAAATGTTACAGTGTTTTTCATATTTTCCGTCATTGTGCAAGATTGAGACTTTCACATATGAAAAATCAAAGTATATCGAAAGTTTCCTCAAAATATCTTTTCATAACTCCATGTCGAATGGTTATGTCGGGAAAAAATTGAGGGCAATGTCATTCACGAACCCTTGATCGTTCATCGCGGAAGTCAGAATGTAGTCCCATGTACACTGGTACGTGAAAGTTGATTTCCACTTGGTGTAGTACCGTGAACCATAATACATACAAGATTATTCCCACTCAACTCTGTGTGTCGAGTAAAACATGCTAAGTTAGTATTGCCGAAACTGGGCAAAAATAGTGACATAGACCCATGATACGATTAATTATAGAGAAATCAATTGGGTTACTGTTAAAATATGGAGGTTTGCTGCCACTGTAACTCCATGCAGTTGTTTTTTTGTTTGGTTTCGGTTTTGAAACAGGAATTAAACAGCATGCAGCTGATCAGTGACATGATGTATTTGCTCACGAAAGAAGTTGGGATAGCGCATGCGCATAGAGGCGATCTCCGCTGCCTATAGTTGCAGCTTCCAGTCTTTTCATCTAAGTTCTCTACTTTTGAAGGCAGATTTATGGAAAAGTACTAATTGCGCAAACCCGAGAATGGGCAGGGAGTGAGAATGTACTCTGAAGTCTAGTAACATGGAAATTGTTGCAAATTCATGTTGCCCCAGACTTATGTCGGGGAAAACACCAAACCCATTTTCACCGTACTCTGAAACAGAAAAATACTCATATCTAAAAAAATACCCAACCATATAGAATGAAATTTATACAAAGCATAATATCATAATTTTGCATGTAATGTGCCCATATAATGGAGATACAAAAGGTGAATTTTCAAGGATTTCTGCTCCTCACTCGACGCAGGGCTTCGGTAGCCGTTAGGAATTCAAAGGCTTTTGCGACTTTACGAGGCTTTAATTGCAGTGTAGGGCCGCGACTGCTAAATTGATCACATTTTGTTCTTCAAATTGGCAACAGCAATATTTTTCTTTTAGTGCTACATGTTTTTAATGAGATGTAATGTCTTTAAAACAATATACATGGTTAGCAATTTTATGGAAAAGTTGACAAAAATGACCAATTTTTATTTTGAACCTCTCAATGTGTTGCCAAGTAAAGGATTTTAAAGCTTGTTCTCAAGACAACATTTCAACGACTTTACTGAGGTGATAACTGAGCACTGAGCAATTAGGACAAACCCATCCATTTTCATCAGAATTGATATTTGGAGGTTGTTGTCTTTATTTTAAAAGCAAACAAACAAATAACTGTGTTTAGAACTTACCTTGGTGACAAGAAGTCTTGAGGTGTAGACCTCTTTAATGAGCTTTGGTCTATGGTCTATCTTGTGGCCCTTCTTATTCTTGCTGTTGCTGTTCACAGTACTGCTCTCATCTTTCACCTACAAAAGAGATCAAAATAACAACTCTTTCCTATACATTCTCATCTCCAATTTCATTTCCACCCTATATAATTTCATCTCTCCTGGAAATAATCTATAAATGCTATAAAGACAATACTCATGTTAAAATTATTTTCTTTTAACATGATATATGAAACATTAAAGTCGTACAAATCAGAATGATAATTTCTTGAAATAACTAGATGTACTTATTAATGTTGTTTAACATGCTCACTTGTAACTAATCTAAAATATCATTTCTTCACGATTACTACCTCTTTTTGTAAATATCGTCCACATCAATATTTGATATTGAATTAAAATGTATGCAAGTTTCTTCCCTGGGTACGTATTTGAGCAATGGCACAAAGTAACTTGATACATTTTCCATTTCTCTTCCTCTTAATTTAATAGCCTACCAAATGCCACATCTGTTTTCCCTCCTCTGGATCAACATCAATCTGGGTGTACTCCCAAGATGTCCGCACGTTGTTCACGGCTGGTACCTCGAGAGCTATGTGAAGGAGGGAAAGAGAAAAATACAAATAATTTGACCAAAATTCTCAATCAACATATCTATCTGCCTTAAAAGATGCATCGTTTAACACAGTTAGAAACAGCAAAGGATGTGGGATCTATTGGTAGACTTCACATATCAAGATCCAAATACATAATTCTATTCTGGTCTTCCAAATCAAGAAAAAAAAGATGGAAAAGTAATTTTCTAATCAATTTCTGGCCTTGATAGAAGAATAAGTGTAGCAAGCCATCTCTCTCGGCTAGTCTTTGTTCATTATTGTTAATTAAAGCTGAATACTGATAAAACTGCATATGTTTTGAATCATACATGTACAACAAGCAATATGCATAGCACTTAAAAATGAGTTACATGCAGTGAAAAGAAAATTATACACATTTGGAAGTGCCATGAAAATTATATACACATTGTATTACATTGTACATAAAGGTGTAAGGTAGAATAATATTAATATGTATCCACTTAGGAACACCTCCGCTACTCATATTATTTCCTTTCTTTCCAAAAATGAGTCTAAGCTAACCCTTTGAGTACTGCTGTTATATGTAATGTAACAAAAGCCCATAGAAACATGTGTTATAAGAAAAACCTGTCATATCGATTGGGCTTAATCTTGAAGAAGGCCACTCAATGCTACATAAAGGTTTGACCTACATCTATGTGCACCTCAATGAAAATTTCTTTAACAAGTTTAATTTACTGCACTATTAATGGAAATTATCAATGACATATTCTGCACAAGGAAAGAGTACCTTAGTGCTACTTTGCGGTTTTGTACATACATATAAACATGCATTCATCTATATCTTCTAATGCAGACAAAACGTACAAAACTTTCATAATTATGCCAAAAGTGAAAAAATGCAGACCCAACTACAAGACTACCATGGAATGATACTTCAACTCGCAAAAGCACAGAGCACTGAATAGCTCAGAAATTTTCACTGAATTGTGAGCATTAAAAATGTTATATATTAAGAATACTTTTCAAAAATAGGCATGTAAATTTCACACAATTTTTCACACTACTTTGACATGTCAAAGGGACAAGAACAGCAGCTGAAGAGTGTAAGTAATGCTCAGAGCTGATGCCAAAAATGGAAGGAAGCATTTTCAGGTGTAGCCTTCATAGAGTAGGAGTATGATCAAATATCTACAAAGCTGCCTGGTCAAATGCTTGCAAATTCTTATTTCAAACTTTTTTACCATTTTGCCAACTGACTTCATCTGAAAGAATTGTTTAAATGTTTGTGAATTTCCAATTGTGATTTGCAAAAACATCTCAAAATACAAACGTGTACCAAATTTCACATTCACCATATTTAGAACTCTTTCTCTGAGTCTGATCTATGTTGTGAATACTGTAACATCAGAATCTCTAGCAACATGAGGCTTTCACAAATTACTCACCACAGCCATTTTCGTGGCAAGAAAATTGTGTGAATTGCAAAAAATTCAGCACTATGTGGCTCAACTATTTTGAAGCAGAAAACTCTCACAAATATGGACCACTTATAAATTTTCAAAGGTTTCACACACACATATGTTTCTGATGTTACATTACCCAGAAACAGTAGTACAATATTAAAGGTAGGTAATTGTTATTTTGTGTACTACATAATAATGTAGTAGTGCTAAATCCAGACTAATTAAAAGTATGCAGCTATAATGCTTGCTAGTACATGTATGAATAGCATAAGCAAGAAAATACATCAGTTATTCGCATACATGTACAAGAAGAGAATCTAATTGCCGTAAAAAAAGCTGAAAGAGGCAAATTACCTCCAGGAAAGAAGAGAAGTGTATAGAGAAACAATGATCCGCAGTATAACCATGATAGCAATGACAACAAGAAGCACATTATTAAAGCAGGATCTACTTGACGGTGAGTAAAAAAGGTTCAGGAATCCCATGATTAGGAAGTATTAGGTCTGATCTGAGCAGAGAATGAACATTGTTATTATCTCCTAATCTCAATCTGTCTTTTAATCCCTCTCGCTCTTTTTCTGCCTTTCTTTTCTCTCTCTCTCTCTCTTTCTCTCTAACTTTTTGCCCATCACCTCTCTCTATCACTTTATATACTTTGCCTCTCTTTCTCTCTCAATCTCTCTCTCTCCAACATTTAAGATAGATGTATGAAATACCAAGTGTGAAAAATCAAACATCTGTCATATCACATAGAACAGAATGCATTGTCAATTGCAGGCTAAATAATGAAAGAAAATAGATTTTGTGCAAGCTCTCCACTTTTGCAGAATTCAGTTTTATCCTTTATCTCTTTTCACGTAATCTCATCATAACAATGTGTATGATATTCTGCATGAAGATGATATTTCATATTCCATCCAAGTTTTGATTTCATAAAAACAATCTTCACCTGCTTAGAATGCTGAAAGCCATGTAAGAATATCTCAAGGTAAAAATGAGCCCTACTAACCATTATTGGAAGAATGCATACAAAGCTTTTCAATCGTCAATGATCATTTTCTACTAGCAGTGTACAGTAATTGAGGTTATTCTTTATCTTTGGTTTCTTCAATGTCTCACTAATACCTACACACTAGCATTTCCCAACTGCCTATTGACGATAATACACTGCATTATTAGTCTAGTAGAACAAAGTTTAAGTTCCTTTCATATGATTTTTTTCCAGCCAGAATGAAATCCCTCAACCATGAGTATATCCACAGTATCAAAGCTTCATCGTCTTCTTGAAAAGTTGAGTGTTGATTGCTTTATGAGTTATACGTCTAAGAATGAATGACAGCTTTATGAGCCTGATCGGTTAAGAGAAGGCATTTTGTCCGTCTGTGACAATGAATATTTTATGGATTATGATTTTAGTACGTGACCACGCCAACCAAATTTTATCAAACTTCAACTCCTTCGCTGTTGCCCTTCACAATGAAACATAAAGTTGTTCTCTTCAATTAAATACTTATTTTCTACAGGCCTTCAAACTTTCAAATTTGTCTAATGTCCGTCCGTGACTATTAAACCGATCAGGCTCTCATATGAAAATCATGGTTCACTACACATCTCCAGACAGAAAGATATTGCAATGACATGTATTTCGCCAGTGTAATTCTACATGAGTCTGCTCAGACCACAGGGAAGGAAGTATAATGTAGCTATATATGCATGGTATTATTAACACATTTGGTCTGTTTGTGGAAGGCTATGTGATACAGATGAAAGCCTCACCATTTAACCTCACATACTGAGTTTGTTTTTTGTCCACTGACCAGGGGGAATAGGAATCCAAAAACCTGGGAACATCTGAGGAAAACGAACAGTCAACGATTTAGCCTTCAGTATTTTCATACACATACAAAGACATTCAAACTGATGTGATTGATAGCTCATTCTTGAAATATAGAATATGATCTCAAGATAAGTCCTGGAAAATATCTACCTTTTGATGTGAACAAAATTTAAATGAGGCTGATATAAAGCAAAATATTTTGATCAATAATCCAGTTACACTGTAGCATAGCTGATAATTGGTACACTTCATTTAGTTGCACAATCTACAAGTTCATTATCAATGAGGAACAGCTGAATTTCAGCTGAATTTCAGCTGAAATGTATAATTAGAAAATATCTTTGTCAAATAAATGAACTTTATGGTTAATTAATTTGAAAACTATTATGATAATCTATAATTGTGACTATTTACTAACACAACTTCATTACATGCCTAAATCAACTAAAAAATTATATATTATAGGATAAAACTTATATGAAGCAAATTTCATCAGCTGCCTGCAATGAGTCTGTAACTGCCATTGACCATACATGTACGGCTGTAACTACCTTATTGCAGAAAACTAATGACTTAAACATTCTCTAAATCATAAGCAAATGCATTACCAGTGTGGCAAGGCATATATGAAACTAAAACAAAAACCTATTATGTTCTATCAACTATATATTACGATATACAGGAAAGAGAAAGCTTATGTTAGTTCAAGATGCAGTAAATTACAAAATTACATATAGACTACATGTACAAAACAAAGACATCAATCTGAAAGAATAACGGAATGTGGAGGAAAAAGGTGGGAGTGATGAATAAACATGAATAAACATGAATGGACATAAACAACAATGATGTGCAACAAAGCAGTGCTGACATAGTAGTAACAGAAAGGAAACAGTATAATTATGGACATTACATGGCATAACAGTAAAAAATTAAACAATCGATTCTGTCATACAACATTTCTTTGCTCCTCCAAATGAAAAGTACAATGTCAATCACATTAAAACTTTCATACAAAATAGATTTCAAAAGTCTATCTAGTAAACTGATATTCCAGCTAAAATGAACAAAAATAGAACAATTTGTTATAAGATACTTTGTACTTTCTCAATCTTTGGGAAACTTGTTATCTTTATTCAACATTGTTTGTAAATGTATGATGAATTCAATCATCATAGACACACATATACATGGAGCTTGTTCTTGGTTATTGTATAATATATATACTCACATGTATAGGCTAGCTCTGTCTTGTCCAATACCAGAGGTCCAGTAAACTCAGGATTTGTGCCATCTTGCTTCTTCACAATAGCTACTGAAGAACCATTGGATATCTGCTGAACAAATTGATGAAGAAAAAATAAACCAACATACATGTAGAAATAAACTCATAAATCATCGGCTGTAGAATTGGAGCACGCAAAAGGTGTAAAACAAATTCTTAAAATTCTGACAATAACCAAACTATTCAAAGATAGGAAACAAACTCATAAATGGTACTCAATGTCTAGTTGAAGAACCACTGTAACTATAGGGTCAGCCAAAGAAGGGATTATCTACAATGAAATACAGGCTAGGTAAAACTGATTCCTAGTTTCTCATCAGGATTTTTTTTTAAATGAGGGAGGAGTACCATGTTATTTGATATTTGATGTTTTTCTAAGATGGGCGTCGCACGTACAAATGCTATTGGGCACAACTTCCTGTTATATTTATATTCTTCTGGGGTCCCTTTAAATCCCCAAAAGGCATCAAGTCATAATTTTAGTGGACTGCAGCAAGATGTTGGTGGTAAAATATCAAATAACAAAAAGGGTCCTGGGCAGGAGAGGACTAGAAACTAGGAATAATTTTTAATAGGCTTAATGATCAAATATTCAAAACAAGAATCCCTGTATTAAAGAATATTTGTGTGAGCCAAAAAGCAAACAAAATTGTGAATCACAATCTGCTAACACCACATAGAACACAAATATACAAATAGTATTCCAACAATTCAATACTCTGCATGTATTCAGTCAATTCTATGACATGGCTTTATATCCCACCGCCGCCACCAAATATGACACCATAAAAATCATACTGCATTTGTACCGAGTCAGAATTTAAGTAACGGGACTGAGATATTTGTTTTAATTCATTGCGTCTATGCCATGAACGATAAATGGTCTTGTGGTATAGGCCCTGTAAGGATGTTGCAGGTTCAAATCCCTCCTGGTTCAAAGATTTTTCTGACTTGTTTTTCATTCATATGCAGATCATGTAGCCTATCTAAAAGACTGGAAGTTATGAATTTGCATCATTTCTGAGACAAATCAGGAAACAGACTAAACGTTCAGTAAATGTATATTTACATATCTATCATATTAGATGCATCTAAAATTCATGTAATACAAACTCAGTCGTAATAGTGGAATCACTTGTAATTTAAATAGACTAGATATTGTTGACAACTGACCTTGTAAGCCTTGATGGTGTTTGCTCGAATCCAGTGTCCTCTGGTATCAGTGATTGCATCTCTGTCTCGGAGTACTAACTGACCCATACGACCATTCAGGAGCACTGTCAATGGAATAATATGATAAAGTCAAAACTTCAATTTTTTTAATACACTGACATCATTACAATATTTACTTCTGTGTCATATACATGTATACATTACAAAATAATTAATTCATCTTTTAAATGACAAACAAAACTAAGATCCCCCAAATTTGATTATTTCCTCAACTGGTTCAATCCAAGAATAACAGAAATAAAAAGGATTTGTAATAAAAGTAACACAGATTTTGTGGAGTTTAGCATTACCTTGAAATAAAAACTGATAATATGAAAGGCAACGCATTATCAGTCGTACTCGAGCAAACCATTTATGAGTAATCAAGGCTTTACAATCCAGCAAATAGGACACAACAATCACTACATGTACGAATAGAATGTATATTTATCATTGTACGTACCACAATACCTCTTATCCAGAATCTAAAAATAGTGAGTGGCAATCTTCTGCATCATATACGTATACAATGTAAGAACCTGTTCTCTTTAGGTATCTCAAACTGCAAACTAATGATTACAGGGCTTCACCATTTCAGTATTAACATCACAATGAATTTGTCCAAGCATTCATTTGAGGAGTAAACCTATTCAAAATACATGTACCACATTACCGGATTCTACCTACCAAGGTCAACTTCATTAGACCGAAGTTGCTGAGCCGTCTGTCGTTTGCAGTAGATGGCATCTAATATCTTCTGCTTGGCTTGAGTGACAGTATCAACGTCGAGTACCTTGACCTGCTCAAGCACCTTATGCTCTTTGTCCACTATTTGTAACGTCTATTTGGACAAATATCACAAAACAACATCTAATCAGACTTTGTAAAAACGTATTGATCTCTTCATTTCTTATTTATTTCTGCTTAATTTCACATTTGTCCATCTGGGATATGACGTGATCAACCATTGATCAGCTGCATGTATTTATTCCATAAATGTTAAACACGGGTAGATAATATGTACGAAAAATTACTCGAGTGACTCATAATATTCTTTCTTCTTAAATTTCTAAATGTTGCTTGGTTGCAGTTACTGTGATTAATTTTGTTCACCTAATTCTTCATGTACCTGTACATAACATACCATAAAAGCAAAGAAAATACTGACACTTGCAGTGACACCCTTTATTAAAGGAACAGTGAAAAAAATTACAGTGTTCGATTAGGGATACATCTGTCAAAAATAGAAAAGTCCCTACATATTGAAATTATTCAACATTTCCAGAAAGATACTTATATAGTCGACAGTATCTTTCATCAAACTTCATACAAGTTGGAAAAAAAATTTAGATTAACCCATGTTTTAGGTATTGCTACATGTATTTCTTAAGTATTGGCTGAATCCTCAGAATTCTTACCACATCTTCAAACTCGACATCCTCATCAAGAAGATAATCAAAGTTGAGAGAGAAATGAGCTTGACCAGTGATTGCATCTACCGGACCTTTCTCCACTTGACCCTTGATGGCTTGGTACAACACATACAGAGGGTAGGCTACTTGTTTCTAAGTAGGATGAAATCAAAGAAGAACAAATATATCTTCAATTCATATATGTAGTTTTTATGTATTATATCCATGTAATATATGAATTATACAGACCTTTGTACATGTTTACCTACTAAATGACAACATAGACCAAGTTCAATTTGAAAGGAGTTTGAGTCATGTAAATTATAAATGATGGAAAATATCATAAATGGAATTTTCATTTTGATTTTTGTAATTTTTGTCAGATACAAAATATAATGTAAAAAAAAAAGGATCAATAATACATAATAGAAGACAACATCTGAACTAATCCCCTACTCAAAATTGAAAAATACTGGAGTGGAAATGAAGATAACTAAAGGAGGTCAACATGGAGAGTAACAACACAAATGAGCATTCAAATACATGAGGAATAAATTATATATATACAATATATATATACTCTCTAACTGATCATTTCAGGAAAGAATACTAAAATTTGCTCTTACCTGCAGATGTTTGTACATACATAGTGCAACCCAGTTTGATATAAGCTTCTCTAGTATACTGCCCATACTGAAAAGTAAAGACATGAAAAAGACATTTTTATTGAGAGGGTATTTTGTATTGAATTTAAGTATACTATACTAAAATTGGACGAATAAAGATTGATAGATGCTTTCGTGGTTCACTGATATTCTTGTAACCAAGATTAAAGTAAAGGCATAACTTTTCCGCAGTTTGAAAACAAGATTTTTGGCAACATGATGTACCCAACATTTCTGTGAAATCGAAGTTGGCAGAGTTTAAAAAGAAGCCTTTTTCGGCAGCATGGCAAACACAACATTGCTGACAAATCAAATTATGTGCATGGAAATACATGAACATCTATATTTGTAAATTTGATTAATAAGGTTAGTTTAGTAAAATTGAAATCAAGAGAGTGTTTGTATAGCCCATAATTTACTCATATATCAAAGAGTTTCCTTTTAATATGACTCCTCAAGGTTTCACTTTCCAAGATTTTAATTACAAGACTATGACAGATTTCCTATTGACTTCTAGTTGAAGATTTATTGGACATGAAACAATAATTCAAGGCAGCAGTAAGCAGAATTTAGCTGGAAAAGAAAATAACTGAAATCTGGCAGGAAAATATTTGCAATCATTCCCCTTGGCTATATGACAAGAACTTTGAATTTTGTGGGAGGTTTGCTTAATTTCAGCTCAATGCCATCTAAAATTATTTTTCTGTAATTACATAAACTTACTTACCTTTTAAAGAGCTGTTTGAGTCTATTTTCGTCTGAATCTTCTATCTTTTCTGTCATCAATGTCAACATTACACTAAAAAGAAAAATAGGTTGAAGAAAAATGAAATACATGTATAATTATCACATTCTGTAGCCTTTAATCTTATCATTTGTAGTGGAGATTAAAAACTGATTGGATAGAGACAAACACATGAAGTCCTACAAAATAAAAAAAATGATGCAAAATGGGTTACTTACTCAGTAAGATAGTGAAATCTTCCTTCTGTTGTAAGAATTGTTGAGAGTAATGAAGCAATATTGACTCTGTAAGTAAAGAAAGAATATGTTTGAATATTCAAATTAGTGTCACTGGTGAATATACATGTACATGTATATGGATGAATTGTACAAATGAACCTAAAAATTTTAAAAATCTTTGTGACAGTACCGAAAATTTCTTATTATTTACTATCTTAGAGTGGCACATGAAAAATATATTTGGTAAAAACGATTGCCATGCATACAGATGCATTGACTTGCAGAAATGCTTTCCACATGTTTATTTTGATAATCTAATCAAGTAATGATTTAAAAATGCTTAAACTACAACTTAGCTGATGACATTATCATGGAACATATGTTCCATACATAATAAAAGTTTGTAGTTGTCAACAACCACTTCAAAATAATTCATGCTTTCAATACTATTATAACTCAGAAAAAGATCCTCATCATGTTTCTAAAGTTTCAGATGCTTTAAATAATAAATATTTATTTTGTCAAGCATGTTATACCAATCTTGAAATGTACATTCATTGAAAGAAAGCAGATTTGTTTACAGAAATATTTCATACCTGTCTTTTTGTTTTAAGTTCTTAGCCTCATCCAGACCTTGAATAAACTGCATGAGAAAATCCTTCTTGTTGAGAAGTTTAGAGAACTCTGACATGGCTTGTTTTATGCTCTCCTGGGGTAGCTTAATGGTGAGCAGAGAAACGAAGAGAGAAACACCAATAAATATATTAGGATATAAAGCATTTAGAAATCTACCACAGACTTCAAAAGATATACAGGAGCTTTTCCCACAAGCAGAACCGAATCCCCTTTCCTGCAGTGGTTAAAAGAGCTTGAAATAGGCTAATTAATGCAGTAATATTGCTGGATAAGTGTTTTATTTGTTGTTGTATTTTTTTAGTTGTTGTTGCTATTTCAGAACACATTCATTTACAGTCATTTCCTAGACTATGATAACATCCTTTCCATTTTACTCTTTGTGATATCTCAACCAAATGAACTAAATGTTTGAATTTACATGTACTTTAATCACACAACTCTATTGCTACCAGGATTTTATTTTTAATAATGCCCTTGTCCTCTACCTCTTCACAATCAATTAAATCCTACCAGCCTTCAAAGACTGCAACATAACTCCTAAAAAGGGAATGTTTCAATAAACTACGCACAACTCATGACTGTGGAGAGCTTGTATGCTCTCCCCTACCTCACCCCCATTCGCAACTATGATCATTCAACTGCGCTTCAATCATGCGAGTGGACTTACCTCAGGATCTTTGGTCATAGGTTGCACCTTGAGACCCCAGAAGAGCATGTTCCTGATGTAGTCTGCCCCACTCACAAATGGCATACCAACACCCTGAAGCTGCTCTTTCAGACCTGACATGTCCCGCTGAAGATCATGGAATGCTGCAAGATATCATCAAATCACATCAAAATTCAACATTCATTGAAATTTTTGGTATATAATATCCTCCTATTGAAAAAACCTGGACAAAAAGGGACTGAGAGCACTGAATTCCCCTGGCTTTGACCGATAACATGTGGAAGAACCTAACTACTCATTTGTTTTAAGGAAATCTGAATATCAAATCTTTGAGCTGAGTTTATTCCTGTTCAAAATGTGTGTGTGAATTCATGGAGGATTCATCATCAGTGCCTAATGAAAGCCACAAGGTAACCATTACTTTAAAGCACAGAAAAGGAGTTGCCTATCACAAACATTTGACATTTAAAATTTAACATTTGAATACATCTGTTTCTTAAAAGGTTTAAGGCTAACCTTCTGTTGCTTTGTCTTTCAGCCGTTCCTCAAGCCTAATAAGAGCACCCTCTGCTGATTTAAGTTTGTGTTGGTGAACCCGTCGTCCATAGAATGACACAGCGATGAGGGTAAAGACCACACCCACCCCTACAAGGACGGCTACGACAATCACCAGTATAATACTGACAGTGGAGTCCTTGATGTAGTGGATGTAACCCAGAGTGAAACTCAGAGTGCCTCCGTGGTGGACCTGTAATGAACGGGACAGAAACTTCCAGATATAAATATTTCTTTTCTACAATCCCCGAGCTACCAATATGTCTCCATAGTGCTAAATTGTGGTTTCCCTGTAAGTAAAAGACTTACATGTATCTATTATTTGTTGTATTAGATTTTAAGATATTGAAATCTACAATGAGATGCAAATCAAATTATAATGTCAAAAAGTATCAGGAGAGCAATAACATTAAAGCTGAAAACATATTTGAATATCAACAGACAGGACGGGAAAATAATTTGAATACTTTATGACTTAAAGGTAGTACATAGTGTTTGCAAAGATCATAGATTTTTCAAATGTATATTTTATTTGATCCAAGTGACCTACAGAAGAAGATAATTAATGGTTGTTGGTCCGGTTAAAATCAGTCAAGGTTCAGAGATATAAAGGGTTTTCTTTTCTCGAGCTGTATAGCGCAATCGTTGGCAAAGATATTCTCCTCCGCCAAATAAAGGTTTTACATAAGAAATAAAGTTTGTCGTTAAATAATATGATGAAGTAGTCACACATGAAGATACTCCTAAAATTTCATGGCGATCGGCCAATGAATAACTGAGATATAGGGCTTAGCAATTCTGTCTTTGTTGCTAAGGGATCGCATTTTCATCGGGGGTCCCCCGATAAAAAGGCGATCCCTGAATTTTCAATAAAATACATTAAATAGAAAAACGTTAATATCTTGAAAACTAGAATCTGTGGTTTGGAGGGTTGGTTAGGTACCCTAAAGGAAGTGTTCTAACAAAAAATGAATAAAATTTATTTTTGAACCCCCGACACTATACACTACCTTTAATTTAATATTTTTTCCTGTAAATCTTGTATTATTCACACATATTCATGGAAAAATTAAAATGAAGAGTAATGATTATTCACAGTTACTGCTGGGTACGTCTGGGAGGTTCCGTTAGCATGGCTACCAGCCTGAGGCTGTGTTGGTGGTAAAAGGCAGAAGAGTTGATTTGCTCCGATGGTTAGAACCTCACAAAACTTATCCCCAATTGTGACCTTGATATCTTCTTCACTGACTGCTAGGTTCAGATCAGTGCCCTATAGGATAAAAAGCAAGAAACCAAACTCTACATGTATATACTCACTATATCTTCTGTTTCTTAATGGCAGTATATTCAAATGTAGAATTCAAACTTTAATTTTCAATAATATTTTCGGTGAGAGAGAGAGAGAGAGGGGGGGAGAAGAGAAAGAGATAGCAAGAGAGATAGAGAGAAACAGAGAGAAACAGAAAGACAGAAAGACAGATAGAAAGACAGAGGGAGAAAGAGAGTGACAGAGGGATAGAGAAAGAATGAAAGAGAAAGAGGGAGAGAGATAGAATGGAATGAAAAACAAAAACTAAATAAAAATATAACGCAGTAATAAATCGCATTCACAGATACTTGTCAGAAAGGTTGCTTAACAAGTACATGTATGCTCTATCAAATGTGACTATTATAACATATGTTACAAAACAATGATCTGCTTTTTATCCATGTTCATCACAGATAAAGCAATACGACCAATACTTTGAATTGAAAAATCAACTTAGGAGATATCATGAGTTATCATACACTCACAGTTATTCTCAGCGTGTCATTGCTTTTAACCCGTTTGACACCATCGGGTTCAGTGAAGTTATCGTAGCGAGGATCAGGGAAGAATTCAAACGCATCGCTGATATTAATAAGATAATCATCCAGCGAAAGAGCAAGGTTGACCTCCTCCACTTCTCTCCTACGTCTCCTCTGATTGGTCGATTGTGAGGTGGGTAGAGGAGGGCTAGGACAAACCATCTTGGTATCACTAAAGAGATGACATGCCTGTAAAGTGTAAAGTAAAAGGAAAATGGGTCAAAAATACAGCATTTCATAGTATACATATTGAAGTTTTAAATAGCATATGTGGTCAATAACAATATTTTATTTTAAAATAAATTACCAGCCAAAAGGAAATCTTCAACTACAACACAAAAGTACATCGCTGGACTTAATATATCATATATGATATATCAGGAAATTTAAATTGCATCACCAGCAAAGAGCATTTCATGGTATACACATGATGAAGTTTAATAGGTCACATAGAAGAGAAACATTTGAGTTACAATATTATCAGAGATATTGTATCTATATTGCTCTACTAATATATAATACTAGCGCAACCCGTGGAAATTCCAAAGGTTTTTGAAAGAAATTTTAGGATGGGCATTGTGGTGTGTGGGGATCAATTATGATAGGTTGTTGAATGTTTTCCTTTTTTCTGTTTTTTTGTTGTTGTTGTTGCAAATTTTGCTGCAGCATGTATGCCTGTATATATTTACCCCCCCCCCCCCCCTTGGCCTCAAGGAGGGGGAGGGGTTCTTGGAGTGATGGCTTTTGTTTTTTGTTTTTAACTTTTCACATATTTTTTTGATGGGAAAGTCGGAAATGGTGGTGACTTTTGACCTTTTTTTTTTCTTTTTCTTTTTTACTTATTTTTACTTGACTGTCAAAAAAATTTTGATGGGAAAGTTGGAAATGGTGGTGTCCTTTTACCTTTTTTGGGGGGGAGGGGAATTTTTGAAGAAAAAGTGGGTCTTTTTTTGGCCCCACTTTCTTGGAAAATCCTGCATCTGCCACTGTCATATCATCTTTAAGAAAAGAAAGTTTTATTTTGAGGTTGTTTTTCCCGTTTTGCATGTTTAGTTAAAAAGTTTAAAGATAGTAGGGGGATATTGAAAAGTAGATTTTAAAAAGACAGTGGGAGAAATACACATGAAAAATGACAGGTAAACGAAATTGAAATAAAAGAAAGAGAGAGATGAAGATTTAGTATATGGTTGGGATATTATGTAAAGATTGAGAGACAGATAGAAACATAATTAGGGTCAATAGGGAGAGGGAGAAAATGAAAGAAAAGGAGAGGAGATAAAGAGAGGGAGGAAGGGTGAGGCAATGAGATGAGAGAGAGAAAGGAAGGAAGATAGTGGCGGTTGATGCAATAGAAGGTATAGTTTTAGTTTCATTTAGAATAGTATTAGAGGAAGGAAGGGTAGGGAGTTTAGAGGTAGAAACATAAAAGAGAGAGATGAGACAGACAGAGAGAGTGAGAGAGAGAGAGAATGATAGATGGTAGTGGTGTGGAAAGAAGATTGAGGTAAACATGGAATTGTCAAGAAATAGAGTTGTTTTGGGGGATGGGGAGGGTAATTGTTGCAAAAAAGAGTGATTATTTACACAAAAAAATTAATTATATATATTTTTTATTTATAAGAAGGGAAATATTTTGTTGACATCATTTTATCAAATATCTCATAGATTTTCTATTCCTTTTTATAGGAATGTTGAACACACATGAAACATTTGGTTTTCAATGAAAACATTTTCAACACATTGCATTTTATAGTCTTTTTTTTGTATTTTGTAGTTGAAGATACATTTATAATATACATAAATGAACACCTTATTTTTGTAAGCAAGAAAATGGTTTATAGAATGTTGTTTTATGTAGAATGAAATACATGTACATCATTAAAAGTATTATTTTACATAACATATTTTGAATAGTAAGAAATAGGTTTCTTTTATTATATGATCAAAATTAATTTTATATACATTGTAGTGGAGAAATGGTATGGAGTTATAAGGATAAACGAACTTAGAAACTTAGAAAAAAAAAATATGTGTTTAATCACCTGTCAAATTCAAATTCAAATTCTTGTTTATTCATTTCCAACAGACAATAGAAATCATGACATAGTTTACATTCAGTATTATATATATGTATATGTATATAAAAAATAAAGTGAACAAATATAGATTATTATTTTCAATAGTAATAAGCAAAGGTACTCTTAAAAAATAGTGACTGGAAACTACCTGTGGAAATAGGGGGATTCGCTAAAAAGCAAGGCTTGTATATTGCGAACCCCCCCCCCCCCTAAGAAGATTAACAAAAGAGATAAGGAACAATAACGAGGAACAAACGCAAAAGCAAGACAGAGACAGGACAGGGACAAAGAACAGAACATGGACAAAAGGAGACAAAAAAGATGCTGAAAGGAAGGAACTGCCACGAAGTGAATAAAAAATATGAAAAATTGAAAAATCAACAAAGCTAGAAAACAGGACGAAACATTGCCGAAAAGAAAAGGTAACGGTAACACAGATCGTAAAGCTGGTTGGGTGAGCGAAATTAGCTGTGAAGACCTCTATAATTTTTAAGTAGAAATGTTTTTAATTTTCTTTTAAAAGTATCTAAAGACGGACTATTTTTAATTTCATTGCTAAGAGAGTTCCAAAATCTAGGACCGTCATACAAAAAGTATTCTTTGCGAAAAGTGTTCTAAAACGTGGTAAGTGGAATTCGTTAGATTGTCTTGTTGGGTAATTATGAATTGATCGATTGAGAGGAAACATAGTATCAAATACATCAGGAAGTGTATTATCCTCAAATTTGTACATAAATTGCCCTAAGTGAAAAAAGTAAAGGTCAACAACTTTCAACAATTTATTCTCAAAGAATAAAGGGTCTGTGTGAGAACGTATAGCAAAGTTGTTAATTATACGAAGAGACTTTTTTTGTAATAACAACAGTCTGTTTAAAAGGGTTTGGTGGGAGTTGTCCCAGGCAAGTATCCCATAATTCAGGTAAGGTAAAATCAAAGAGGTGTAAAGCATTAATAGAGAAAACGTCGGGAAGTGATATTTTAATTTGTTAATAATGCCAATATTTCGTGAAATGGTTTTACAAATGCTATCTATATGGTGTTTCCAAGAAAGCTTGTTGTCAACAGTTACACCAAGGAATTTAATGAATGGTACATTTTCTAAATTAGTATCATCCAATATAATATTTAAGGAAGTGCGTTAATGGAATTACTAAATAACATATATTTCGTTTTGAGAAGGTTAAGAGACAATTTATATAGATATAATCCATTGTGTAACCTTTAAAAGCTTGTCATTAACGATATTAACTAAAGTATAAGGATTATGGTGGGAATAAAATATATTAGAATCGTCTGCAAAAAGTATGAACGAGAGGACATCAGATGATTTACAGAAGTCATTTATATAAATGATGAATAACAAAGGGCCCAACAAACTGCCTTGTGGAACTCCGCAATTAATATTTTGCATGTTAGATGTTAGGTCATTTAAAAATACATATTGTCGTCTATTAGACAAGTAGCTTCTGAACCACTCCAAGGCCTCACACGTGAGATGCGAAAATACGTCTATTTCTGTTTATTCTTCTTTTGATTTTAAGTCAATGACAATGACTATGACTACTACAAAATCAAACTCAAGAAGAAAAAGAAAAAAAGAAAAAGATTATATTTATCTTGGATTCGAACTCGCGACATTCCATTTGTGAGGCAGCGACGCTACCGCTTGAGCTATCGAGAAATACCTGTTATGAAGAGTGTATTTGGTAATCATATATAAACGTCTGTATCCACCAAATTTTGCGCCACCAAAATCACCATCTCACTGAATTTAAGAACGGTCAGAAGTACCCAAACTGCCCTTTATTATTAACAGATAATGAGAAAAATGAAAAATGAAAAAAAGACGTGTTTCGCAGTCATTTTCCAAATTACGCGCGTGTTCGTCATTGACGGACTCGCACGACGTCTGCAATAGTTCGAATCGTCTCAAACCACGCAGGTCAATGGCGTTTGGGCATGTAAAAAACCGTGATTTTGAAGCAAACGGGACAAATACAGGCCAAATGAATACCGTTCCGCACATCCAAGCAGAGAGCCGGACACGATGCAACGGAAGACGACCTCTGGGGCGAAGCGGGAAAAAAGCCTTTCTTCGACATAGAATCCCCTTTTTACAGTGTACCAATCCCGTTGACTTACGTACGGTACCCCCTGTAGAGCCCACAAATGTAAAAATCAACCACAAATGTAAAAATAACCACAAATGTCAAAACATTGCGCCCGCAAATGTCAAAATAACTACAAATGTCATAACATGTCAACCACAAGTGTAAAAATAACCACAAATGTAAAAGAAATCGCCCACAAATGTAAAAATCGGTTTAACCACAAATGTAAAAACATTTCGCCTACAAATGTAAAAACTCATTGCTTGCATAATGCACCCATGTGAGATAAGTTATTATGAGATGTATGTGCTTGTGCGTGTGTATGCGTGTGTGTGAGGTTTTCCTGACCATTAAAATCCCTAAAATATTGAAACACCCTTAACCACAAATGTCAAAACATGTCAACCGCAAATGTAAACAAAAATTAAACTAGTGGTTTACTCTTTTTTTCCCTTTTTATGATCAGTTTAAAGAGACGGAGAGTCGAGGAGCTGATCATAAACTTTCACACAAATTTCATGAATTATTCATAAGCTGAGCTGCAAGACCAAAGTGCGCAAGCACGTGGACTTCGCCAAAACTGAAGGCGCATCATCGAAGCGGACGGTTGGCCTATATCACAGGACACAGAGATTTGGTTGAAATCAAACCAGGGGCCTGTAACATAAAGAGATCAATCTTACGATCAATTGTAACTCTCGAGTACATGATTTGCCATAGACTTACGATTGATATCAATCGTAAGATTGATTGTATCTCTTTATGTTACATGCCCCAGGGCTTCCACTTTCAAGGAAAATTCTTTCAGGAAAAATAAGGAATTTCGAAAATGTCAAGGAAATTATTAAGGAAGTTGAAAAATTCAAAGAAATTCAAGGAAAATTTGAAGAAATATCCAGGAAAATCAAAAGAAAATTTAAGGAAATACTGAAAAGTGAAAATTAAAGTAAAATAAGGAAAATAAAGCATAATTGCAGAATAAATAAATAAATTTTTGGACACAATATTCAGTTAGTCTGATCCATAGAGTTTACAAGTAGAACTATAACTAGACTCTGTATTATGGTCTGATCACGTCTTGTCTTGAGAACCATGTGTATGACATGAAGTCGTTGAGGATCTACAAAATATGTAAGTCCACTAGCGTATCTGAAGGGGGGGGGCAAATTGCCCCCTTGCCCCTCCCCTTCCCCCTCCCGATAAATTTTTCAACCATGGAAAAAAAAATGACTGATTCTTTCAATCATTATGGAGCAAGAAGTAATAACATACAAACATATAAATCAAAGGTTTATTCATGATAAAGAATTAAACCTGTCCAAACACTTCAATCAAAATTTCATGAGGCCAAAATTTTTGCTCACTCATTTCGTTCGCTCCCAAATATCTACGACACATTGTGCTGTTGTTAATGACACTACAATAAATTCAAAAGCACAAATTGCGAATTATGAATAGATTGGTTAAAGGGAAATCCAACCTTTATGTATTTTGATTTGTGTGAAAGCAGAAAAATTAGAGAAGCAGATTAGTGAAAGTTTGAACAAAATCGGGCAAACGAAGATAGTTGTAATTTTTTAAAAGTTGTAATCACAATACATACGGGAATTTCAAATTGGCCGAATCTGTACGGTCACTGTGATGTAGCGGCGGTCAACTTTCCTTTTCGCTCCAACACACAATGACTAAAATGTCAATTTTTCAAAATGTGTAACTTCGTAGGATATTTTTTTTCTTTTTGGAGGACCTATAACAATGTACGTTCTGCCCTTTAAAGGAACATCCGATCCTTACCCCCCCCCCACCCTTCCGACTCGAATTATGTCCTGGAAAAGGATTTTGTTTTGATCACCATTGGCTCAGATGTCCCCCCCCCCACACACACACAAGCCAAGGTCCAGTTACGCCACTGCTTTGGTCCTTGTTTGTATCTGTGTTTTTAAAAATGAAAACTGAATTTTGTTGATATTATCACTGATGTAAGGTGTTAAGATTTTTAATGCAAAGGAGAGATAACGACATGCAAACGTAAATGAAATTACTCTATATTTGTACAAAACTGCTTTGAAATAATGTCCAGCTGTCCTTTTCATCTCCTCTCCGGCTTGGTACAAAAATTCTGTCCAATGTGTTCTAATATGTTTGAAATAACAAAAACATTTTAGTAATCTTAATTCTGTACCTTGCTTTTTATATGTACTTTTTTCCCATTCAAAGTTCTTTATCTAATTGTTTTTGTATGAAAATTCCGTTGCTTGGTTTGAGGATACATCACTGAGATTGTGACAAAAGAGTACCGTATAGCATCATGTATAGAAAAAGAAAGTACGTCATTTACTTCATAGAATTACTCATGATATTAAAATCATTGTGCATTCTTTTCTAAAAAGAATTCTTACATTGTATATACTTTTCCCTTCTAAGTTCCTCATCTCATCGTTTGTGTGATTTATAGGGCTGCACTTTGTTTGAGGAAATATCACGCTGAGGTTATGACAAAAGAGTAGGGTATATAATGTTTAGTTTGTGAAAGTACATGTACGTGACTGTACTCATTATTTTAACATCATTGCCCATTATTTTTTCAAACATATTTTTACTTTATATGCTATTCATACCATCGAAGTTCTTTATCTGATCGTTTGTGTAATATAGGGCTGCACTTTATATGAGGAAATATCACACTCAGGTTGTGACAAAAGAGTAGCGTAATGTACAGTTTTGGGAAAGTACATGAGTTTTCCTCATAAAATACTCATAATTGTTAAAGTTATTGTGTTTCAAATGTCACAGGACCTGTGGAGAATTATTCATCCTGTGTATAGAATTACATTAAGTCTATGGGATTCCTCCTTATACAATTGTTTCTTGGGCTGGGTCTGAACTTTTCCCTCAGCTCTCCACCCCCCCCCCCCCCCCCTCTCCAGTACGTCCCAGAAAAAACGAAACCCTTTTAACAAAGGGTTATTGTGACCACATCATGTGCTCTATGACAATATTTTTTTTAATTTTCCATAAACTAGAAGTATTATGCTTCTAAATAATACCCTGATGGCATCCATCCGTACATGCTTTACCGAGCAGCAGCATTTTGAATATGACATGTAAAAACTCAGTTGTGCTGGATTTGGGTTAAACCAGGTTATTAGACTAAATTGGTGTTGACTAAATATTGTGTATCATGTGTTCTTTTTAAGCGGAAATAAATGATAGACCAACTGAGGTTAGACTAACTGACAAATGGACAAATGATGTGTAGACCAAATGGGTAGGCCTATTAGGGATCCGCTCGCTATTCATAGGGAACGCTATTCATGATTTAATACGCGTTATGAATAGCGGTCCTTATGAATAGTTATCAACAGTGGTCCTTATGAATAGCGAGGTAATATGTCTATGGTTTGCTCGCTATTTAGAGGGACTGCTATTCATACAAACCGCTGTTCATTTAGTCACGCGTTATGTATAGCGGACCTTATGAATAAGTGGTCCTTATGAATAGCGGTCCTTATGCCTAGCGAGGTTACCCCGCCTATTAGACCAATTGGGTTTAGACCATTTTGAAGATTAGATGACATGGCAATTAGACCAATTGATAATGGACCAAATGGTTATTAGACCAAAGGGCTATTAGACGAATTGATTATAGACCAAATGGTAATTAGCCGAAATGAAAATTAGACCAAATGGTAAATGGACGATATGATGATTAGTCCAATCAGGTATTAGACCAACTGATATTTGACCTAATGATGTTAGACCAATTGGCTATTTGACCAACTTGCTGTAGACCAAGTGGCAATAAACCTATGTCACTATAAACCTATTTGTATAGAGAATTAGACCAAATGAATATTAGCCCAAACGGTTATTAGACGATGATTAGAAACGATGATTAGAAAAGAAATAATTAAACGAAGTGATGATTAGACGATGTGAGTGTTAGACCAACTGGGTTTAGACAAAAAGGATATTAGACAAAATGATGATTAGACCATTTGGTTATTAGACCAACTGGTTTTAGCCGAAATAGATATTGGACCAAGTGAACATTAAACGAACTGATTAATAGACCAAGTGATTAAACTGATTATTAGACCAAATAGTTATTAGACGAAATGATTAGACCATTTGGTTATTAGACCAACTGGTTTTTACCGAAATAGATATTTGACCAAGTGAGCATTAGACGAACTGATTAATAGACCAAGTGGTGTTTAGACCAAATGGGTTTAGACCAAATGGGTATTAGACCAAATGGGTTTTAGATGAATTGGCTATAGACGAAGTGGTGATAAGACGAAGTGATTGAACTAATTATTAGACGAAATGTTGCTTAGACGAATTGGTGGACGAATAGACCGAATGATGTTAGACCATTTGGTTATTAGACCAATTGGCATTAGCCCAAATGGCAATTTACCATAATAACTTTAGGTGCATTATATGCAAGCAATCAGTTTTTACATTTGCGGTTGACATGTTATGACATTTGTGGTAAAACCGATTTTTACATTTGTGGGCGATTTTTATTACATTTGTGGTTATTTTTACACTTGTGGTTGACATGTTATGACATTTGTGGTTATTTTGACATTTGCGGGTGCAATGTTTTTACATTTGTGGTTATTTTTACATTTGTGGGCTCTACACCCCCCTCGACGCCCTTACAGTATTATTATGATTGATGATGAGGACTTCATGGCGCCCTACATTTTAGGCCTATGAACAGATGTCTAAGATCATATATTGGCCATAATATAGAACCGCACAACAAGGGTCCCAAGTCCTTGTGTTGCCATAAAGCCATTATGGTAATAGCCGGGAGGGCGCATTGTTATACATAATTTGTATATATATATATATATATATATATATAATAATATCATTGTCGAGGTCAGCATAAAAAGTGCTCAATGCGTACTGCAGAGCAATATAGTTTGTTCCTATAGTGCTTTAGTCTCGCTACCACTGGTTTCACGCAACGGCGTTCATCAGGCGAATGACTGGGCATAGTTAGATCCGCATGGGACGATGTGGTTTGATACGGTCGAGTGGTTTCGGGGTGTGATGGCGGCATTTAGAGATAATCTCACTTCCCTTATTCAACGCGTTTGTTTTGTTTATTATTATCAGTAGCTTTTCTTCAAGGCAGAGGTTACAGTTTCCGCTTTTAGTCGGACTATACGCCCTCTCACAGTTACAAGAACTTAATACGCATAGTATCGGGCTCTACCGTGATGACGGCCTGGGAGTGCTGCGCCGGGCATCGGGCAGCAGAGCCGATAGAACAAGAAAAGATCTAATTAGAATCTTTAAGGGTCTTGGACTACAAATTACGGTCGAAACAAACTTAAAATCAGTCGATTATCTTGATGTAACTCTCGATCTAGAAACGGGAACCACCCGCCCCTATAGGAAGCCCAACGATACACCACTATATGTACACAACCAATCCAACCACCCCCCTACCGTCATCAAACATATCCCAGCCGCTATCGAAAAGCGCATTTCATCACTTTCATCAAACGAAGAAGCATTCAGAAAGGCAGCCCCTATATACAACGAAGCTTTGAACAAAAGCGGCTACAACACTGAAATAAGGTACACTAAAAATGAACCGGAATCCGAGCCAAAAAGAAAAAGGAACCGGGGCAGAAAAACCATCTGGTTCAACCCCCCTTACAGCGCGAATGTCAAGACTAAAGTAGGGAGGCTATTCATCAACCTAGTAGATAGGCACTTCCCCACCGGCCACAAGCTCCATAAAATTTTCAACCGAAATAATACCAAAGTAAGCTACAGCTGCATGAAGAATATGGACGCAATAATTAAAACTCACAACGACAGCACACTAAGAAAAACAAACCCCCTCAACCAACACCCTGAAAAAACGTGCAACTGTAGGAAAAAAGAAGACTGCCCACTACAGGAGAACTGCCTAATCTCGGCAGTTGTCTATAAGGCAACAATAACCCACGGGGAACAATCAAAAACGTACATAGGAAACACAGGGGGAACATTTAAAGAGAGGTATAGAAACCACACCAAATCATTTAGAAACCAGAAATATGAAAATGAAACCGAATTGTCAAAATATGTATGGGAACTTAAAAAGAGAAGCATCGACTACGAAATTATTTGGAGCATCATGAAAAGATCTAATACGCATAGGAGAAAAAGCGGAAACTGTAACCTCTGCCTTGAAGAAAAGCTACTGATAATAATAAACAAAACAAACGCGTTGAATAAGCGAAGTGAGATTATCTCTAAATGCCGCCATCACACCCCGAAACCACTCGACCGTATCAAACCACATCGTCCCATGCGGATCTAACTATGCCCAGTCATTCGCCTGATGAACGCCGTTGCGTGAAACCAGTGGTAGCGAGACTAAAGCACTATAGGAACAAACTATATATATATATATATATCTTTAAATGGATTTTATCTTTAAAAATCTGTGTACATTATAATTTATATTGTTGACATAAACTTTTAGTTAAATTGAATTTAACTGTAAGGGCATTAATATAATAATTTTTAAAACAGCATATTTTGCTTTGGGAAACAACAGATACATAGAGTTATGAAATCAAATTCATGATAAGTTGAAAACCACCAGGAATTTCATTGTTGTTAGAATGAGACTTACCACAGAGTCTGATCTTGAAGGGTCTGTCTTGAGTGTTGCAATGAGTAGAGCTTCTTGTACTGTTTCAAATCCTACACCATTAATGGTAATATTCACTCCGCCCCTGTAAAGATGGAATGATGAAGAAAAAGGGACTGATGATGAAATGCTACTACTTAAAATCTTCCATTATGCATAGACAGAGAACATTGTTTATCATCGTGCATCAAAAAAATTCAATCCTACATGTATGCAGAGTCATTATTTATCCATCTCTTATTCATCATTATCATAGTGCTAGTTTGGGGGACATGGCCCAAGATTTAGAAACATTCTTAGTACACAAGACTTCACAAACATTGGATTATGACTTTCATTCAAAAGAGAAATTGATCACATTTTCTACAAAAAAGGGTTCCACAGTGGAGTTATGAGATGGAAAAGAATTTTCATCGCATCATTTTGTTACCAAAATAACATTTGGAAAATGACAGAGAGTCTGACATTTCATGAATTACGTATAATTTAGCAAGGTCAGTTTAGAAATAAGTTGGGCTGCAAAGGGGGAAGGGGCAAGGGAGGAGGAAAGCGGGGGGGAGCAAAGAGAAAAAGAGGCCAACCAAGGAAAAGATCAATTATTTTGGAGATAGTTCCAGATAGAGTTTAATAGAGAATAGAATTATGAAGACCAAGGCCCCGTTGCATAAAACTTACCCTTAATGGTAACTCTGCAATCAATGGTAACTACCATGGTAACATCACTCAACAGCCAATCAATATCAAGGTTTTCATGGGAGTTACCAACATGGCAAAGTTACTGTTAATGGTAAGTTTTATGCAATGGGGGCCCTGACCCCCATAGAGGGGACCCATGAGGGAATGACAAGTTTGGAATCACCCACCATCTTTAGATTCTACTTACGATGCAATGGACTTTGATGTTGATAACCCTGCAAATGTTGGGTTAGGTTTGTACGTGTACATCTCCTCGGAGTTCCTTTCAGCTCCATCAAACCTCAAAGTCACTAAACTAGAAGTGTTTTCTCGACTTCCACTGGTCTTGCATGTCACAAAGGTATCATTGATGTACCTAACATATAAATAAGAAAGGAAGAAAATAATGAACATCCTCTGAACATTTCCACATATGATGCCATTGTTTAAAATTGTACACATCGATTCATTTTTATCATGAATGTATTTGCATTCATATTCACTGCATTCACATAATAGAGTTAAGTCCTAAAAATGATGTTGATTGTTGTAATTACATGTAGCATAACAATGGCAAGATCTGCCACCATAAATTCTAAATGTTATTTGAACTTTGTTAATAATAATAATAATAATAATATAGACACTTATATCGTGCAAACAAATCACCCAAAAAGGATGCTCAAGGCGCTTACAATAAATTAAATAAACTAGATGAATCTCCGACCACGCGCGGTCGGGATTTATGCCTCTGCCATCACCAGATTGGCAATGTATGGCAGACATATACACTTTAAAAAGGATTGGTCCATCAAAATTACAAATCTTTTCACTTCAAAAGCACAGGAGACAGAAAATTTATTTCATTTCATTTTCAAATAATATCACTCATTTCAGAATTTCAGAATTTGTTAGGAAAAATATATAGTTTCTGAATTTTAAGGAATGCATCATAATACACACTATTACTCACATGATATCACAGTCAGCAGTGCCGATAGATGCTGTAATGTTACTTCCTGTCTGGAGTGATGTACCCATCACCACCACCACTGTGCCTCCATTAGCTATACCGGATGATGGACTGAAACTAGTGATCATGGGATCCTGTTCAAAATAAAAATTGATAGGTGGTGGCAATGATTATCAGTGGTTAGGAAGATGAATGTTGTAGAAATTACATAATCACAGATTCTCTGTCATTTTGTTTATGAAAAATTAGCCTCAACTGGCATACTACTGTGCTATTACTACCTCTTATTATTTATTTACTAAATATGCAACAAATGTGAAATATTGTCATGAAATGTCTATATAGGAAACAAACACATTTCAATTCCAGTAGCAATAAATGTTTCTATTTCTGTTCCTTTCAGAAAGCTAATCGTGTACAACACGTAACTTCTCCTGCAAAATTTGGTGTCAATGGCATGGAAACGGTTACATGAAATCTCATCTTTTGTGTAATATTGAGATGTCCTTCAATGCTTATCATATTTAGGCATTCTGTTGATGACTTACTCGGTATGTAAATATCACTGATCCTGTACTCTCCAACATGCTATTCTGAGAGTTTCTCACTGTGACTTTCACCAAGGCATCTCTTGGTTCACTGCTTCCTGATGTCACACACTTGACTCTGAGATTATGAAAATACATGATAAGTAAGGTTTATGAGAAGTCATTTCATGACAAAAAGCTTATTCTACATTTGGAGGATACACTATAAGTGTATGACAAGAATGCCATCTTGATACTTCACTCTGTATTTTTAGAATACAAAATACACAAGTTCAGTGGATAATCTTTAAGCAATAATTTTCATCAGTATGGTATGAATGAAAAATATGCACTTTGTTTCACACAATGCTACTGTCCATAACTTGCATTTGCTATCAAGGGAAATGAAATAACTTATTGATATGATTACTTTTTCCTAAATACTACACTAAAATATATTCAGCATGTATCTAAACCTAACAATTTCAGTAAAATATGGAAAGTAATATCCAAAAAGGGAAAAATTATAATAATTATAGCTCTAAAAAAGTATAAGGCGAGGGCATGAACACTTATACAGGAAGGAGAATGTAACTTTGAGGAAATCCAATATCTTACCTGGAACCAACCTGGTAGCTTTCCTGTAAACCTGCTGGGTTACATGATTGCTGATCAAGCATTATGGAGGTGATGTCTGTAAAGCTTTGTCCAAGGTCACTCCCCAAAATTTCCACCAAGGTGTTACCTTCTACAGGACCAGACAAAGGGAAGATCTGATAGAGGGAGGGAAGGAAAGAACACTACATAAAAAATGGACGAAGAGCAGGCATAGCAAGTACAGTCTTTAGAGCTGTAGTATGCCACATCTTTAGAAATGAGGTGGCATTCTTATACCAATAAAGTCTTCCTTATTGTAGATTTTCCTCTATAAAAACAAATTCTTATACATAATTTACACAAGGGCATTAGATTTTTACAATAGCTAATCTTTACCACATCTGATTGGACCCCTGAGAGATACAGATACACTCTTGATTAATCCTGGAAACCACACACATCCCTAAAGTAGCCACAATTACCCTAGAAATAACTGGTCCACAGCACTTCTGATTGGACTCTTGAGAGATTCATATGACTCTCTGACACTCTCAGGACTCCTAGAAACCACATACATACTGACACCAGACACATGGAATGACTGGATCTAGCTATCAACTGCTGTAATACCACACTCTTACCCTTGAGATGACTGGTCCGGGACAGCTCCTACTTGACCCTTGGGGGATCCAGGAGTCTCCTTGACACCCTAGAGATTCCTGGACACCACAAACATCCCCACACCATCCACACCTTAGATCGACTGGCGTCACCTTGGGTGAGAGGCAACGGCTGCAGCTATCACGCTCAAAATCACAATTGTAAAGTGTCACTGGAGAGAAAAACAAGTAAAAAGCACAATTTCATGAAAATGAATATTCATAGTTCTGGACAAACCTAACATATACTGTCATCATACATGCACATCAGGTTTTGTGCTATACACTCCAGTGCACCCTAAATTAAGGAAATGAGAAGTTTAATCTTTTTGACGTGGTGTTAGTATGAATCTGTATAGAATTTCTTAAAATAAATATGGGTCAAAAAACAACTTATACCTAAAATCGATGTGTTGTTTCCCAGTTCATTCTCAAATCTACAAGTTTCTCATCCCCAAAGTTCTGTTAAATCAAGGACATTGATAATTCTAGTGCACAATCGAATATAAATGTTATAATCTTTGTTACTACCATATTGAATCCAAGTCACTTGAATATCCACACTTATTGTCTATTTCTAAATTTACATGGTATGTCTTTATTATTTGAAAGCTTTCACTAATAGAGTCCCCTCAAAGTAGCAATTAATACTAGTTACATGTATTTCCTTGTACTGAAATTATAATACATACAGTTAACAACAAAATTATTCATACCCCTTGGAAAATTCTAGTTTTTTGCATTTTTCCTAAAAATGAATGGTCAACTGAATTTAATTGCACATCACATGAATATATTGTTTTATCATCTGCAAATGAATGCTGTTTCTGGTTTCACCTCATTTGCATAACAATAGAAAAGGTGAATTATCCAAACTGGGTGATGTTCAAAATTATTCATACCCTTTGTGATCTATTGACTTTGTCAATCAGTATGAATCCAGTCCTTGTGATTAATGCTCGTAACACTTTCTTCACACTGTCACAATGCTTCTGGAGGTCTCTACTGAGATATCAGGCCAATACCTGGTCTCCAATGGCCCAATCTACTTGAGGATGTTGTCCATACATGCCATCACCTGGTCTTCAGGGGATTCGATGGATTTAAAGCAGATTTTGTGTTTGCAGGTGGTGTAGTTTTAGACGTCATGAGGATAGGACTATGATATTGATATTTTCGTTAATATTCCTTACATTTTAATGACAATTCTGTATCTAAGTTGAAACAAAACACTCTTCCTGGAGAGACTTCCCTAGAGGCATTCACTGTTGCACTGTCAAGGGAAGGTATTTCCTGATACTTTTGTTCCATTATGTTTAGGGAGGCCATGGTAGTTGTCTAAAGGTTGGATGGTGCCAATTTTATCAGTTTATGCAGTTACACTGATTGACACATTTTTGATATGGACACCTGCAAGTGGGTACTCTAGTGAAGCTTAAAATACTGATCTTTATGTTCCAGTGCACTGTCAAACTGGTAGCATTTTGTGCACTGCAGCTGGTAACATGGAGGGCATATGGTATAAATTTGGTTTACATTCATTTTGATATCAAGGATTGTAGCTTTCATACCAAAGATACAAAGAATATACCATATGAAGATTGATATACAGTAACAGTCAATGTGGGATGTGTATGGTACTCAAAGGTTACATACTGTTATTCATGGTGACCTGACGTTAGAGTCATGAAATGACTTTAATATCAACAACATGGCCTTCCTGAGCACTCTGATTAAGAATGGGGCCAATGAATAAAGGTGAACCCTCCCACAGGCAGTGCAAAAGGGAAGGGCTCTTCAGGAATGGTGCTTTGCTTCATAAGTAGATACAGAATTTTCATTAAAATGCATGGAATAAATGACCGAAAATTTCAATATCATAGTCCTGTCATCATGAAGTCGATAACTGCATCACCTGTAGGACACGAAATCTAATGAACTCCCTGAAGGTCAGGTGAAGGCATGTGTGGACACATCCTCAAGGAGATTGAGCCATTGGAGAACAGGTACTGGCCTGATATCCCAGCAGAGACCCCCCCCCCCCCCCCCCCCCCCCCCGGAAGCCTTGTGACGGTGTATTATAATAAAGTGAATTACAAGCATTAATCACAAGGATCGGATTCATACTGATTGACAAAGTCAATAAATCACCAAGGGTATGAATAATTTTGAACATCGCCCAGTTTGGATAACTCACCTTTTCTATTGTTATGCAAATGAGGTGCAACCGGAAACGGCATTCATTTGCAGATGATAACTAAATGTATTCAAGTGATGTGCAAGTAACTTCATTTAACCATTCATTTTTAGGAAAAATGCAAAAAACTAGAATTTTCCAAGGGGTATGAATAATTTTGTTGTTAACTGTATATATTTGTTTAAATCCCTTAACATCATGATTGAGTATATTGAAATATCCCTCATAAAGCATGAGATTTGAAACTACTGCTAATAACCTTTTTATGATTGGAATGTACTTTCAAATCTTACCATTGATATCACGTGGAGAATCAATGTAGAAATCTTCATTCCAACGTACTGACACAGGAACATCCAGTTCTAACACACCACTTGTGTAAGTGTACTGTAAAGAGTGATCATATGATATTGTCATCATTATCATTATTATGCAGCAGCATTTCTTGCACATATTCATAGTTTTTCATTCATCTTAGTTATTTCTGAAACAGGAGAATCCAGTTCTATTGTACTGCAAAGAGTGATCATAAATATTCTAATCATCGTGCATATCGTCTGTTTGGAGCTAGAAAGACGTTAACTCATATTATTAGTTCAGAGTTAATGCCCTTCTGGCTCCAGACAGACGATATCAATCTAATCACCAACTTTATCGCGCATCATCATCTCTTGCATATATACTCAATCATTTCTTCTTTGTGACTTGTGATAGACTGCATTATGCATTAGACACTTTATGAAGGACAGAAACAGTGTGGCCTTCAGCACCATTCATGAAAGAGAAAATGCATTCATTAGAATCATAAAACACAAAGTCATTCAGCACTGAGAGCAAACAGAAACACAGTGGCCTTCAAAACAAATGCATGAAAAAAGAAAACGCATTCATAAGATTCATCCACCCCAAAGTCATTCCCCATTGAGCCCTCCCGAGACACGAAGGTTAAGAGTCTATAGCGATGCCCCATCACATACAGCCATGATCATTACAGCGGAATGTTAACGAGACTGTAATTACCTCTACCCGTCATTCCCCAAGATAGCAACTGCGTTAGACATGGAGAAAAGTCTCGACTCATCCCCATTAAGACATACTTTAGCTATTAGTAGAGACATCCCAATTAGGATTGCTAAAATAACAGTGGGAATGTAAGCAGTTGTAGAAGGACATTCCAAGGGTAATAAGAATGATGAACAATTGAAAAATAAACCCAATTAATTGCTGAGCTTAGGCATGAACCATTGGAAATAACGCTACATGTCTACAGCATGTTTATGCGAATATCAAGATGTACTTGTTCGTACAAATGAACTATGATGATTTTTTTTTCATAAATCCATGAACATTACTACCTACTACCATTATAATGTAGCTGCGACATTTCATGCTTACCGTAATTGGGAGGTAAGCGGTAACAATTTTGCTACAGATAAATTTGGGAACTATTACGTATAGTCATATCAAATAACAAGAATTTTTCTTTTTTCATCAAAATTTCTTAAGTCAGATAAAACATTCAGATATAACAAACTGCATGAAAATGTTACAGGAAATGTTACATTTCCCTCATGTAGTTACACACACACACACAAGTACGTATCCTAAATAATAATAACTTATAGAAAGTTAAGCACTTTACATGTAAAATTACAGTAATAACATCTGTAACTATAAAATATATATTCTCATCTTTAGATAATCCCTTTCAGATGCACACAGTTTGTAAGTAAAACGGAAAGGAGCTCCATGTACAAAGGTCAAAATGCAGAGATTTATCGGGCATACATGTACATTCACTATATACATGTATAGAGAGTTGTTGATTGTTTCGGTTTTGATTATATAATGGTTGCTTCTATGAATAGAAAGTACCATGGAAGCTGAGCTGGTAAGTGAGGAAAATGTATCAGAAGTGTAAATATAAAATAAACAATGGATTCAACTGTAAAGGCAACACATTAAAAAAAAAAAAACAGAATAAGTGAAGGAAAGAGAAAGTACTTGTGGGAGTGAGAGGAAGGAAAGGAAGAACAAAATGTTTTTAAAAATGAAAGAGAGAGAGGTCAGGGTTGCAGATGGCAAGAAATTTAGTAGTAACCAGATGTCACAATGATTGCAGGCATTTCCAGAAAAACAAACCAATTATAACTGAATCACATGATAAAAACATGGATTTTAAATATGATGCTGGCCACATTGTGATTACATATCATATAATACTATCCCTCGATATTGAAAATATACTTTTCTTCTTATCTAGGCATATGTGTGTGTCTCCCTATAGATATTTCTACATCCTCCTTCTCTTGTCTGTCTGTCTCTCTCTCTCTCTCTCTCTTTATCTCTCTATCTCTCTCTCTCTATCTAATGTTCTCTATTGCTCCACCTTTCTCTCTCTATCTCTATCTAATGTTCTCTTTTGCCCCACCTTTCTCTCTATCTCTATCACTCTCTCTCTCCTCCCTCCTTCCCTCCCTCTCTCTTCCTCTCTCACCTTCTCTCTCCCATCGCCTCTTTCTTTCTCAGCTACTTCCTCTGTTTGTACCCTTCCCCTATTTCCCATTCTCTCTCTCTTTTTCAACTGCCATTGCTATGCAAACAGTTAAATAGATGTAAAAAGAGAATAACGATAAAGCGTCTTACACTCCTGGCAGTGCAGATAACATCTGTTCCATTGATGATATCAGCAGGAGTGACATGTTCCTCGTCTTCGATGTATACAACACACTCAAAATTTTCAACCTAAATCCATCAGAAGATGAAGAAAACAGATGAACAACTGTCATTAAAGGCAATCTAGAATTTCAGCACAGGTTGTTGAAGGGACTTGTATTGCTTAAAGGTGGAATTTAACATTTTTACAGTATTGCGAAGTTAAATTGTCTTTGAATGTTAAAAAGAACATCAACTTTAAGCAACAATGATAATTCGAGAAAAAAAATTTAAATGTTGATTTTCAATTAATACCAATATTCATACTTCAGTAAAATCATTTTTATAAAAAAAAACTTAAGGAGTGATTTCTGAGTCTATAGGCCTATAGACCTAATCCTGCTTTCAAATACCCTTTAGATAGATTGTGCAAGATCTATTTCAAAGAGTTACATACCTGTAGTAATAATAATAATAATAATAATAATAATAATAATAATTGTTTCTTATTAAGCGCTTTTCCAGAAAACTGATCAGAGCGCTATTACAGCACAAAAATAACATATAATAACATAGCAGATAGTAAAAGAAATACATGTAGTAATTATGGATATACAAAGAATTGAAAGATATTTAAATATTCATTAACAGTGATATTATCAGCCCTATCGTCTTCTGAGTATCTTCAAAAGTTCCAACAATTTAGTATTTCATTAAAATTCACCATTTATAGATTCAAGATATATCATAAAACAAAGGAAAATAAAAAAATGTCTTTAAATAGGTTCATATGAAATGATCCTCAAGTCTGAAACTATAAGACAAAAGAAAGGTAAACTACTAATGAACAATCACAATAAACAATTCACATAAGTCACATACACTTTTGGAAGCCTTCAGAGGATGATATTTATACATCATCCACTTAATTCAAGTATAATTACACATGCAATGACCCATATTTTAAATGTAGATCTTATCAGATGAAATTATTACTAACCATAGAAGGAAGATTAATAGCTTTCAGCTGAATTTCTCTCTCTAAACCAACAGGAATGTGAATAGCTGAGGCTACAGGCAGCAGTTTCGCACAAGATGATGGCCCCTATTGAGAAAAAAATGTAAGCATATATATATATATATATATATATATATATATTTCACAAAAGTTATTAATAATAAATATAATTTCTTTCAAGATGTCAGCTAAAAATTGTGATTTTCATTTATTATTCTACCACCCTGACTACAAAAGATAATTTTCAAATGAAAAGGTCATTTTGAAAATTATATCTTTTCTGAATCAACGTCAGATAATTCAAATAAACACTTTCAATGTAATTGAATGTACTTAAATCATCATTAATTATTTTAAACCACACACAGCTACTTTGTGCTAGATATGTTATTGATTCATATATCAAAATAATTTGTCAGGTACATTGTATGTATGTATGTATGTATGTATACAAAAAATACTTCAATTGACAGTAGATTGTCTCCACTTTTTTTTAATCAAACTATTTGCACAAGGTCATATTATGTTTATTTTGGTCTCTTGTTTACACTTTTTGACCAAATTCTAATTTAAAAAAAAATTGGATTCACTTAAAAGTGCTTGAACAGGACACCAATGGCATTCGCTTTTTCTATTGGCAATATTTTCCTTTCTCTTGGCAATATTTTCCTTTCTCTTTTCAAATTGCATTCAGCAGTACAAACACTTCCTTCTTTTTTGGTTAATCCCAAGTACCTAAAGAACGTAATACCTTTCTTTTTTGCTGGATGATCTGTTTACCCCTTTCCATGCAAAGGTGGATATATTTCACCTAGAATTTCCAATAGCGTACATGCTCAATTTGGACTATTCTGAATTTGGACTACTATTTTGTTCCCTTGGGTGCTGCCAAATTCAACAATGAAAAACAGTATTGACATTCAAACTTTGATTCATGGCCATTCATATATAAATTATTGCTCATAATAATTTTGTGGCAGTGAGGAGGTTAATAAAACATCATGAGAGCCACCAAATAAGACCAGTACTGGTGCTTCTAATCTTATCAACCACATCCATCCTTTCACAGAATCAGATCAGATACCCTAAAAAAAGAACCCAGCCAGTTTAATCTCCCACAAATCAAGCGTGTCCAATTTAACCCCTGATTTCACTGAGAAATCGGGGTCGGACGATTCTACAGGATTATGTTCCACAGAGGCCACATGATACCAATGACAGGTTATGATGAAATGGTGGGATTGGGTTCTAAACTGACCATTCATCATTCACAACATAGAAAATCTATGAGACATATCAGGTGCTGGGGTTGTATCTTGTACCAAGAGAGCAAGCAAAGCTAACATGATTTTGAATATATATATATATATATATATAGCATTTACTGCATCAAGACACTTGAAATATCATTAAATATTTTTACTTAGTATCTTTTAATGAAAACAGAAGTAAACTACAGTATAATATGAAAACAATCATGAACAAAAGTTTCTGTACAAGTTAAATTATTTTGCACTTTTTTATCACTTCAATGCATATATGAAACAGTTGAGCAGCAAGTGCATACTACAGTATGAAAGTTATAATGCTTCATTGTATCCTCAGAAAGAAATACTTTGTGATTCCAATTTTCTGAATGCCGCAAGGAAAATGTACTGTTACTTGTAATGTTATTACACACACATACAATATCATCAAACTATATAAAACCAAAGGAATACAAAAACTCCCTAGCAATTGCCCTCAAAGAACTTTCAAAATGATCATGTTTCTCTTGGTACATGTACAACAAAACAAAGTTTGTACTGTCCTTTACTCATTATCACTGAATAAATATCAAAATATTTTACAGTTTCTAGGAATTTGGATGAAGAGAATGAACTTTTCTACAACTTGTGTTAAAAATATAATCAATGATACAATGCATCACTACAGGAGTATCATCAATCAAAGCTTTGACAATCAGTATTCAAACTACTCAGTGCATGATTCACAGGTTACATTTTCCAACAAGTTTGTGTACCAACTCTGTATTAATATATTTCCTAGACCTAGAGTCAAGCTATTAGACGTGACCTAATTATTACACTTCAGTTACCCAGTGCAATGTACTGTACATGTATTTGGTTGCAATGAATGCATATTTCAGGCACAATACATTTGCTGTGCTCTGTGAACAAGAGGCTTTTGCAAACAAATCTTTGGAATGGTTTGGTGAAGAGGAACAATACATGTAAACAATGTATTGTGTGTGGTTTACAGTTATGATTCAGAAAGAGGGAAAATACATGTAAACATAAAGACAGATAGGTAATGGAATGATCCTAAAACTGTCATTAGATTCTGATGCACTCACATCAAATAGGAAATCGTCATTTTTATCTGTTAAATGTGCTACGGTGCATACTGTTCAAACCTTTCTATTTAGAGGAACATAACAGTATACACCAGTAGATGAGTAGTAGGAACTTAGGTAAACCAGGGAAGTCTTCCCTGGTGGGTAAACCATACTTTGTTATAAGATCCTGGAATACAATTGTTAATACTCCTCTCTCATATTCAACAAACACACTGTTTCCAAAGTTAAGACTGGTGAATATGAAGTTTGTATAAGCCAACACAACCGCAAAAACATTTGAAGAGACATCATACACATACTTTTGTAGACAATATTGTATGCAGAATGAAATCTTTGATTTATTCAGGAATTAGAATTTACCCCAACCATTTTAGATACAGACATTACAAGATTGTGTGGTCAATACATGTAATTCCCCCGTAAAGTGTGGCAAATTTACGATACAATATCATGAAATAATTCCCTAAAGGTGTTACAAAATCATATACTCTATGGAATAAAATCAAACACTTTGTGTAAGAAAAGCTGGATAATTTGATTTACATACTTACATCCATTCCAGTGATTACCGTTGGACAAGAGGAACTGTTATGGGTACACGCGTTGTCATGGATACACCAATCACAATTCCACTGACTACTGGTACACTCTGTACAGCTGAAGGCAAAGATTGATAGGTACAAAAGAGAAAGGGGAATTGGTGAGTTTGAGTGGGGATATAAAAGGAACGAACAAGTTCAGCTATGTTGGAGTGATTGCCAACCACTAGAGCATTTACAGAGTTTCACCATCCTAAATGATATACCCACAAACTTAGATTAAGTAATACAAACAGACAAAAGAATACAACTCTCGTGCTTACAGTTCTTCAAGTATCCTATTGTTACATAGGAAGACTTCCATGAAATATCAAACTTGTATGCTCCAGAGATCAGTGGAAAAAAAAAATCGTTTGAGTATAGGTAGATTTGGATTTCCATCAAAACATCAATATCAAATCTACATGTTTTGTTTTACATTTAATATGAATTAAATACATTAATATGTAACATTAAGAATGTTATGTTAAGAATGGAGAAAGTTCTAGTTCACTGCAGAGGGTGAAATATACAAGGGAGCTGGCACAGTCTAGAGATGTAAAATACTGAAATGTGTATGCAACACTGACAGCAAATGGGATTAGCTGTGCCCTTTTGAGATATTTCATATTTTTGGAAGCACCCAATATCACACGGGTATGGGTCAATACTGATGCTGCATGGTTTAGGTTTATTGCATGATTTGAAAGTCTGATTGGAAAATATATTATAACAAATATGGAATATATGGGACTCCAAAAACATGATTAAAGTTTCTTCTGTGCATATTTGATACTGATACACACTGATCAAATTGAATTTTTTAAGGTTTGATACAAAATAACATTCAAAATAGTAGCCATGATACATGACACAAAATTGAGTATAAAGGTTAACCCTTTATCTGCTTTGGTCGGCTAATGGAACAAAGGGTAGACCGCCACAGTTGACTTTTGTCACACGCACAATGGACATGTAAAATATGCTCCATAACATTGTGGCTGTCTAGAATTTCATTCCATAGCAGATAAAGAGTTAAACATATTTCCAGGTATTGCATAAAAACATCTATGCAGAAGGGAGCACCCCGTATTGTCAATTATTCATGGGTGTTTATTAAACCATTTTAGGAGCCTCGTTATTCTTAGTGGAATAATCATGCTCATTTATAGGTAATCTAGTGTGAAGAAAAGGCTCATGGAATGAAGAACAGTTTCAGATTTAGGACAAACAATCAGGGAGTCATCAATTTGAAAGTTCATTACATACATAGAATGAAGTATACAAAAATTGTGTATTTGCCAGATTATCATTACATCTGGTAGACCTTTAACATTCATATACATGATACTAATCATAAAATGACTAAAATCAAAAAGCAATAATAAATTTGTAATTGATTTTTTGGTTGCATTTCCCTTTTCCTTTTAAATTGCATAAAGTGTTGCATCTTTAGAATACTGTCAGGTTTCCTGCTGAATTAATGTTTGTGACAATCGTGATATTAGCAGACAGTATCGTGTTATTGATCATCATGTTACTCTGGCGAGGAGACAGTTAACATCAATTTACTTTAATATGAAGTCAATGCTGCTCATACCTTTGATTAATCACTCTAATAAAATGATAATTACACACCAATACTCAAATAATTTCCAGTTGATGTTCAATGATGAAACTCATCTATGTACTAATTTAGACTTTCATCAAACAAATTGTACAGCAAGGTTGTATTTTGAAGAAAAGAAATGTTTTGGACCTAAAGGCAAGCGTACATCTAGCCACAGGGCAAACCCAAATTGGCCACATGACTGGAACATCATTTATCAGGAAGTCAAAGAGTTTTTTTTACTTCCTGTTTAATTGACCGCATAAAGAAAAGCAATATATTCATACAACAAACAAAACTGTTAACGTTGAATCGATTTGACAAGCAGTGCATTACGCCATATTATGGCAATTTATGAGAAACATCATACATTTCTAAAGTGCATTGTAGCAAAGGATATTATCTCCCCAGGGGGAAACTGGAACAACCGTTGATGTACACTTTAATATATACAAAAGAAATATATGGCTGTTTCCACTGCTGCAATTTTGTCAATTTTCTTTCAGAAATGACAACTGTGTAGTGTGAACTGCTAACGACTTGTCAGAGATATATGGATAAAGGAAATTAACACTGAAAAGGAAACATACCTACCAATAAATAAGACATGTTGTCTGCTGAAGGGCCAGAAGGACATTAACTCACGAGAATTTAAATACAGAGTTCATTTTGCTTTCTACAGAAAATATATATCTTGAATAAGGTTATTAAGGGATAATGGTACTTTGCCAAATTACTTATTGATATGTATGTACGAAATATTATGATAATAAATACTGATGCTCATCTCACGATCGATATATTCCGATGGGAAATCTCAGACTCACATAGAGACATTCACAAGGGACAAGACAAGCATTCGTGCAAACTGGGTTTGCTTGACATAGTGCAAACACAGGGACGTACCACCTAGGCTGTCTGACTGCTCCAAATCTTTTGCTTGACTGGAGAAAGGAGGCCCTAAACCTTTTCCACCAACAGACAATTCACTGACAAGCGATTAGGAGCACAGTCAAAATACTGCCACAGGTACCCCTTCCAGGTATGTATATTGTGTGGTAGATCATTAGGTATTGTAAAGCAGAAATATTTCCTATTGTAGGAACATGACAACCGCCATCCTTACTATATGGACGGGACATGCTGAAATAAATGCCTTCTGCGATACAAAGCCGAGTTTTACGATCTTTTGCTGACCGTCCATGAACAGCTCAATACTGTTTACTAAGTGATTCAAATTTTATGCATACTTTTGAAACAAAGGTTGTTCTTGACAACCTGAAAGCTTGCCAGAGGCTTGCCAGACATAGCAACAAGTAATGTATGCAAAATGGATTCCAAGTATTGCAGTTCATTCATTAATAACAGGTTAATGGAATACCTCGTTACTAGGTCCCCAGGAAAGAAACATCCATAAATTTGAATCACTTAGTAAACAGGTCTATTACAACAACGTGTTAGATAATAAATATTCAATCCAAACATACACAATCACAGAAAAACTTGGTTTAGAGAATACTAATACAAAAATTATATTAAAACAACAATTATTTGCAAACTTAAGTTAGGAAAGCAAACACATTATTTCCTAGCTAATAAAAGTGATGAATATGATAACATATTCTCTCTCTTTCTGTGATTGTTAAGTAAATCTTCTAGTTGTATGGTTGTGACAATGTTCATTTATATACATATGATATACATACCTTGTAATTCTACGACAGTCATAGAAGAAATAATCCCTGCTGACGATTGCTGTGATTGATTCGTCCACAAACAATGCTAGCTTCACAGCAATATGATCTACAGATAAAAGGAAAAATAAAAAAGATGTCCTATATGATTTAATGCAGGATTTCTATAATATCCAAAGCAGACAATCATGCTGCAAACAAAGGGAAACATAATGTTTAATTTCTTCTTTGACAGGAATTATTAGCCTTTCTGACATTGCAATTTCATACCACACAATAGGGGAATACTTTTTTCATATTGTGTGGTATGTTCTGACCTAAAACAGGAAAATATTTTTATTGGAATTTCACATTCAAAGGTCAATGTAATTTCCATTACCTATGCTTTCTGTTCTTTACCAAATTCCCCATCCCCACTCTCTCTCTCTCTGTCTCTGTCTCCTCATTTTCTTTCTGTCCATCTCCCTTTTTTTCCATCTATTTTTATCTTCTCAATTTTGCTTTTGTTTTGCAAACCCATTTACCACTCACTCTCCAAATATAAACAGGTCATTTCAGCACCCATTGCCCAAAACATCCCATGTGCATTTCCCTGTCATATCTCATCAGATTCATAAATCCTGAAATAATGCAAACCCTCGAGCTGCTGAAAACATTTTTGATCATTAGAAGAGACATGGATATTGGGGAGACAAATGGGGAGAATATAGTCTAAACAGATCTGGCAACATCTTAATCATAAGGATTACGGGGAAGAGACAGGGATAAGAGAGGGATGCAATTTGGAAGTGGAAAGGAATGTTTAGGATCATATCTCGAGACTGATGATCTGCAGCAATGACTCAGCATACCTACCCCAGACTCATCAAGTCTGAAAAACGTGCTGCACTAACATCTTCCCTCGCCAGTCTTGAACAATATCATAATACAAATGAGTAATCAAGCCTGGCAAATGACCAACTTGATTGAAGATTTGTCTCCAGTTCAACAGCCCCTGAATTTTCTTTGGAAATTTTGTTTCGACAATTTCTAATAGCGTGATTGGAAAAGGCTATGAGCTTCATTTGAATGTGCTGGGTATGCTGATCTTCACTTTTCTTCAATATCCTGTTCTCATTAGAACTAAAAAAGTCATGAATATACCTGCGATGCCCAGAAGCATTGATAGTAACTGTATATTATTTCCAATTCATAGTCCATCATGCAATACTTGAATGTGCCTAGAGTGGAACTTCAGATATTTTCACTCTCTTTTGTTTCATTTTCTTCATTCCTTCCCAAATGCCAGAGGTATGCAAATATTAAAGCATAAGTATCCACTACAGGATTCATTTAATAACGAAAGTGTGCACAAGTGCCCTTTACAGAGAAATGTAAGTGTTTCCTCCTACTTCAGACCTTCTTGAGATTGGTTACATAATCATGTTATATGTGCCTCCTTGACAAGGCTATGAACCTTGATGAGATTTGAATAAAAGATCATTACCCTCTTTATCAGGCAAATAGCCAATAATGAATTCAATGCAAAGAAAAGTAATGAATAATGATGACATCAATCTTAAAGGAAAATAAGCAAACAATTTGCAGGGACTCTTCATTACTTAGTTATGAGTAAACAAAGCCTGTAACCATTATTCAATGCAAATCCCCCCCCCCAAAAAAAAAAGAGAGAGAAAAGAAAATTAGAAAAAAGAAAGAAAGAAAAATAAAGAAACATCTCCAGTCAAGTACCCAAACTCCTTATTTGTTTAAAGCATTAATATCAATATTATAGTCTACTCTGTATAAAATAAAAAATTCAGATTACTTCAAATTTCATCACGCATTGAAAGGTAATAATAATACCAGTGCAAATGTAATTTTGTAGAAATATCCTTTTATAACCAGCATTATTTATGCAAATCAAAGGCTTCATAATTTTGATAAGGTATAGGCCTAAGTATCATGTCTTGTATCATATAAGTTAGTCATAAATACAAAATAATTTATTGCATCTATCCTCCTTCCAAATTCAGGATAAATCCTTACTCTAAACCGTTAATCATTCTAAATCGTTTGGCTGACCTCCACACCACCAAGACTGCCTGCAACTGAAGACTAGTCACCTCTAGCCATCATCTCCAGACCGCCAGACAATAATAGATTCTGTCACAACCTTTATAGAAGAGGAGTTTCCTCTGAGGACAAACCCATGAATCAATGGCTAATTATGGCACACGTGTCCTCAACTCCCGATCCCCCTTTCAGCTACGACCAAGGGGGTGTTCCACCCAAATGCAGGATACCCCAAGCCCGGTCTCTTTAATCCCCTTACGGATTTAAATGTTATCTCACCGTGGCCTGACTGTATCTCTGGTAGTTCATTGGCTGCTGGTGACAGACACGTTACGTTGTTGCCGACAGACGAGGTGAGCTTTGAGGTGATGTCATCAAAGCGGCAGGAGTAGGACGCACTCTCAAGAACGGGCAGGTGAGCAACAGAGAAAGTGATGTCCAACTGTAAAGAGAAAGAAACATTCTTCATGAATCTATTCTACATGTAAAAAAAAAGGAATTGATATTTGATATTAGGGAAGTATGAGAAGGAACACAGAAGTCTACAATTACACCCTTAATCTCTCTGTTAACCCTTTCAGGACAGGAAATATTTCAGGGCTAAATTGATCACCTTTTGTTTTTCAAATTGGCAACAATAACATTTTTCTTTTAGTGCTACATGCCGATAATTAGGTGTCATGTCTTTGAAAAAAAATATACATGGTTGGGAATTTTGTCAAAATTTTTTAAAAACTGCCAATTTTAGGGGGAAAAAAGATTTTGAACCTCTCAATGTGTTGCCAATTTAAGGCTTTTAAAGCTTATTCTTGTTTTTAAAATTCCTGGCATTGGTCATGCAACAAAAATGGACGTAGTGTATGCAGAAATTTTTGCTCTTTCTACTCATGCATCTAGTACATTTTTTAGAGCTCTAAATCAAAAGTTAATGAGCCAAACCACAAAATGTGGTCAATTGTCTAGAAAGGGTTAATGTTTCCTGAATGGCAGAGTCCCAAATTCCCAAAGTTGGTTTCTCTTCACCTTCAAGTAGGGAATGTGTATCAGAAAGAAAGATTATACATGGAGGCCTACAGTGTATACTACTTAGTGAACAGCTTGCAACATAACATTGGGTCTCTGTGAAAAAAAAAATAAAATTAAAACTTCATGCAAGAACCAATTTCTGAATCCTGCATCAATGACGCATTCTAGATATATTTTGTGATAACTACTAAAAATGAAAACCTGACATATTAAAACTTAATATTCAAGCAATAACAATCAATCCACCCAATGAGCAATTAGTTTCAACTTTAAAAAGACAGATCCATTTGAATAATGCTGCATTAGAAAATACACTAAATGGTTCATTGCAGTCCTATTGGTGTGTTATTGAATTATAATACAGAAGAAAAAATGGTAGTGAATACCTGGTATGTTCTCTTGTGAATAGATCAATTAATAAAACAACAAAAAGTTGGAATATATAACTAATATAAAACATATGGTTTTATGTCACATGGATATTGATTGAAAACTATAAATATTCCCTGTTTTTGCCAACTTTGCCACTTTTCTAAGTACCTTCTGGCTGGAAAATCGCTCACGGGTGCAAGGGTGCAAAAAAAATCATGAATGTCAATAACATGCAATTCATAGGAGGGAAAAAGAGCCGATAGTATTATAACGCGCCAATCCTGATTATACTCGAGACTTCGGAACATGTCTGCAAACTTGTGATATTCAGGTAGGTACAGCCAGAACAAGGACGGCAGATGGCTGTAAATCCAATTATGGCTTATTCACCCTTTTTTCTCCTGACTAACACAAATTTGATGGTTGCACTTCATTAATCAGTGGAGCTCCTGTATTTCCCCTGTCAAGATTTCAGCTGTCTAGTATTTATTTACAGTGGTGAGCAATTGAAATAAACTAATGTTGCTCATTTATTACTCTACACATTTCTGATCCCCCTTTTTTTTTCTCTCCTTCACCCACTGCACAAACTCATTAGATCCATTTGCTGTGATGGGACACATTACAGTTCCTACATGCACACTCGTACAGTTTATTTTATTTGTAACCTGAATTCTGCAGATATATTTCCGAAGACAGTTTCCCTTTCTAGAAGTATCTTTTAATGTACAAAAGTCTTTTTTCCAGTAACTTTATATCGATAGACTTGATATTTACCGTTATGATTTTGTAAAATATTTGATGTGAATCACATGTGTAAGGCATAATTTTTAAAAATACTTACCGAGTTGGTAATGTAATTGAGTGTTCATAAACAAGTTACCATGGTAATCTGTACTTATGCACAATGACTTGTATAAGGATTTTACCACAAAAACATTGGAAAATGAACTTTGTTTTTCATTCATTAGTGTTCTTTACTCTCTATCTATCTTTTTAAACTTCTACAGAGAATGAGAATGTAATTGAAGTATGAGATAGAAAGAAATTGGTTACGATTTAGAATGTCAGTTTGTCTGTGATTAACTATAATAAAGCAAGTTACCAAAACAAAAGTAAGAAAGCCAATGAGTCCTATCCTATTTAAAAGTGATTCAAAAAATCCTTTAGGGTTTTAGAAAATATATATATATATATACACATCAATGTCAAATGAAAGCTTTAGGCTTAAATTTTGAAAATCTAATTTAGAGTATACCATATGGCAAAGTCATCGTTTTCCCTGGCGCACAGGTTAACGTCTTCTGCACATGTTCTTCGCTAACTTCAGCAGGCCCCTCTCCATTACACGCATGGCCTCTGATTGCTGAAATTATCAAATAACTCTGCATAATTTATCAGACAGCCTCAAGCCAATGCGCTCTATCCTTAAACAATGAATGCTAAAAGTGTCCACATTGGTAGATACTAGATACACATGAATATAAATCTAGTTATCTGCTGGAATATGGTCTGAAAGAAAGTAAATTGTGAAACTCTATCACCCCTTGGTGGGAAAGTGCTGCTTGTGAAACCACCATGAAATTGGGAAGTATGCTTTGTTAAATACATGCATGCAGCTATGCATAATCAATAAGACACACTAAAAGCACGATGAGAGTCGTAATGAGCTTTCAAACCACCAGCCGTCAATATGAAAGGAGTACACCTAAATGGTCAAAGTACTCTGAATTATCACAGGACACTTGGTTTTTGAGGCTTAAAAAACACAATGTATACATTTGAAACTTATTGCTTCCTACCTACATCAAGTTTAGCTCAAGACTGTTTGTAATTGTAAATCTCTTTTAGAAACTCTTTTGAGTGCTGGCATTTAGAAACAAATGGAAAACAAAACATACACAAAAGGACCAGACAGTATGTCTATAATCCTTTGAAATCCTATAACTCTCAATACTGAGTTATACCAAACAATCACATGTGTTGCCAAAACACACAATATATGAATTCAAATTAATATAGTCAGAAAAGTTTCAGAGAAATTGGACCTATACAATTGTCTTTTCCTTGTGTCAGTACAAATTACACAATGTAGTAAATCTTCCTTTAAAAATAATTATTTAACAAATCAGGATAAGCTCCCAAACCAGTCGTCTGCACACAGAACGGGCTAAAGAAGAAGATTTTTAAGGCCAGTCAATCTTCTAAGGAATCCCTTTAAGATTTATGCACATGCTGAATGGATTTTCATTCAATTATTTCTGGCAAATGTGGTGATTATCCCGATCACATCTTGGGAAACGTACTTACAAAGGTTTGCCATTCCACTCACTTCTCACATAAATTACATTTGCTCTGTATTCACCTTGTAATGTGTGGAGTATGTGTCCCTATGCAATGGCTGAGTGAATTACCAAATGTTTCTTCCCATCCCATGATGAAAACTTAATGGTTTATTTTTCAATAATGATGGAATGTAATCAACAATTTTGATTGCATGCAGTTATGTTTAAAAAAAAACAAAGTTTAATTGCTTCTCCAAAACAGGCAACATGATTGTAAACAAGGCAAGGGGTGGATACGAGGAGGAATTATCCACATGAAGCTACTGAATCACAGATGCTTCTTTCATATTTTTCATTACAGACTAGATCATTAGAAACCTTATACATTTATTTTACTAAAATGAATACTAAGAAACACTACTGGCATTTATATAAAAACAGATAATTCTTTTGAACCTTATCACATTTTTCTCATAAAATAAAAGTAAAGGAACATGAGATTAACATTACTTTACAAATGCCAATAATATTCTGAATTTCCCTTGAGCATTGAATATGCCAACCTGTCCATCTTGCTTTGAAGGTATCCCATGGATTTCATTCAGAAGTCTATTTACATACCATTGGATGGCAAACATGGGCTTTAATCTGATAAGATTGTTATCAGAATCTGCTAGGTAAGCTTGTAATAATAGGATGAGAACATGTAAGGAGATAACCCTATTATCATCTTTACATGAAACATGTAGGTATACAATTGAAGACCATAAAATGACAAGCAGGTAACAAGATTCCCTCCTAGAAAATCCAATCGAGAATGCATCAATATTGATGTTTCCTCTTTTCACATTTATAGTACATGAATGTCTAATTTACAAACAAGCTTGTTCTAACAAAGCCAATTAACGGTTTAATTTGGATTGACATTGTGAATCCAATAATATTGTGGAGGATTTCCTAGCATGCAGAAGTACAAGTAGTCATGTTTTTATTTTGTTGGAAGCTTGACATTGTGAAGAGAAACAAATAATAAAAAATGTAGAAAAACAGACAGGAACAAGGAAAGTGATATTTAACAGAGACAGAGGGAGATAGTCAGACAGACAGACAGCAGACAGACAGGCAATGGAGGAGGGAGAGGGAGGAAGAGAGGGGAGAGAGGAAGAGAGGGGAGAGAGGGGGAGAGAGGAAGAGAGGGGAGAGAGGGGAGAGGGGAGAGAGGGGGAGAGAGGAAGAGAGGGGAGAGAGGGAGAGAGAGGAAGAGAGGGAGAGAGGGAGAGAGGGAGAGAGAGGGAGAGAGGGGGAGAGAGGGGGAGAGAGGGGGAGAGAGGGGAGAGAGGGGGAGAGAGGGGAGAGAGGGGGAGAGAGAGGGAGAGAGGGGAACGACAATGGAGGGAGGGAGAGAGATGAGGGAGGGAGAGAGAGGAGGGAGGGAGAGAGGAGGGAGTGAGAGAGGAGGGAGGGAGAGAGGAGGGAGAGAGGTAGGGAGGAGGGAGGGAGGTAGGGAGGAGGGAGGGAGGTAGGGAGGAGGGAGGGAGGTAGGGAGGTAGGGAGGAGGGAGGGAGGTAGGGAGGAGGGAGGGAGGTAGGGAGGAGGGAGGTAGGGAGGAGGGAGGGAGGGAGGTAGGGAGGAGGGAGGGAGAGGAGGGAGGGAGGGAGGGAGGGAGGGAGGGAGGGAGGGAGGGAGGGAGGGAGGAGGGAGGGAGGGAGGAGGGAGGGAGGGAGGAGGGAGGGAGGGAGGAGGGAGGGAGGGAGGGAGGAGGGAGGGAGGAGGGGGGGAGGGAGGTAGGGGAGGAGGGAGAGAGAGAGAGAGGTTGGGAGGTAGAGAGAGAGAGGTAGGGAGGTAGAGAGAGGGAGAGAGAGAGAGAGAGAGAGAGAGAGAGAAGAGAGAAAACAGAGAAAATAAGAGTCACCATGACATGATTTCAAATTTTAATTATAACTCAAGACATACCCAGGAAGAAAAAAAAATGTTAGTTAGGTCAAAAAAGTTTCGAAAACCTCACTAAAATCAGACACTACAGACAGACAAAGCATCTTTGATGATTCAAAAAAAGCGGTCCAGCATATCAATAAAAGGTGGCTTCTTTGGGACTTCTCTACACAGGTGTAGTAAAAAAACTTTAAATTGCCACCCTACATCTGGTGGCAGCAGTGGGATAGCCAGATTTTAAGAGAGAAGACTCGTTTACATATAACACATTAAAAGAAAAATGCAGCAATATAAAACCATTTAACATGTAAATGAATGGCAAGTGGAGTTAAAGGGCAATCTAACCGTGGTAATAAGATGATTTGTGTGAAAGCAGAAAAATTAAAAAAAGGAATGGTGAAAGTTTGAAAGAAATCGGACAAGGAATAAGAAAGTTATGAGTGTTTGACAAATGAGATTACTATATCTATGCGAATCTCAAATTGGCAATTTCGTGAGTCGATTGTCACATGCTTGTGGACAACTCTCCTGTTTATAGTTCACAAAATATCATTAATTTGCGTGTTTCTCCAAAGCGCCTTTACCCTTGCGGCAGTACTGAAAATATATTGGAGATAGCATATCGTTACAGGTCCTCATGAAAGAAACAGATCCTAGTGAGTAATACATTTTGAAAAAAAAATAACATTTTAGTCATTTAGTTTGTTGGAGCGAACAGGGGAGTTGTCCGCAACTACATCACAGTGACATTATCTATTTGGCCAATTTGAAATTCCCATATGTATAGTGATTACAACTTTCAAAAATTCATAACTTTCTTATTGCTTTCTCCGATTTTGTTTAAACTTTCACCAATCTGCTTCTCTGATTTTTCCTCTTCTTTCAAAGAAACTTGCCATTAAGGTTGAATTTCCCTTTAACAAATAGTAGCACACAACAAAGGCCCCAAGTGTAATATAAGTGTTTTTCGCTCTTGTTAATCTTTGTAATTGATAGTTTATACTGTACACGTTTTATTCAGCTTTTGGCTGCGACACATGTTTCTTTCAATAAACCATTTTTGAATTGAATGGAAAGCACAATATGCAATACACTTGAAGTTTCAGTTTATATCAGAGCCTGATCGGTTAGTCATGGACAGACATCTGACAAATTTTGAAAGTTGAAGGCCTGTAGAAAATGAGCATTAAGCTGAAGAGAGCTCTTTTATGTTTCATCGTGAAAGGCACCACTGAAGGAGTTGAAATTTGATAAAATTTGTTTGCCATGGGTGCCTATTAAAATTTTAATCCATAAAATATTCAATATCACAGATGACAAAATACCTACTCTCAACCGATCAGGCTCATTACCTGTGTAGAGAAACCCTAAATAAGCCAGCCTACATTAACTTTCATAGTTTAACTGAGGCTTTTGTACGGATTTATATGAAAATGCACTTAATATACCAGTACTAAAATTTATTCCTTGCACACACATATCAGAAAAAGTACAAGAGTAGCAAGACACATTGATATTTTTGTCATGCAGGAAGCTGCTGATGGTTACCTGTCAGTGAGTGTCATAATTGTATCCTAAAAAATATCAAAAAGTTAACCACAAGACAATGTCTGACTGATTGAATGCCATTTGATAATAAAATGTCCACTTCACTGTTTCATCAACACTACAAAATCCCACTCTCATTTCCTAGATATTGGGCTCCATGCATGTATGTCACATTCCCCGTTATCCTGTGTCTGCAGGAAGTCCGGTCTTTCAAGCAGTCTTTGGTCATAGATACCACTGTTTACTAGCTAGCAGATACATTTATGTGCGCATCTACAGGTTTGAAAAGTGGGTGCAGCGGATGTGCAGCCACATTTGTATGTTTCAGAGTGCCATACCATTTGCAGAAAGGGGTGACCTAACAAACCCCTCACAACAATGAGGAACAAAATCCCGAACACAAACTTCTCATCAAATAATCTTGCATGTTATCAAATTGTAACTGATGTTAACTAACAGAAATTCTAATTTGATGTTCAGTTTTTAACCTCTACAATTAGTATAAATAGAAGTAATACTAACACACTGGGATATAAAGTTATGCCAAAAGACAGAGAGAAAAAAATATCAAGACTGCACAGGATGGATTCAATTAAATTGAAAATGAAAAATGTAGCTCATACTTTTCATCATGCAGAAAATGAGGGAAATAGGGCATACACCATAACAGGAACAATCTGTTTTGATAAACTAACTACATCAGCTTCTGGTATAATACGGTATCGTAATGTAATGTAATTTAATTCTTAACCCATTGTATTGTAATGTAATACAGTAACCCATTGAATTCCAAGTAAAAGATGGGGTAGATGGAAAATACATGTTATAATAAATTCAATTTGCATCCGAAGAATTAACAGCAATAACCCGTATAGATTCATTGCTACCAACTTGCATATTTCCATGAAATAACATAACATAGTACAAGACTGCACTGCAATATAAACAAAAAATAAAGAGCCCAAAGTGTAAATAGAATGAATAATATTCAGTTCACTGAACAGGGATGGTAATCGAAACCCACATCTAAGTAAACATAAAGTCAGCAGGGATGTGTGATACATTACTTCTTTCATTACAGAAAGCACTCAAATCATACTGTGCACATCATATGAATCATCATACAGATGTAAACCAAAAAAAAATTAGTCATTTCACAAACATTGAGTTTACACCATTGCCGATTGATTTTAACACCACATAAGTGCCCAAGGCCAGATCAAATATTACACCCAGTGGTCTCCTTTTCTACACAGAGCTCATTCAGGTTAAAGGTACTACATGAATTTCGACAGTTGAACATCCTTGAAAGTTTTGAGTAAAAATGAGCAATGTGAAGTAAGTGGAAACTGAATTTGAATGTCAAGAGTAATAGAGGAATTCTATTCTTACTGCCATATCAAACATCATAAATACCATAACTAAAGTGGTAATTTTAAAAAAAAATAATGTTATTGTCACGTGTTGTAATACTGCTCTACAGAACCCTTTTGACTGGTTCTTTAATATGAATTTCAACTTTCAGTTCCCTTTACTTTTGCATTTATGTCAAATATTTACACAACATATTTCAAATAAATAAAAGGAACCATCAATGAATAGGCCTATATTACATTTTTTATGATTATCAGGGGTCTATGTGACAATTGCCTGGATATATCACATCAGCAGTGCAAAGAATGTATGGGAGCTCAGAACTGACTGCTCAAATAACTCCAAAGAGAGCTCTGAAAAATTATTTAAAAAACAAAAACAAGAAGATAATCTCACTATTTAGTACTTACATATGCAAAAAGAGCTCCTGGAATAAAAGAAATTATACTGCAAATTTTGAATAGACAGATGAACCCTGCCATTTGGAAGCTATTGAACAATATTTCATGGAATTGTTTGAAGCGCGGAAGACAAACGGTTCATTTCATTTGATGTGATTGTTGATGTGTATAGGTGATTTGTTGTTTGTGTGGATGTGCTTGATCAATGTGTTCTCTGGTTTTTATTGATGACTGTACATCAAGGATCAAAATTTGATATGATCTATGGTCTTCCTGTTCCATCCATAGACATTCAGATTGCGATATACAGCTCTTCAGCTATCTTATCAATGTATCTTCATCTTGTACTACTTTTGCATATGACTTCTGTCTTATGCTGAATCAATTACACTTAAAGTGTACCAATCACAAAAAAATATTTTGTTCTGTTCGTTAGGGGTTCCATGTTGATATACTACATTCAAAATATGAGCTTCAAATGTTGATTATATAAAGAGATATTGCAAGTTGAAGTACCGGTACACTCCCAATAAACAGCACAGCGACTAGTGAGGACACGTTCGCAAAGAATTAAGGGCCCGCGGAACCAAACTTGGAGTTGGGCTCCGTTCGAGGGGGGTTTTATGTTTTCCTTCATTTTGTTCATACTCCTCAACCGTAAACCACAGAAGGCCAGGTAAAGTGTTTTAAGGTTGATTTTATAAATTGTAGCTGTACACAAATTATCTTATTAGGAGATTGGTACACATTAATGCTTGTTTTTTATGAAAGTGTAAACTGAACCAAACTGTTTGGGGGTCCTTTCACATCGTGAAACAAATCAAGAAGATGTTACATACCTCCGACTGTTGTATTGGTAGGCTACTTGGTGTGAGATGATTGATGTTAATGCACTCTCTGGTATCATAGGCCAGCCAGTGATCGGTCGTCTGGGGGTTAACACACTCCTGATACTGTGTGCACCTGTTATAGACATAATAAATCATGTTAAGGTGGAGGAATGCCAGCTATTCTCGGATGCGCCCTGTGACATATTAAACTCCCCTCTCGCTATCTCTTGACTCTAGCTACAAGCCGCCGCAGGACCAATATGGCATCTCTAGAGGAGTCAGAAGTCAACTAGCCTTAGCATGTACTAATTCTTCCGCCTTAACAGGTATCCTACGACCATAAGAACACAAACTGTACAACGAAGCAAAGATGGCATGAAGCCTATACAAACTCTTTTTAACAAGAAGCAAGAGAAACATGATTGTTTCTCTACAGCATGAAATATTTGTTTTTCAAACATTCATGACTTTACTTCATTATGCAGATAGGACATTTATAATTATTGTTTGATAAGAGAATGTTTAAATGAAATAATGTGTAATCTACTAGCACATCTAACAAACCAAATGATTATTCAGTAAGGGAATACTATAGAGACTATAGGCTAAATCTGAATGAAATGAAAATCACATCTGTAATCTACAAGATGTTTACTGTACAGTGTACACAAGCTGACAAAGCGACAATATGTATTGGTTTAATACATTTTTTTTTATAAATCAGTAACTCAGAGTCGGTAACAACAGATTTATATATTGTGAAAATCACTGTCATACAGTAACTTTCACATTTCATGTGCACCATGCATAAAACCCCTGTCCATTTTCTTTCTAATATAGTATTTTTCTTTATTTATTTCTTCCTCCTCTCTCTCTCTCTCTTTCCCTCTCTCTCTTCCCCTTTCCATCCAATAATTTCTGATATTCTACCCCTCTACCTGCAGTGCATAGAATAAACATAGAAATAATATTACATGGTAACTAAGCCAAATTTGCACCCGTAATTTGATTTTGAGCTAGAAGAATCAATATTCCAGGCTCGTCTGATCTGTGATTGATGATCAGGTGCCTCAAGGCCTATATATCATCTGCGTGATTACATAGTCAAACGGGTGAAACTTAGAGCCTTCTACAGAAGTCTAGCTTTCACAGCATGTTTATATGCATCGTATAATATGAAACTCACAGAGTAGTGTTCGAACAAACATTACGTGTCAGCACATATATTTCTTACTCTTCTAGGGGTAAATGTAGGATGTTATGGTACAGTAAGATAAAATTATATGAACAGATTGATCAAATTTTTGTATGCTAGTTAAATAACTAAATCAAGGAGATACTGCCTGAGCAGTTTGTTTATACCTTGCAAAGAATGAACTGACCTGACTGACTTTGATAGCAATCACATCACTACATGAATTCCACATTGTATGGCATGTATTATTCATTGCATTCTTCATTTCTCGCTGTCAATCAAATGCTACTGCATGCTAACAATAATAAAGCACACCATACATGAATTGCCATGTCAACAATTTAAACATTTGTTATTCTAATCAGAAGCAGAACACAACAGATTTTGTTGCTATTGTATGAATACATACTTGTAGTCATAATAATGACTTTGTATATTTTTGTTTTTGTTTAGCTAAAATACATAGACAACCTCATACCACGGAGTTCTGAGACTGAAGCTCAGCATCGTAACTCCTTGGCCATACATACACATGTACACATATAACTTAGTAATTAAATTTAATAAGTTACTTATATATATATTTATTTGATTTTGCACCTCATGCCGCCATCAAATTCCAATATTTTTTTCACTTCTTAATAAGAAAGAAACCTTCAATACTCAACATCCACCTGCAGATTTGATTTTGATTTGATTTATTTCTGCATTTTTCCAAATATACAAAGTATAATTGATATACAATAAGTGAACGAAACATAGTAACACAATACATGACAATATAATCATCAATACAAAGAATATATACTTTGACATAACAAATTATAGAACGCAAACAAAACAAAGGTTTGATGAGGACAAAAAATGCAGGAGGTTTCCATCATAAGCATATAGCTTGACTGGGATGGGAGCCTCGAGAAGATTTTATACGATTTTTGGACATTGTAACGGTTTAATAATTAAACAAAAAGGAAAAGAAAAGAAGAGAAAAAAAAAAAAGAAGAAAAAAAAAAGGAAAAAAAATACATTGATAGTAACTACAACAAAAGGAATATAAACATGTCATAAAAATTAATTCCTTTCATATCCTATTGTAAGGTTCTGAATACATATACTTTCAGATACATACAATATACATCCCTAATTAATTTGAAACTAAAACCTTGATTTTAATAACTACAAACAACCTGACATTATTATTCATCACAGAAAACGATATTGCAATATAGAGACTTCATTCAAACTAGACACTTTTTAATACCATAGACTTTGTGAATTTGCAAATGTATCTTGCTACGAAAGTAGCACCATTCCAGGATACAATTATTTTTTTTATAATTTCAGTATCACAAAACCATTATCCCTTTCTTTGATTACCACACAGTGTTCTCATAATTGATGTTTAAAAGAATTAACCCTCCATATATCATTTGGCTGGTTGTATGGTAGCTTGACAATTAGGCCTATTGATCTGGATACTCTAATCGATAAACTCAATACTAATCTAAAGCAGGATGTAATACGCAGTTGATCTGATTGTTTAATGCCTTGACATCTATAAAGCTGGTGTGGATACTCTGTAAGTTTTGGAGATATTACAAACAATGTGTGCAAGTCAGAAATATAAAAAAAATCAGTGATAATATTTCTAAACCATATAAATTTACAAAGTAGTGATTACACATGTTTACCCAAAATATAAATTCAGAATAAGTATAAGTATTTCAATTCAATTTCGATTTAATTAAAATGTTGTCCAGTGCAGATGTAAAGGACAATCAGCTCACTTCAAAAGATTGAATCAGCTTTGTCAACATGATCAAAATTTAATGAATACTGTAAAAAAAAAAAAAAATTAAATCTGAAGGAAAAAATATGATATTTTAAAACATAAATATATATATATGGAATAACTAAAAAATAATCTTGATCTCTAGCTGTCTGAGGTACCAATGCAGATCTACAAAATGTCTGCACTACAAGACTAGACTGGTAGACAATGTAATTACTCCAAGTTCATTATTAATTTATGGTTGATGGGTCGCAATTACTTTCACATAGAAAACTGAATCATCTCTGATCTAATACCGAATGAACCATTCCCAGACACCTGTAAGAGGTTACCAAAGAGAGGACTAAAACCTCACAATAAGCAAAATATCCAATCAACCTAGTATCTAATACAGCGTGCATGATCCTCAAATATGAAAGTAAAATTTGGAAACAGTGGAATTTGCAATAAAGCAATCCAGCATTCTGTAGTATCTGTAGAATGTTTATCACAGATAGCATTCCATACTCGAGAGTTTTTGGTAACGAATAAACCGATCAACACACCGAATACGAAAGCGACTAATGTCTCATCATTAATGATGTCAAATATTACATTGGCGAGGATAGCACCATACATTATTTGTTTTGTTACTGTGTTTAAACAAAGTTGAACTGTATTTTATTTTGTTGAACAAAAGGTGTATGACATAGAAAAAAAAAGAAGAAAACAGCAATTAATCAAAGTGCAAAGTATTTTGGTCTATGCAAAGATTATCTTTTTGAACCTCAGTAAATGTATGAGTGACATTGAAGTTCTTTATATTCTATTCATGGATGCCAAGTATCAGGTTTAATGAAGAAATTACAGAAAAGAGAATTTATGCAAGATGGAGAGAGATGTAGTATCTGTAGAATGTTTATCACAGATAGCATTCCATACTCGAGAGTTTTTGGTAACGAATAAACCGATCAACACACCGAATACGAAAGCGACTAATGTCTCATCATTAATGATGTCAAATATTACACATTCCAAAACACAAAAGACATATCAAGCTGCCTGCATATCATGAGGAGACAAGTTATAGCACAGTTGTAGCTGAAGACCTACATGCCCTTGTAAAAAAAGTACTGCAAAGTAATGCAGTACTACTGCAGTAGTACTGCAGTACTTGGTCCAATTTACTACAGTACTCGCAATATTTTTGAGGTACTTGCAGTACTCACAGTAGTTTTGCAGTATTACTGCAGTAAGTACTGCAGTACATTGCAGTACTTGGGTCCAATTTACTACGAGTACTGCAGTAGTAATGTAGTACTTGTACTGCAGTAGTGCTGCAGTACTTTTTCACAAGGGTGTACATGCATGTAGGATACAGTAAAGAACATTCATCCCTTGGATAGGATGTTAAATGGATACCCCCATGTGTAGGAGAGTCACCCCTATGCATGTGAGGAACCAGTCTTGGAAACAGAGTAGGGAGGAACCCTAGACCCGGTTCTCATTACGAGATTGGAAAGTGGATCGCGCTATCATGGGGCGCATCAGGGGGATCCACTGGTACACCACGGGTTCACACTTGCAGAGGGTAGCGTGATCTATCTTGTCACTCTCTGCACAGTAAAGTGCGAATAGGCGCTCTAGATTGCGCTATCTCTCGTTGGGGGATGGTCCGGTTTGGGATCACTGTGGACCGCCGTGCAGCGTGCCAAAACGATGTCGCCGTGTTCTCACTTTAGAGGTGGCGCGATCTAGCATGCACTAGAGCGATCTATCCCTTGTGATGAGAACGGGGTCCCAGTGCAATGGTACACCCAAGGAGGTACTTGGCTTACCTACATGTAGTACCTCCTTGGTACACCTGGTACACCTGGTACACATCCCAATCAACCTGCAGATCTCAACCGAACACGAACATCCCAATGAGTTATACATGAGAGGAGACCCAAGGGTATCATGATTGGGTTCGCTGTCCCTTCCCAGGTAAAAGGTTATGCTGAATAATTGATTATGATAGGATAATGATGACATAGCAAGACCTTTTAAAGGTATCCCAGTAATACTGAATATAATAAAAAATTAAATTTATATTTATTAAAAACCCATTACTCTCGAAAAGGAAAAATTAAGACAGGTATTTTGAAGGAAGAACCAAACACAAATTACCAAGCCAGCAGCTTTCTATAACTATCATATACATGTATTTCGATAAGAGGAATATTATGTAGTTGTATAATTCACCATATTTTACGGAAGAAAATGCTTGCATCTAATGTCAAATGAATAAAAGTAAGAACATTTATCTTCTAAGATCTGCTTACCAATAAGGTGAAATTATCAGAATGTCATGTATTTTATTGGAGCTGTCACCTGATATATCAATTTACCAAACAACCATTTCATGTGCTACATATATCCAATGGTGCTCCATTTAAGAGGGCAGATATACAAGAACAGGAAGGATGTACTTTCAATCAGCCATACCAAATGAATTTGGTAGTCATATAGCACTCTAAAGCACTTCCTGCCTTTTGTGATGGAAGTACCTTGCCAAATTACAACAGTAGACTACATATTGGACAATGCTGGGTGATTCTTGAAGAAATTCATGGGTTAGCATCAGACGTGAAGTAAGAGGTTTACTTTTAATATAAACAAGAATACCTACGGTACTCAACTACGGTAAACAGGTATGCTGTAGAAATCAGGGCTCGGGTTGCACTCATAATACAACACTGTGGGAACCATGATAGAAAGTTAATCCAAAATAGCATGGATAGCAAGATCATTTTAATATATATATATATGTCTAAAGGCTACATTAGCTGGACACACAACAATGCGGTTTATTCCGTCATAATAGCGGCACCTACATTAGCGGGACAGTTGAGCATAGAAATAAGACAAAAACTGTCCAGCTAATGTAGCCTTTAGAGTTATATATATATGTAATTATATATAATAGTTAAAAGAAAACAAAAAAGATATAAATTTAGTGATTATAACAGGTAATTTGTCAACTAGATTGTACAAGCATCTACCTATTGGATGTACACAGCAAATCTAATATAGGCATATCTCTTTAAATATGTTACAGTTAAACAATACATGAATTCATTTTGCTTGAAAAAAAATCAATACATACTTTCAAGCATTCTGCAATATTCCTCTACTTTTGCTTATACTTGAAAAATGTTAAAAGCTACCTTTCCCCTTACAGTTAATCAGAAATGTATTCTGGGTACTGTCTCTTTCTGGCAGAAAATATCTTCATTTTGCTTGAATTCTAAATCCCTCATGAATAAAAGCTGGCCGATATTAATCCCATCGTACATCCTCCGGTCAGGAGCGTGAGACTAATCACTGACGGCAATCTGTCACTGAGATTATTTAGGCCTTGATGTTAGCTGGCACTGAGGATCGATGATTAGCTACCCTGATTGACTGGTAGTAGAAAGCCACAGGGTTATCATGTAACACAAGATCAACTTCATGGGCATATGAATCATCGTAATAACATGTGCTCGGCAATTCAATACCTCCGATACCATAGCAGTGTGCATTCCATTGCCATGCTACCTCTAGCTAACCTTACACGAAATGCATAAACCATGGCGGTAAAAGTTTGGCGGCGGGGCAAAAGGTCTTTGAAAATTCACAGCACCTCTTGTCTGATTTGCCTGTGGTGACAATTTCAAAAGAAACTGCACTTGAAAACAAGTGTCCAAGAGAGGACAAAGTAAAATGAATTGAGGAGAGTTCTCTATTGAAGCATGTGCAACACTTGTTAGTCATGTCAAGAATCGCAATAGATGCATGCACATGTGCATGTGACAGATTTGATGTACATACGATCGAAGGAAATAAGACTTATCATGGACCTATTACGAATAGGTCCATGGACCAATTAAGCCTCTTTCAATTTGTTGTCACAATCCATGAACTCCAGAGCTCCTCCTCCAATTTTCCACTGCAAAACAGTGGATAGCAAGAGTTGTCTCTTTTACGGTGGTCCTTGAACTTCTCACAAGCACAAACACTGATAACATCAATTGAGATTTACACAGAGGGCTGTGATGGAACATTCTGCACAACCCAATCAGATGAACCAGGAGGAGGGACCTGAGGGTAATATGGTGAGTCAGTTTGCCTTTTCCCTCCCAGGTACACATAGGTGACACAGAATAATCATACCAATTGTCATTCCCACTGCCTCATATCCTTCAGGTAAACTCCAAAGATTCTCTGCTGTTCACCCTCAACCATCACGACATGGCTTTTACTCCATGATTGTTCTCTAGAGGACAGCATGTACTTGACTTGTGACTGGACATTTGCTCTGGCAACATTTGCTCGGAGTTATATTTCATACAAGATGGGGTTAGTATTAAAGAGAAGGTTTAATTCTGGAAAAGGTGCAATATAATTGGGAGCTCAATTCTCATTCCTTTTATGTCAATTTGGAAAAATATCATAGTAGAAATGTCCCCTGAAAAGGACTGCTCTTCAAATGCTCTCATATTTGAAATATGACGAGAAATAGCTGTTCAAGTGTTCGGGCTTAACATTCATACCACATGTGTGTGCAGTCATATATATACCCACTTCTATTTGCAGTGCATGTAGTTTTCAACGAGATTGGATTAACCTCACAATATCCACCAATTCTTATGTAGACATGATCGACCTTTCCAAATTGCTCTGAGACACTTTCTTTCACTATGTAAATGCATGGCCAGAACTCTACTTTACCGTTAATGTTGCTATTGGGGTTTATGTTGCAGGGTTAGAATCTTCTGACTTCCCACATCATCAAGGTACATATGACCTCTGGAGGTCTTTCAATGTTCACCTGGAGTACAGGGCCCGATTTCATAAAACTTGTTATCAAGTTACGATAGTAGTTATAAGCTACTGAAATCATTGAATTTGATTGGCTAAGAACAAATTTGTCATAGATCTGCATGCAGCAATTGTTATTCATAACAAATTTTATGAAACGGGGTCCAGGTGGGATTATGAAGCAGTTTGCGTTGCCACCAATGGGTTAAGAAAATATGAGAGAACAACTCACCTGGCTTGCAAAGTACACCATCCACAATAGGGATCTCCATCCTGAGCCCCTCCTACTCCGATGCACTCTTCACAGGTTGAGTACTGCTCACAGTTCGCCACTGCCAATCGATAGAGCTATTAGAAACCACAATAGAGAGAGGATATTAGGTTACTTTCGCTGTATAGACATTCCTGCCCTGTCATGCTCAAGCTCAGAAGAGAAAATCTCAGCATTCTATATTTCATATGATAATATTTATAGTCTTTCGACATGTTAATATTTAAAAGAATAAAACTTTGAAATTTGTCAAGATAAAAAGAGTGGGTTTGACACTAGGTAATCACAGATAGCCTATTTAGTGAAGAAAACAATCAGTTTCTGTTGGGAATGCTCTTCATGTATTCTACAGTGTACATGTAGGTTACAGAAGCGATCATCTCATTCTTGTCACAATTTACTTGCATACTAACACTTACACATACAGTATATGCTGAAACATTCTTTTATATGAAACTTAGCAATATTTAATAAAAATACATGTTATTCTTCAGTTTCTTCTCAAGATTTAAAATGGGTTAACTAGATATTTAATAAATACAAAGTTGCAGATTATGAATGACTATCGGTTACAAGACGAGAAAAAAAACAACTATGATTCGACACCAGTCTCATCAAATTAATTTATGATATATATATGCCCATAGCCTTGTTTGCACAGTGAAGGATGGTGTTTACAGTAAATTTCTATGAAATATTATTGTTCCTGTGTTTGTTCAATTATGTACAAAGAAACATCAAAACTTTGTTATCCAGCTGGACTTTACACTTCAAAAGAGAGGCAGCTGCATCATATTCACACTTTAGTTTTGCCTTTCTCATGAGCCAATCGACAAGAGCCGTTCACATATATAGACCTACTACAATGCCTTGCACCCTTCTGACACAAATTTTTTGCGAAGACACTTCAGCACACAGTGACATGCCTGTCATAGTGAAAACTAATTCATAATGCAATTGTATCTGTACAACTGAAATCTAATATCTCATAAACTGGGACAAATTAATGAATCACTTCAATCTTTTCGTCCTATAAAGAAATTTTATGACATTTGTGAACAGCCCGCAGTGTTTTCAATAGAACGTGAAGTCAGCCCCAACTCCCAACCACTATAATAGCACGATGTGTGTGAAGCGGTATTTTCATTTCAGTGACGCACATGACGACGAGGGCTCTTCTAAAATCACAACAGTGCATTGTCAAGATCATATCATGCTTCAATTACCCAAGGTTATCAAACTCTTTATGAAAACTCGCTGGAGAGAAAAATTACAACACCTGTCCGGTATGCAGGCATATTGTTACGTCCCAGAGTCTCTCACAACTACAGCATGAATTGAGAATTTTGATCAAATATTATGGGTTATAATCCGATAATATTAAATAATATTTTAGGTAAAAGTATATAGTCATGCATATTTTTATCTCCACAACTTCCCCTTAGGGAGGATAAGTGTTAAATCACAACATTCAATCTTGTAAGTGAGAGTAAGAATGTAATCTAGGAATCCTTGTCAAGTGCTTGGAGTATTTTCTGTCAGCTCCTTCTTCCTCTTTTAAGGCCTTCATTCCATTTCTTTACCCATGTGATCACCTTTTTTTTTTACTACATCCAATTTAAAATCAACAAAACAATCACAGGAAAACAAATGAAATTAATTGAGGATGCAACTGTCAATTATTTCCTCTTGACATGTTAGGCCAAATAAAAAACGCATCCTGGTTTCCTCTCCAGATTTTTCAAAATTGAGGAGTATTGAGTTCCATATCATGATATGATATAACAAATGTTTTTCCCACATACGCAAATATTATAGGGTCAATTTTAACACAAATTTTCTTGATTAAATTGCATTGTCTATGGAGGTGGGCTAAAAAGAAGGAAGCAGGAGGAAACAAGAAACCAGGAATCCCTAATACTTTGCCTCAGCAAAATCCATGTAAATGTATAGACCACATCCTTTACTGCTCCTGAATGGAGATTAATTGCACTTATTATGCCCTCATATGACAACACCTTGGGAATGGACAATTACTAAAACCTTGTCTTGTCAATAAACTGTCTGGTCATCCTTAGTCATTAGGGTTGGGCCCCTAGACGCTACTACATGTATACAGTAGCTATTGTCAGCACGCCCAGACAATTAATGAATTCTGACTCGTATGTGGTCATCACTCGCCACATTCCTTCTCAGCAAAATCATCGCTCTCTTCCGTATTTCTCGCCTCAACTGTGTTCAGTGCATTTTTCTCGACACCAACTGTGCATCATTCAGAAATCAGTTTTTAACTCCAGGATATATAGGCTGCAACCAGGGGCGTGACCCGTTTTTCAGATTGACGGGGGGAGGGGCAAGACAGCTTAACATAATGATGTTCATTTCACACGTTTTTTTAAACACCTCTTATTTACCAGCTTCTCCATGGCCATACATGAAGCAGGGAAATTTAGAGAATTTGCGTGCGGAGTGCTGAACAAATTTGAAGTCTGATCGTGTAATACCTTTTGTATTTCATTGTTTGGAAGGTTTTATTTCCTGAGTTTTGCATAATTTTTCCTTATTTTATTTTACACCTCCAGATTTATTGGGGGGGGGGGGGGAAATAATATGTTCTCCCCCGGCAATATTTTCTTGGGGGGCAACTACCCCCCCCCCTCCCCCCAATCGGTGCCCCTGGCTGCAACATTCTTACATAAATAAAGATGAAATCTACATTGATTAATGTAAAGATTTGAGGGATGGTATTTTGTCAAAAGTGTACAGTGTTGCAAAATAATGCGGTTTAATCACAAACATTTGCAATTATGTAAAAATGGGAAATGTCATTAGAAGAGCTCTCACTTTTCACACTCTGGTAATTAACCACCAAGGTTCCTGATCTGATTAGCATTCTGCTCTGTATCATCTCTTTGGTAAATCAGTCAAAAAGTGATCAGTTAGCAAATATACTGAGATATTATCATGTAAACTAGCAACATGTACACAACTTTTAAACTCCAATTAAACCAGTATTAATTAAATGTATATATATAAGTGATCAAATCAATGGTAGATAAACCCCAGTGACAATCAATGATGGTTGCAGAGTTCAAAAATGTGAATTCCAGTAATACATGAGAATATTCCTAACTTATATTTCTATGTACATTATATGTACATATGTACCTTTATAGAGTTTCTTCTGGATACCAGCATTTTCAAAAGAAAAACCCTTCATTCTCAAGTAATGGTGATATAGATCACAGATTTAGTTTAATTCTGAAGCCTTCAAGAGTTGCCTTGCTAAAAAGAATACTTTCATGAAAATGAATATTATATTGTACATCACAGCCAATTCCCAGCACTCCAGCAGTGGAGTTTCATTTTATTCTGCAATGTTTCATTCATTCCCATTTGGGGGGAAAGACCTCTAACCACTGCAGTCAAATGGCAATGTATTCCTGACGTCATATGAATTGGGGTCAAAAACTCTTTGGACTTTTCAACTACCCAGCATACTAAACATTTCAAAGCAACAAAAAAATAGTGCTGTACAGTACCTGGATAATGATAGAACCTTTTCTTTTCTGAACTAAAATGAGCAGATGATTATATTTCCTACTTTAGTTGGAAAAGGATGGTCTTTAAGTGCCTGTTTAAATATGTGATGTTAAGAACTGATTTAATGGCAAATAATCCTATGCTTACGGGTAACCTCAGCAAATAGAGAAGATATGTGTACATTCACAACATTGTCACCATTGTCATCAGTGACAGTACATATATTTGCAAGGGCTTATTAGAGAACCAGAGAATTGTATCAATTCCCTGAAAGAGCTGTTGCATCAGCAAGGTTTCGAGCATCATTGTTACACAAATTGCATTAATGGACAACATTTTTGTACTTTTACTGCACACAAAATTCTACATAACACTAGAGAAGAACTTTGTCTGTGGATAAAAGAATCGATACGAAAGGAATGACTTCCTGTTTTCACTTACAAAATGTTATCACTTACAAAATGTGAGAAGATCTTTGTCTATGTATTAAAGAATCAATCAAAAGTGAAAATAAAAAACTTTCTGATATAACTTAACAAAATCGAACACTAATGTGGAGAAAAATTTGTCTATGGATGGATATAAAGAATAAAATGTGAAGCGATTAACTTACTGTTTGTTGATTAGCAATGAGGATACTGGTGTCTTGATCGTTGTACATATCAGGCAGAATGGGCGTAGCACCAAGTGGTAGAGTTTCATATAGTCTTCCTGTTGTATTACTCTCAACGTGTACCTTGAATTGATAAATAAAATAGACAAAAAATAAATAAAATAAACATCAGACCAAGATATATTTCATTATTTTAAAGATACACTGGACAGGAATCAGGCTTAAAGGATCAGAGGAGAAAGAAGTTCTAGTATTTATCGCACAAAATTCACTTGGATTGATAACTAAAAAACGAAATAACCAAATGGTATAGTGAATATCTGACTAAGATATTTTATTCTTCTAAATGTAAGCTGGAGAGAAATAAGCCTTTATTAAAGATAAAAGGAGAAAGATGTTTTAAATGAAAGAAGGGGAAAATACATGTATGTACCAGTAGAAATACATGTAGTTTTGATCAACATCAATATTTAAGAACATTAGGCCTGTACTTTAAGGACCAAATGTGATCAAACTGTCATTTCAGATTTTATGTGTGAACATGATCAGTATTCAGTAGCAGGACAAAAAAAGGTCATTAGATTTTAATACCCATAAATCATCTTCAACAGGAAAACAGGCGCTCTAATGGACTTCCACTTTAAAATCAAATTTTCATGTTTCCCGTTTTGTAAAAAACGTGATGAAGCTGAGAACTGCTCTACTCTTGAATATCAATATCCGAAGCTATTCCATGCTCGCATCACCGGAGTATCGCTTTCCTCTATACACAAATACCAGCAGACAAAAGGCCATGGTGAGAGGTATGTCTTGAAAGACCAAAATGGTGCTGTAAATCTCAACATCTTGGATCACTGACAGATCTGCCAGTCAACCTATGACACCATGTGCTTCCCTATAAGATTGTATTTCACAAAACATAGAAGCACTGTATTTTGTACCACCCATTTCAAATTACATATACATACAACAGAATTTATCAGAAAGATAGTAGAGAAATATGGGAGGTACTATACTGTAGACAATGCAGGAACGAAGGATTGAACTTCTTCTTTTTTTTTTGGGGGGGGGGGGTATTTCCTACAAGTTTCATGACTTTCCCAAAATCAGAGTAATACTTGTAGATTCTCTGCCTTTATACTGGACAGTTTACCATGCTTATTATTGTTTCTGTTTTCTTTTCTTTTCTTATTTTTTCTGCAAATATGTAAAAACAAATTTATGGTAAAAGTTGCTATCAGAGAGGCTCCTGGATCATTGTTTAAAAAATTATATTTCTAAAATCAATTAGTCATCAAACAAAAAACAATTTGTTTCCTTATTGGAACAAGAGTCTAAAAATGAGACTACATCACTTAAACATGAACACACATCCCGGCAAAATTTTATTAATGAGTCAATTTTACTTGATGTAATGAAGCATAAAAAATAATCCCAAGATTAACTTCGCCGATGACATCAACGAATGGCAGTGGTGGCACCAAAATTGATATGCTTAGAAGCCATAAATATCACTCTTCCCCTACCATCACATTTCAAACAGGCTCTTGTTCAGTTTTTATAGAACTGAATCATCTAAAAAGCTCATAATCTGATTCAGAAATGACAATCTCCTGGAAAAATAAAAATATGACACACACAAGTGTTTTAATCTCCTCAACTTATAAGATTAATTACTATCAACCCCTGACTTTTGTGAATTTTGCAGGCATTTAAAGCCTCACTGGGTGAGCTGTCATTACAGAAACATGACTTGTGTTGAAGAAAATTGCTTTAATGACATTGCTATAAACATAACAGGACGATTAAGTCAGCTTTAATTAAACATAAAAGGTGTAAAAGAGTATTAAAAGTGGTATGACTCACTCTATAACAAAACCTATGCTTCCTCGTATTCCTCACTGCTTATCTTCTCTAGTTTGTTCTTTTTGAGCATCACATTTCAAAAGATTATCTTTACATCCCCTCCCTCTTCCCATCTTCCCCATCTCTCTTCACCTTCTCTTTCAGTATAATCCATTGTCATCTCAAGTCAAAATAAAAACAAAGACCAATCGACTGCATGCATTTCAGACATTCCCGTTTCTTTTGTTTCTTCTTTACTATAGAAAATTTAATATTTTCCAGACAAAGAGATATAATGAGAAAAGAAAGAGCAAAACTTGCTTCTCATTTCCATTTCCAAAATCAAGTAGAACGGATAAGGAAATCTTTTGAAATTCCCACCAAGATGAACACCATATACCTATATTGTGCTTCATCTACCTTTTGACATGCTGTTTGGCATTAGCCTTCCAAGTGTGCATATTATTTAGATGAAAATGGGAGAAAATATTATCAAAAAACACAAACTATTTTCATATTCTTGGGAATAAAAGAACAGTGCAATTCAATCACCCTCTTCATCAAATAAAATATCAATCATAATTTGATGCTTGGCAAAACAATAGTTTGTATTAAGATTACAAAAGCCAAATTGAATGATAGACAACTTCCTCATTTAACAGATGTAAAAGAGTAAATGTTGAAATTCATGTGAATGACTTCCAGCACATATATACATGTACCATATATTATGTGACTGTAATAACCCACTTGACTTGGCAATCCTAACAAAAAAATTTGGATAAGATTCAAATGGCAAACATTCACTCCTCCAATTCCAAGCAACATTTATGCGGTGAAAGTTACATACAGATAATTTGGAGTTCTGATTACGGCATGAAATGGCTTCTCACTGAATCACATGAAACCGATCGAATGTTAAAAGGGAAGCTTGAGTTCTGAGAAAGGTAAAAAATAATTTGTGAGCTTTCTCATTCTTTTTATGTTAGTAATTATCATTGTAGATATGTCCCCTGAAAAAGATTGTTCTTCAAATGCTCTCATATTCAAAATATGACAAGAAACAGCTGAAATATGTTTGTACCTCAGTATTAGTACATCTACAGTATATTACATTGTCATTTACGTTCAACTTGATCTATGACTACATATTATTGTAAAATCCATTTCTGTTCATTAATATATGTACATGTATATGTATATGAATGCATGTGTGTTAGATGTGTATATATATATATATATATATATATATATATATATATATATGTATACATATGTGCATACATATATTCATTATATGTATATTACTTTTACTTTTTACATATATATGTATTCATGTACAATTATTACTCTTTAGTACATTGTGTGATTGTTCATAATATACTGTCATTTATGTGATGTGTTGTTAATAAATTCAATCAAAATCAAATCAAATCAAACAAAATCATATGTGTGTAGTCCCATAAACACATTTCTGTGTTCAGTGCATGTAATTGTCAGCAATTCTTATGTGCTATATACATGATGCACCACGCGGTACCCCGGTGTAGCGTTGTACCCCGGGGTACCACGTTGTGTAGCGCCATCTCACGTCCACTCGAGTACAACCCCAGAGTTATGAATGCAGTGCGTGTACGTAGTCACAATGCATGTTAACAGTGCAGTGCAGTGTTATTATGCATGGTGTGCATGCACTGTACTGCTGCTCGCGCGCTAGCTGCTAGCAGCCCTCACAAGCGCTATATTAGTGGCTATAGAACTTGATTTTATTTCACTTCTTCCTAAAAAACATCACTTCATCGTTACTGTATTTTAGCTGTCAAACTTTCAGACTTAGACAATGGTGGAAGGTAATGGTGGATACGGAAATTTACTGTAAGGGAAAGGACGTAAAAGACGGAAGATTCCAAGGAAAGAGAAAGTTGAAAGAGCACGATATCGTGCAATACAGAAGTTGGGGGACGAGCAGGCCGCTGATCTGTGTACATGGTAGCGGTTTTTAGGAAGGCGAGTAACGGGGGAGACAAGGAGCAGGCTGATGGTGTTATTATGACACTGCTGGCCCAATCCCTCTCTCAAATTGAAGAAATAGAAATCAATAATAGAATAATTACTCACAACAACAATTAATTTGAGAAAAATACATGAATACAGGATGTTTTACAAGAACATGGGACACAACTGAATGTTGAAAAAAATCACACCAAAATAATTTCCCACTTTTTGGTAACCCAGGGTACAGCCCTAAAAAAAAAAATAATAATTCAAAAAATTGGTCGATTTTTATTTGGTACCCCAGGGTACCATTTATGTCATCACATGTAAGCAACCTTTCCCAATTGTTTTGAGACAGTTTCTTCACAATTCAATCTCATGACCAGAACTCAACTTTATGTTTAAAGATCACAAATTAACGAGGCCCGACATACAATGTGGTATAAAATATATATCAGCTGAGTAATGAGCAAAGAGAGATTGGAAATCCAGTGGTTGTACAACACATTACTCCACAGTAAATTTCAACACTGGACCAAGCACTCTACCTAACCCTAACCCTAACCCTACCTAACCCTAACCCTAAACCCCATTTGCATCCCTAACCATAACCCTGTATCTTTGATCAAATAAAGCCCGGAACATTTATCATCGGAGCATATATGTTGGAGCACCAATCTAGTTAGTGGTCCAGACTGAGTGCATAACACACACACACCAACACACTCTTTTCTGTGCAAATTTTTTAAAGATATTTTAAGGAGCTAATTAAATATCCATGAAATACATGGTATTTTCTGAATGATTCAATTATTAAAAGTAGCATCAAGCCAGGATATATTCATCAATCAATACATGATATACTTGGTCATAATTTCCACGTTTCCTTGGACTGTAAAAAGGTAGTGTAAAATTATACGCTAATCGTATGTATTATCAAGTAGGCAATATTTTTCCCACAACTGAATACTTTTTGAAAGCCCATCTCAAAGTTATAGACTTATACTGTACCAAATTTCTTCCATGACTGCTAATTATGTATTGCAATAAAAAAACACATTAATGATCAAATTCGTATTTGCATAATTGCTTTGCTTGTCAACAACAAAAAAAAAAGAATACAAAGAAGATTGAGGAAGGGGGATGTGACTTCTCCTTCACTTTCCTCTCCATATTGAATTGCAAATCCCACAGGCCAATACAAACAAATTGAATTTAAATTAAGTCTGTTTTACATGAATACGAACCTGTACTTGCGGTTTCATGAAATTCAAGAGAAATAAAACACCCCAGCCCAAATCAGAGTGAAGCTCTATTGCCGGAGAACCTAGAGATTACAACAACATCGATCTGGGGGCCCCTAGACAACTCGAGATTTCTCGTTTTCCACCCCAAGACTGCGCGCATATTTACACTTGGTTGGAGCCGGCATTTTGGATGCCATATGTTGCTGCTCGAATGCAGAGGAGATGAGGAAACCACACGGGGGAAGTTCATCAAATGCAAAATGGGGTCTCGGCGGAGAAAGCTTGAATTTTCTCTCGTCTGCACAATGTCAATAACAGAGAGAGGGAATCGATGGCATGGGTTTCGTGTGGTCGGCAAGCATTGTTCCCGGAAGGTTTCGCTATTGTATCACGAGTTGGGCATCTTGTGGCATTTGGGTGCTACAGAAACGAAACAATACCTCACCCGACCTTAGATTTGTGGCTAGGAAGCAATCCTTACTGGTAAGTTTTCTCTAGGAATGTTGTAAACCCGAAAAGATAAGAATCAAGCTCTCACATATCACTTCATGAAAAAGAAAAGACTGACTTTAGTCTGTGGATGATGAGCATCTTCAAAGTCCAGAAAACAAGTGATTCCTCACCCGACCTTAGATTTGTGGCTAGGAAGCAATCCTTAAGTTTTCTCCAAGAATGTTAATTGTAAACCCCAAAAGATAAGAATCAAGCTCTCACATATCACTTCATCATCTTCAAAGTCCAGAAAACAAGTGATTCCTTGAATCGAAAACCTCAAGCAGAGATATCGCATACCCGTAGAATTAAAAAGGTTTTAAGTGCAGCAAATTTATAGTTAGTCCATTTTTGTTATCAGATGAACACTTGAAACAACCAATGGTTATCATTCTATGAATAAATCACACTGGATACACATACATAAACAAAAATTGTAGGTAAATGTTTATTTTTTATAACTTTTTTGTATTTTTGGTTTCTATTTCATAAAGCACCAACAATCCAGGCAATATAAACACATGATTTGCCATTCCATTCTGTTCCATTACTAAATACATTGCCTTATTTTTAACTTTAATTTTTTTTTTTTTTTTTTTTTTTTTTGGGGGGGGGGTCGGGGGGTCGGAAGTATCATGTCAACTCTTGTTATTTTCTTAATCTGAAATGAAGTAATGATGAAGACAGAATGTATGTTTAAATAACATTGCTCAATTCATACTATAGCGAAGAGCACATTCTGTAGATTTAATAGTCTACAGAGGATGTTTGAGAATTATGTATAGAAGCAACTTAATCATCTTTGGAGGACAATTAATTTGATAACCTACTTTCATCGCCATAGATACGACAATAAGCAAACGTTCTAAAGATAGCAGCAACAAAATTGTTCTGATGAGGTAATAAATGAAAATTGGAGACTAATCTGTCATAATTCAATAAGGGTAATTGCATCATTAAAACTAATGTAATCACCTACTTCATGGCTGCCAAATGAAGGCAGGAAAATGTCAAATTTTAACAAACTTCCAGCTTAAGATTTGTTTTTCCTGAGTTTTTCCAAAATCGACCACTGTGCATGTCTAGTTATTGAATATTCTGTTATAATAAGATTTTGAATATTCCATTAAATATAAATAAATATATCCTTCCTTCCTTCAGAAATATCCTGTAACTCTTTACTATTTGATATACTACAAAAAGCACAGGTGTATGAACTCTGTTTCATGTTATTTACAGCAATTTCCATTAAGTTTGCTGCCAGATTTTAGAAAATATAAAACTTCTATTGGGATTTTCGTTTTCATTTTTTCTTCCACTATGTCCCTTCATCTTCTTTCTTTGATATACATTCTCAAAAACAATGTATCAAATCTCTTTCAATTATCATTTCACAATTATTAAATTGAAATTGACCATAATTTCTACATTTAGAAAGGAATGTCAGCCTAATTTAAACGTTCTTGTTTTCATACATAAAACTGATCTTAGGATTTCTACAATTCGTTTTAAGCAAGAACTACATGTACACTTCTACTGCATATTTCTGTTGTCATGAGCTGACAACACTATCTTAGGGATATTACATTATGCTATTTATGTGTGTATCAAGTATGGTGGTGGCACTCATGCAATCATATACATTATGTATTGGCTACTAATTCATTTATTGCATTGTTTACACAACTCCTTACCTTCAACAGGTCTCCCTGTCGAGTGCCTATGAACGCCACGGTGTGATGTCTGACGACAGCCGAAACAATGGCGGTTGGGATGTAAGATGACATCTCGACAGCGGCAGAGGATATTACCGGTTGGATGCCGTTAGCATAGGTGAAAGAGCGTTCCTGGGAACATACGAGTCCTCCCAAAATATCTTCAGGGAGGTCCTGTAAGGAGAACAAAGGGTGATCAAATATTTATCATAATATGCTTACTATTTCATTACAGTTTTTATCCTTTTGTTGTCTTTTTTGTGAATCAAGAAAAAAGGAAATTTTAAATGAATCAATTACTTTTGCACAATAGTAATCAAAACGAGAGGATGGGGCTAGATTGAACACTGTTTGGAATGTTGCGCTTTTTCATGTCATGTCTGTGATTCATTTTACAAAATGCTACCCCGTGTGGTACCTGTTAGAAATGAACATCCATAATTGCATATAGACTGACTATTGCCACAATGCAACTCAACATTGGAGAGATATCCCCACTTTAAAAAAAAAAATACAATATTTCACTACCACTGATACACATGTAATCGAAACTTCTTAGTAATCTGCTAGTGAAATGAAAAACCTTAGAGCTATTCCTACCTTGTCCGAAATACCCGTGTGTTATAGCTCCACCAAGACTACCATCTGTCGCTTTTTACAAAGCAACATCAGATATTTCGGACAAATCCACATCCTCCCCTCATAATTAATACGACTTACACATAGATTAACAGCCTAAAGTTCTCATAAACTCAAATAGAGCAGGACCGTTCTCGTTAATACCTCATAGATTTCTTGCTCTACATGTACATGGATACTTTTTGTCAGATCATGGTCAGATTCAGTGGCAAAATGAGAGACAAGAGGAATGGCATTGGGGTCACTGACTAATAACAAAACTGTTTCCAATAATGCCTTGATTGTTACAAAATGAAATTTGGAGCAAAAACAAATTGACTTAAATAATAAGTGGAAATTGAATCTCGAAAACAGCTGAATTGCAAATGGAGAAAACAGCAAATGTCAGAAAGCTGAGCCTGGTGGACTAGAACACGACACTGCTCTGTAATTTCCTGTGAGCTCCAAAGCAATATCGTTCAATTTGTGAAACATTCCCTTTTCATCAATCATTGTCCAACTCACTGTACATCCTAGATTGATCTGAACTGCTAGATTCATGTCTGGTCAGCTTTTTTCATAATATATCGATCACATATAAGACTAAAAAGTAGAAAAGTAGAAAAAGTCCATTTGGGGAAGAGGCAAAGGTGAAATTACATCACAAAGACTTGCAAATAAGAGAGAGTGAATATCAACTTCTATGGTTTTCTCATCTTTTTTTCTAATAATTCAATGTTTTTGTCAGAAGATATATCTAATCTATAGGGACTCAAAAATCCATTATCTATATGAAAAAAATTCATGAGCTGACAACACTGTTTTGGGGACTTTTTGTTTAGGCCAACAGTATGAAAAATGATAACTTTAAAACATAATAAGAAGAAAAAAGGACGCCTAACAGATAGCCTTTTAAGAGTTATCGTCATGATCCCATGATATGATTTAAATTATGCCTGCAAGCCTAGCATGCCTCTTAAGATTCTTTCATATGTACAGTTTTTTTTTTCATGAATCATGGATATTGGCAATGCATGCATTTTCAAAAGAAAAGCAAATACATGTAAATAAACTAGCCCAAAATAGAAATATACAAGGTTGTATTCAAGCACAAATGACCATTCAGTTTCAAGTATGCAGAATATTCTGTTCCAAAATTTCACAACCTGGTTATAACTGAAACCTGAACATAAAAACAATTTTGGCTGTATGCTGTTTGTTACAAACCATCAACATGAGGGAATACAGCATTCGTACAGAGTGCTGTTTGTGTGATGCACATCATTACACATACAGCACTGCAAGGGTTAAATTCATGATACCGGGGAATTGGAAACTGCAGAAGCGACTTCAGCTCACAAACAAACTAATACAGTGACGGTACACCTTACCTATTCCATTCACGATGTAAGACTCATCTTATTTCAGCAGAATGGCAATTGAGCAGAAAGGATTATTAGGTCTGCATGGCCAGTCATGAATGGGGAGTATTGATGGTTTTTGCAGACCACGCTACATATCACTCATTCATTGCTATCATACGCATAAATTTATGATATTCGTATTTTCCTGAAAGCTTTGCTGGACAATAAATATGCACATGCATAAGTATGGAAGGTTCATTGCAGTGCACAAAGAGACCTACTTCAATGTACAAGCACGAGAGCTGAATATGAGAATAAGAGAAGTATGATAATTAATGAGAATTTTCATGACAAAGAACAGATATTGGACTTTATGTCATTCTCGACAAAGTAGCTTTGAAAATATGTCTACACAAGTATACACAAGTATGCCAGCTCTATATAACTTATTGCCACAAAGATGCAGCAAGCCATCATTTTTATTGCATACATCACTACGGAGATGATAGAATTTCACTGTAGTAATTAAAGAAGTCAGTAACATATTTTTTGGTCACCAAACAAGCAACTATACAGTGAATCCCCCAAAAGAGTTAACATTTGCAAAAAGTCTCCCCAATTAAATATTTCAAAATATATGCAGGAAATTTTTATACCTGTGGATAATTTAGGGTCTCTTCTGTCATATGGCACAGATAAATTTGCTGATATTTAAAGCTTGAGTGCGCAAAAGTGACTTTTGAAAAAGGGTGCAAAATTCAGTCTTGACAAGAATTGGTATTTGTTCTGGCTGGTATTAACAAATTTAAGAACCATTAAAAGTTGACAGTTGAAAAAGTCTCCAGAAATGAAAATTTCAAATATGTTCATGAAATGTTCATACCTATGAGAAGCCTACGGTCTCTCCTATCAAATTACACCAAAACATCTAACAATATTTTAAGCCTGAGTGAGCAAAAGCCATTGTCCTGAAATGGTGCAAAATCCATAGTTGACAAAAAATTTATATTGGTCCTGGCTGGTATAAGCAAAGTTGAGAGGCTTAGAAATTTTCGTATTCAGATTGGTAAAAGCCAATGTATGAAAAAGATGGCCTTTGTTTTCTGTATGCCCTTACATATCCCATCAAAAATTTATGGTTGACTAAGAAAGCCAGCTTGGATTAAAAACTTGCCCAAATTGAAATTTCAAAACACTTATTAGTTAATTGCTCACTGAAGCATAAAAATATTGATGAGATACGCAAGTACATGATAGAACAAAACCTGTTCTTTTATTAACTGTCTATTATTGATCAGAATACAATAATTTCCAAGCCTTTTCATGACTCTCAAATTTGCCGATACCAGCCAGAACAGACACCAATTCTTGTCAAGTCTGCATTTTGCACCATTTTACAAAAGCAGCCTTTGCTCACTAGAACATAAAATATTGCCAGATCATTAGGTGTCGTTTAATAGAAGAGATCCAAGGTATCAATAGGTATGAAATTTTGCTCCAAATATTTTGAAAGATTTATTCGTGGATACTTTTTCTGGGACACATTGTAGATGTCCAAAATGAAGTCCAAATTCTGCATAGACAGTAAGTGTATTGAAGGATAGGAAGATAGGATAGGAAGATAGATTTCTCTTCTCTCTCTATTTTTTTCTTCTTGCCATGATGGTAATGCTCCTCTTCTTCTTCTTTTTTTCTTCTTCTTCTTCTTCTTCTTCTCTTCTCTTCTCTTCTCTCTATCTCTCTCTCTTTCTGTCTATCTATCTACCTATTTATTTATCTATTCATCTATCTTTATGTCTTTCTCTCTCTTTCTCCAAGTCTGACTTGATATACTTGAAGTGGTTCTATTTCTGACCGAATGTCTTCCAGTGCATGCATCCTGGAAACTTTCTAGTCTCAGATGGTCAATCAAAACAACATCAACTTCTTTTAATTAAATCCAGCATCTGTCATCTGTCTTGCTCTTGATTTTGACTTAGTCTGGGATGACTTCTGTTATTCTCATTAAAGGAATGCTTATTTTTCTAATGGAAGTACGTGTTAGGAATCTCTTAATCTACAATGGACATTTCTTATGCACTGTCTTCTTCATAAATTATATGACTTATCATTATTGTGATTGACAGTACAATTACTGAAAGAGGCTTCTAGGGATTTGCCTCCATATGGCCCCATTCAATTCAGTAAGATTGATGGATTCAATAAAATCCCACAATTATTGAGTAATTTGTCATGTTTCGATTGGACACTTTCTGATATATATCCTATCTGCAGTCATTTCAATGGAGAGATTCCGGTAAAGATGATGACTTACTATGAACTGGCCAGAATTTTTCCATTTCTGTATGAATTCTTTGTTGTAGATTGGATGTTTAAAGCTCTATATTGCTAGTTTAATTATAACTATTTGTTTAATTATAATTCAATATTAAAAACTTTAACAGAGCAGATAGTTTGCTACCATACCCAATTTTATTTCTTAATAACAAAGCAGTGCATTCCATTTCAAAAACAGATCTTGCAGTCCATCTGTACTACCTTTATACTCACACTGTTACAAACGATCTAATTTCTACTTCTAGAAAAATAATGTACAATATCTCCAAAGCTATCATTTCTCTTTGTGTGAACATCATAAAACAATATATACATAAAATGTCTTAAAAGGAAGCGTTTTGCAGCAAAACAGTGGTTCGGGAATAGTTTTGATAGAGAACTTAATAAAGAATCAGGGTTGACTCATAGTGTGAGCGTCATATCGGTCTTTTACATCATCAGCGCAAAGCTTTCTCCTCCAATGAACCTACAGATTATGCACTTTACATTTTAGACAAGCAAGAAGTCAGGAATGAACCTACATGCTAGGACTGGGAGAGCTCTTCATCCTTTGTGCAAACTTAGAGAAAAAGAGAAAGGGAGAGGTAGAAAGAGAGAGAGAAAGAGAGAGATTATTGACAGAGAGAGAGGGAGATAGAGGGAGAGAGAGAGGGAGATAGAGGGAGATAGAGAGAGAGAGAGGGAGATAGAGAGAGAGAGGGAGATAGAGGGAGATAGAGGGAGATAGAGAGAGAGGGAGATAGAGAGAGAGAGAGAGAACAGAGAGGAATTAATAAGGTGATGCATTGAACATCTCCACAGTGGATATTTGTTCCCTCCGAGAAAAAAAAGATATGCAGTCTTTCTACAGTCATCTACTTGCTTCCACTTCATGCATGTGGTAATTACATTTCTAACTTTGGTAAGCTTTAAGGGAAAGATGCAATGATTTCTTGCACATATCCATGAACAAGTGAAAGATATTCGGTCATTTGCTGTTCCCAATGTTACCAGGAAATAGGAATAATGTAAAGCAAACAAAAAGTAACTTAAAACAATGTCATTTACCTTGAAATTTGGTCACATTTGAGCTCTAGTATAGTTATGAACTTGATATATATTCAGGTGTACTATATTTTTTTATATAGTCAGTAACATTGGCCTTGCCCTCACGTATGTATACTAAATATATGACTTCTAAAATTAAGAGCAATGATATCCAGCATGTGAAGTGGGTCAATAGGCAGTTAATATTTGATGGAAAGTACATGTAAGCTTTCAAGAACAAGATAAACATTAAATTTCAGACTTTGATTGTAAATTTGATGCATATAGCCTAGGTCTGTATTACATTGTACATGTAGTCTTGGTCTTTATGCTCAAGCCAAGGTTGTTTTCCTCTTTTTTATTTCTATTTTTCTTCTTCTTTTTTATATTCTCAAGTTATTGTGTTCAGCTTTTTTGTGGTATGAAAATGATTCTGAATACTTACGAATGGACATAAATGTATAGAAACCAACAGGATACGAAATTCTGTAAGATTTGGAGCTAATGTCTCTCACTTTAAAGGGCACAATAAACTTACAAGAAGCTGCCTTGGGTGAAAGCAAAAATAAAAATAAAATAAAAAGCCAGACTGGTGAAAAAGTCAGAGATTTAGACAAATAAAGTTTAGATAAGTTTGGGAACGACCGAAAGTTGATTGCACTACATGTATGAGAATCTAAATTGGTGAGTTTGTGATGTAAGGCAGGACAACTCTCACATTCATATGTTGTCTTTTAAGTCATTTCACACTAGTAGCTTATCCATATGATAAAATGTCCTCCAAAGATAAATCTGCTCAGTCACAAATTTGAGAATAGTAATATTACATGTAAGTTAACTTATTTTACAGAAACAAATGAGAGTCTTGTCCTACATAGTAAGAGTAAATACCACTTTGTCAATTCATTTACATTTATGAATTTCCACTTTCAAACACTCACAACTCCCATATTGTTTATCTAATTTTGTACAAACTTTCACCAATCTGTTTCTCTGATCGTATTTGTCCTCACTGTAAATGTTTTAATACAGCTTCAAGAAAGAATACTACATACCAATCGATCACAAGTAGCACCAGCAAGATATGAAAGAGTAGCACCTTCGCTACCATTTACACACTCCTTTACAGCTTGCTTGAAGGCCTCTTCAACATCCGTCATGCTGTACATACATAGGGTCGCATTGCTGAGAGCAGAGTCGGAATCAGAAAAGGCTGCAAACAGGACATTATCTGAGCTGGAACCCATGGACATCTGCAGGGCAGGACCGGCTTTCCCTACACGGGCTGCCTGCACAAGACTGTAAGATGTACCTGGTCGGTTTCTACTGTGGCATTGTAATGTGATTTCTGAATAGTATTCCATCCGGGCTTCTTGGCAAACTCTCCCTAATTTCACACTTTCAACTTGGTTCATGACAAAATAGACAAAGCCATTATGAGTGAAGGTCTCCTTGTAAGAGATGGGAAAACCATTCACAGTCACATCTGAATCCAAAACATAGTGGTTGAGCTCATCATCTGGCTGGTCAAAGTTATCCGACACAGTCCATCGTCTGATAGGATTTATAATGGTGGTGGCATCAACGCTCAAAGTGTTGGCCAAATAGAACTTCTCTTGTGGCACTTCTGTTATGACCCCAGCCGCTGTGAGTCCTGCAGATTCCCCAGGAACCATTATGTTACTGCTGTGTTTCACTTGCTCAATACAAGACAAGTCTCTAACTTCACACTTTCCCTCTGCACTTGTACAAATTATTAAGCTATTAGCATCTCCTTGAGAAATGGCAAGAATCTTGGTGATGTAGTCACAATTGTCATCTGCAGCACAACCTGAGGTATTGGTGCTATTAAGGTTCTGTAAGTCGGAACCAAGTTTAAAGAGAAATCTCTCTGCTGCAACATATATGCTTCCTGTCCTGTTATGCACTACAAAACGATTCAAAGTTACTTCTGGACTGGGTGGTGTGAATGACGAGAGGTTATATGAGTTTAGTACTGCAGCTGCTAAGGTGGTTTTGACGATGACAGCAATGGTCAGAAGTGAGAGATATGCTGCCATGGTGACATCAGGGTTTCTCAGAGTAGTATGGAGAAGAGATGGCATCTTGCTCTTGAAGATGCTCATCTTTATACCTAGAAAAGAAAGACAAATAAAAAACAAATAATTTATTGCATTATACAAAAGTAATGTTAAGAGCCATACATAAAAGTATGTTTAGAGCCATCAGCCCAAAATTTCAACAGTAGCTGTAATTACATCAAAAAGAATAATACCAAGATTATATTTTTACCCACGCCGATGAAATCAGCAGGGTTATGTAAAGGGCTCCGTATGTTGTTTGTTTGTTTTTTTGTTTTTTGTTTGGTTTTTTGTTTGTTTGTTTGTTTATTTGTGTACAAGATAACTAGAGAACGGGTGAACAGATTTGCACCAAATTTTCAGGGAATGTTCGGATAGTGACAGGAAAGAATCGATTAGATTTTGTGATGATCGGTTGACCCCTGCAAATTCTGTGTGACCTTGAAGTTTTGACCCAAACTTCAGTTCGGATAGTGACAGGAAAGAATCGATTAGGGAAAGAATTGATTAGGGAAAGAATCGATTAGGAAAAGAATCGATTAGATTTTTGGTGATGATCGTTATAGGAACTTCATTTGGGATAGTTTTTTTTTTTTTAAAGAATATTTTATTACTTCCTTTTTAAAAATAACATTTTTCACAATAATCAAGGTAAAATACACAAACAAATATATTCACATGCAGTATCATTGTGCCAAATTACATAATAATAACAATAAGTAACCATAATATTTTACATGCATGTATTAAATAGTAGATTATGCCAAATCTGGAAGTCTTTATTGCGATAAAAAAAGAGAAAAATATAAAATATAAAATATAGTGACAGGAAAGAATCGATTAGGGAAAGAATGCAACTACTCGATCTGTAGCGCCGCTAAGGCGTGGGTCTGCCGCCTTTGACGGCCTTTCTAGTTTGTTTGTTTCTTTGTTTGTGTACAAGATAACGAGAGAACGGGTGAACGGATTTGCACCAAATTTTCAGGGAATGTTCGGAAAGTGACAGGAAAGAATCGATTAGATTTTGGTGATGATTGGTTGACCCCTGCAAATTCTGTGTGACCTTGAAATTTTGACCCTGTAGTAAAGTATAGGAACTTCAGTTCGGAAAGTGACAGGAAAGAAACTAGAAAGTTTGATGACCCCAAACTTCGCCTGCCGATGCAAAAATATGTTGGCCAATCAAAACACTCATTACTTCGTCTCACCAAAAATCTATTTCAGGTTTATGAATTTTAGAAGACCCATTATTGGCCATTTCACTTCAAATCCGTACGAGCCTGCAATGAATATTCATATCTATATTGTTCCCACCAATGTATCCCAGCAACAAGGAATTTTTCGCGCGCTTGAACTGCGAAATCGATAGCGGCTATCTCGAAACCTTTTTTTATCTACAACTTCAGTTAGATTCAGGCTACCCTAGCAGTCTAATTTCTCCTCTATTTCTTATCTTCTGTGCATTTCTGTTTATTTTCCCCGGTTTTTTCCACTTTGTTGTGGAAGTTTTTGTGATTTATTTTATCCTGGTGGACGTGTAGTACGTGATTTTAATTGTTTTCGGTGAAAATCTGGTGAGTGTTCGCGTGTGTTGTGAATGGGCTGTGTGGTTGTGAGTACGGTAGTGAGTACAGTGCCTGTGTAGTAGGATTGAACTTTTTTCTTTGGGTTACTTACGGTCCTGTCATTTGAGCTTTGAGTTAGTTTATAACTCATTTATGTCTGTTTGAGTGGATTTCATAGTTGTAAAATATATACAAAAACTTTTTTTTTTTTTTTTTATATTCGTGTGGATTTGCAAAATTTGGTGGCTGAGGTTCGCCGAATGTATATACAGCAGTATACACTTTGACTCTGTTGATGGGTGGTGACTGAGCTGAGTGAGTTAGCTCTTTGCCTCGCATGCATGTCATTTTGAAGTTGAGATCCAACTTATTTTGTCATCATATTTATTTTATCTCAGCCCGATGAAAAAAACAACAACCCCAATTGCAATGTAAAGATAGAACATGAATACATTTACTAACACTGACATGACTGAACACTGAATACAAATTGCTAACATTTTTTTCCTCACCACGCCACGCTCTCTGACATGTCTAATCAATTACTTTTGGGGGAGGGATGTTTCAATAATAAAATATCTTTTTCAGAAGAATTTTTTCAAGGGTGGGGACACACAAAGTATATGGCAAATTTATTGGGGGGGGGAATGTGCCTCTTGTTATCCCCTTTGAATGGCTACTGCTTACAAAAATAATCGCAACAAAACAAAACCTATATTGGGTTTACTTTTTTTTATACACGACAGGGGAACCAACCAGTAAAAATATATCTATTTCTGCAGTTTCAAGAATAATAGCGCCGCTAAGACGTGGGACTGCCGCCTTTGACGGCCTTTCTAGTTTGTTCTAAAGTTCAAGTAAAATTTGAACTCACAAGAATGGAATATGAAGCAATGGTTAAAATATTTGTTGCACTAATCTATATATTTTTTTAAAAATTGACCGCATATATTTTTATCAATTGCTAAAGATTTCAAGAAAGTACATGTAATTTGCAAAGAACAAGATCGAAGGTGAAAGGTCCCTTCCTCTGTCAATTCTACAAACGAATATGGAATTTATAATTACTTTACTTTCGTCAATCAAAATCACTGAAAATTAATTTTTGATAAACTTTTAAAACAATACCATCCATATCTGCATTCCGTATCCATATTACATTTCTTCTCGGTTGCTGGTAACATGTCAATCTAGTCAAAAGCAAGATTTGCATACAGAAGTAGGAAACAACCTGCAGTGTAGCCCTAAACCTTACACAAGTAAATGGATTGTGTTCTGGAGAAGATCAGAACTAGCCTACAAATGTACAAAATATCTCCAATTTTATACAGGGCTTATAATAAAAAAAGCTCCAGGTTCACTGTATATGATCTCTCTTTATGTGCCTTTTTGGGGGAATTGAAAATGGGCTTTCCATTATCAGCCCTTCTAATTTCACAGAATATGTTTCGACCTGGACTCCAGAAATATATAAAAATCTGATTGCATGACTGCACCCCATGACATCACAAAGTATTTGCCAAATATGGCTGTGAACTTGATGGTATACTTCTTTCAGAGGCAGCTCTCTGATGCCCTGTCATTACCGAGATCAAGTTGAACAACCCCCTACGGGTACCAGGTTGGTCAATTCCAGGTCAATGACAGGTCACTGGAGGAATGTAAACCAACGGTCTGGTTAGCTGGCCTAGGAGAAATCTTGGAGGTGCATTTCCACCAGCCCGAACAAGTTTGAGGATATAAGACCTGCATGTATACGTACATGTATCAGTTCTTCTCAAGAAATAACTCCAGAATGAAGTTCCTCCTTTTCATGCATTGGCCAAGTCAAGCAATCCCCAATTACATGTATCTCAAGGACTTAGCTCAGGCTTTGCAGCATATCATGGAGCCCGTTCTCATTACAAGATTGGAAAGTGGATCGCTCCATCGTGGGGCGCGCCACGGAGGTCCACTGGCATGCCGCTGGCACGTCGCGGGTTCTCACCTGCAGAGGGCAACGCGATCTATCTTAGCACTCCCTACACGGTAAACTGCGAATAGGCGTGCTCTAGATCACCTATCTCTCATGGACCACCCCGCAGAGGTGGTCCAGTTTGGGATTGCCGTGGAGCGCGCAGAAACAACATCGGCGCGTTCTCAGCTTAGAGGTGGCACGATGTAGTGCGCGCTAGATCGCGCTATCCCTTGTAATGAGAATGGAATCTTAGATTAGATGGAGTGTATCCGCACCACCAACTATGGCACCAACTGGCTAAAAATAGCGGGATAAAATTAGCTCAAGCTAGTTATGATTAGGCTACCCTCCCACCCCCCCCCCCCCCATCAGAATTAGCAGGCTATTCGAAAACTTGGGCTAATGACAACAAGCCTCTGAAGAGACAGTAAATATGTCCCTTTACAATCATCATCTCTTCTTCTTTGTCATGAGCGATCGGAAGACATTATGGTGACAATCAGCAGCCAGCAAGAAAGGTAATGATGCATAGAATTCAATCTTCTATCTCTAATACAATCATTTATCTTTCTCTAATCATTACAGAAAGATATTACGATTGTGCAAAAAAAAACAAGGTACAAAATATGTTCTTTTTGCAAAATGGAATGAAAAAAATATATAAAATAAAAACATTAAAAAAAAAGAAAACTAAGGATGTACAAAACTATACCCAGACTACCAAAAGCTGTATCAGTATTAAGGAGAGGAATTTGCACAAAACTGCTGAAGAAGAAATAGAGGTGGCTTTTTCAAACTTGTAGTTATTACCCAATTTCTTTTTCTATTTCATTTGAGAATAATACATTAATAATCGCCTGTGTCTATAGAGCAAGTTTGTGCACTTAACCATCCTATATGAAAAACGTCTAAATCCAATAAAATCTATTTATTCTAAATATCTGTGATAGAAAATGTATGATACATGTAGCTAGATGCATGTATCTACAAGCAGCCTGGTGTAAATTGATGCTTGCATTTCCGTTTGCACTGGTTGCCTGTCCTAGCGATAAACAAACGAGACAAAAGAATTCACGCATGGCCGATCATCAACAAAATGAAGTGGTGAGTATAAAATGAAAAAAGCTGATAGATAGTGAGTTACGTTTGCAGAGCAACAAGTATTTCTGGTAACAGAATGGAGATGATCTGGGAGCCTTTGGTAAATCATGGAAATGCAAGCATCAATTTACACCAACAGAGCTTTGACATCCCTGGCTCATTTTTCCCGACCGAGGTGTCATATGAAAGGGCAGAAAATGAACTTTCTAGAAATGTGATTATCTCTTTGAAATTCAGATATTGTTGGTCAAACAACTTTTTGGTAGCCCTGCTTCATATTGTCTTTATTCACTCATGCGGAAAGTATGTATCATATGAGTAGCATCAAAGGAAAGAAGAAGATCCAAACTTTACAAATATGTGTCATTTATTAATCATGATTGTGATTAAGATATGATTAAACATCAATAAATCTCGGTTTTTGTTTTTTTCTGGGACGCACTGTATACATGTATGTCTGTATTGAACTCACAGCAGGAAATAATCCTTATCCTCACAAGACAAGATCATGAGTCCTAAAGTGGATTCTCCTTGTATGGATTCTCTTAGCTATGTAAGTTTTTATTATCAATTACACATTACTTGATTTTATTGTTAGACTGAATGATATTGTACAGTTCTATTCTGGAGCCATCGTATTAAATCATATTTGATAACATCCCTTATGAAAACTGAATTTAGAATTTTTCCATGTGTCATGTTTATGTTGGCCTACAATTAAAAGTTACAAGGGAGGTCCATAATGGATAAAAGGATTTTAAAAAGTTTTCAAGTTTTCAAGTTGTGATTGATCAAACACAAATTGGCAACCCTATTATTTCCCTTGCAAGCAGTCAAACTTATTTATACTAAGAAAATACATAACATTTGTCTAGCCTCAGCACACATACTGATCTGTGCCAGCTTCTCATATTTTGGAGTCAGATTATCATATTCATTTAGTCAAGACAATCCCCTTAATTGAACAGGAAGTTTGTAAATCCATCTGCCAATAGCTAGATACCATCCATGAACATTGGTCCAGCAAATTTGCCCATCCAATTTTATCTATGCCAAACATGCCCAGTTTCCTGGCCAAGGTTGATCCTCAGAACATCTTTTCCTGGTCAAATTGAAAAACAATCACAAATGTGGCTGTGCTGACAAAAGTGTGACAAGAGTGGCAATGAGTGATGTGCTTGGGGAGCGTTTCATCAAGCGTTTTGTCAGTGATTTTCACCGACAACTGTTATAAGCTACTGAAATCCTTGCACCCGAGTGGCTGAGAGCAAATTTGTAAAAATCACTGACAAAACACTTGATGAAATGCTCCCCAGGTGTTTAATAAATGAACAATTAATAGTCCACATGCTGCATGGATAACAAAAAGGAAAAACATGTATTCATTGGTATTCTTGTCCTTCCCAGTTATGATTGTTTTTTGAGGATGATATGTTCATCAAAGCCTATCTTGACTCGCATCTTGAGTTCTGACTTCTGGTAATGAAATCACATTTCCAGTGAAACTGTCTCCAAGTAATTCTGAATTATGTATCATGCCGTAGGTGGGTTGTTCAGACCAGCCAAATATAGATAATGAAAACTTACTGGAAATCACACATGATTCACTAAAAAGCATAAGTCACATTTGCACATAGCACATGTGTTTTGCACATGTGCCAACATGACAACGTGTAGCTTGATATTTTTTCCTTCTTTTCTTTTTCTCAATGCTCCACGAATAACTACCAAACTGTTTGGTAGATACAGTCAAACCTGCTTTAGTGACCACCTGTATAGAAAGACCACCTGTCTATAAAGGCCACAATTTTCTTTTTCCCTTGAAAAATGTTTCTCATTGAAATGTGTATTAAAGGAACCTGTCCATAAAGACCACCTGCTCATAAAGACTGCTTTTCTTGTCTCCCTTGAGTGGTCTTTATAGACAGGTTTGACTGTATCATTAATTTGTAGTTTTAAGCAATTAATGTAGTTTCACTTCCTGTGATGAGGAAGTTGCCATCTTCACCTGAACTTAGTATGACCTTTGTGTTTGCATTCATATCAAGGCAGTAATTAATTGGGAAGTCTGTGTTTAGAGTAAATTATGCCCATGATCAATACCTTGAACCCACAACCTTACCTGTAGATAAATCATAAGATATGGCTGTTTGGCTATCATTCAAAGAGAGGCCAAGAAAAAAAAAAAAGAAAAGGGAGGGAAAATGGAGAGGAGGCAGCCCAGCTGCAAAGTACACCTGTGACTTTGCAGCTTACAAGTACAAATACCATAAAAGTGATTAAGAAATAGGTCTTGTGCCTATGCACGCACACATGTTAGCACCACAAAACTAAGTTCGGCATGACTCTGCCATAGGCTTTCTTTAAGAAATAGAAACAACTCATTGGGGCACTAAATCTCAGTACAAAATGCGCAAACTTCCACCACTTACAAAGAAGGGGGAAATTTGATACCTCAGTGAGCTTATCTCTTTGTGAACAAAGCTGATTTATCCCAACAGACATTACTTCGTAGACATCATTTCTTTCAGCATATGGGCAAATAGGTAAAGGGGAGAGATAAAGAACAGGGGGGTTTTCTTTGACATCTTACAGCTCAAAAACAGAACAGTTTTCCTTATTGACTGAAGTCTTACAAAGAATCACACAGCTGAGTTCCTCCTGGCTTGTATAATGGGTAATACTCCATTTCATCCCCCTATGAAGCTAAAAATCTCTCTCGTTCTCTCTCGCTCTTTCTTTCTCTGTATCTCTTTCTCTTACTCATTTCCATGTATTTTGTGAAAACTAGTGATGTAACACTTTTCTAAAAGACTAGTATTCTTTTTTACACTTAAATTTGTACAGCTGAAGAGGCCCATACATTTTCAGCGGCTAGCCCTGGCACCCTGCTCTTCCTCAACCCCTCTGCTCCCCTCCCCTCCCAACTTTGCCCCTCACCCCTCACCCTTCAACTACATGTACCATCCCCCCCCCCAAAAGCATTCAATCTGTGTTAAATGATATAAGATAATGCCCTTCTTGCTCTTAGAATAGGGCATCACTGTTCCCTATTACCACCATTTGCAAAAGTTTAAGACCACTATTCCAAAATGCAAGAAGTCAAATAAAGACAACAAATTTAAAAACTTATTTTTCAGACATACAATTATTTTCATGGCAGAACCTACGTATCATACTATAGGCTTATACCACTACTCTTGTGCTACTGATCACTGTAGTAAACATGTTATGTAATCATTCAATGAGACAAAAGGAAGTATTCCAAATTATTGAAATACCCACAAATCCCGAGGTGGTCTTAAACTTTTGCAAATGATGATATCTCAGCATTACGTTAATGCTTTGATACAAAAAAGCCTACATAGACTATATGTAGCAAACTGATACAATCTTATTGATGGCCTTCACCTTGAAAATCCTAAATAGAGCAAGTTTTCAGGAAAGCATTCATTAGACTTAAGCCAATGCCTGGTCCAAGGTCTTTTTCCTTCTCTTCCTGCACTCAAGCAGTAGTTCTTTAACACCAGGTAATACTATACAATCAACTTGCAATGACCAGGCCTTATTTTGTTCTGCAAAAGACAGCCTTACTCAGCAATAGATCAAGCAAGCTTGCTGGAAAGTGAAAACAACAATTGTGTAATCATTGTTCCAAAGTCTAAACCCAATTTAATCACATGACTGACAATGGACATGCCCACAACAAAGTAATAAAATTTAATTATTTTCTACCAGAAGTAAACACCCCCCTTTACTACATTTTCAATGGGCATTATCTAGATTTATATGTGAGGCATAGGATGCAACAGGTTCACAACTGAGGCAAGAATTAAGATTTGACAATTACATTGGCAAAGTACACCAAGCTTATATTACATGGCACTGTACAGAATAATTGAATTTATATAGGCTTACCACTATTTTTAAACCAACACAAATCTGATTAGTGTGGGTAATTGAATTCTCGTTTCTGTATTTTATCTCGTTTCCTGTCATTTAAATTAAAACAAGCCCACTTTACATTCTCTTCGCGTACTCCGCAGTCAGTGGAACATGAATTCATAATGAGCATCACGTGTATGTACAAGCGGACTTTCAATCAAGCATGCTCCATATACTCCAAAGACTAAGTTTTGCTCCAATTTATGATGCTCATACTGTAGACACATTCATAATTCAAAAATGATAAATTTTGAAGTCGACCGAAAGGCCAGTGTTCACTCAATACTAAATTGCCCGTGTACCATGGTTCTGCAATCCAAGAAGCATGGAGCTGGAGGTACTTTTAAGTTAGGTACTTTAAGGAAAAGACGCATGATATCATAAAATTAAGGGTGTTGAGAAATTCATAGAATTTGTAATATCAAAATTTATGTCTGCTTTGGGGAATGAAAAGTCCATCCTTCTTGAAATGTCATAAGTAAGGTTCCTTGATATTAATGAGCCCCCTTGAAAATACCAAAGGGGTGTTTTACTATCTACATGTACACCTTCCTTGTTTCATGCAAAAAAAAAGGGCAATTTAGAGTCTGGAACAGTCATGTGTTATACCTGTCTTGCACTGAGTAATAAACAGCACTAATAAACATCTCTGCTCATCAGCTCCTTTTTCAGCTTTAAACTTCTAAGATTTCGGCCTAATCCTTGAGATTCTTTTCCCCCTTCTCTCTCTCTCTCTCTCTCTCACACACACACACACACACACACACATACCTTCCCTGCTCTCCCCCCCCCCATTTCTATCTCCCTTTCTCTCTTTTACTCTCCCTTTTACTCTTTATATTTCTCTTTCTATATTTGATCTCTTTTCATATTATAACTCTAAATCTTAAAGATTTATATATACAGCTCCATTTTCTTTCTTTCTTTTTTCAAACTTAACTCTTAAAGTAGAACTTTAATGATTTTAAATATTGGCTTAATACTTATTATTGCATAGATGGCATAAATTAAACAAGGTTATCCAAATTCAACGCTTGGAAACATTTGAAGTAATGATTATTATCAATTATAAAACGGTAAAATACAGCCCCCGATATAGCAGCTGAAGAGCTCCTCGAACGCTGCTGAGATATGTGACGACACACCATGGACCAGTCCTGTCTAAGCAGACGATTTCCCATAACATCTTACACATTTTTCAGAGCCTATTTTGTCATCTCCTCTTCACTTATTTCTCTTCCTTCACTAGCGTCAGTCTTAATGTTAGTCTGTTGCCTCACTCTTAACTTCGTGTATGGTATTATTTTGATGAAAAATGCAGCGTTAAAAAAATAAAGGAATCAGTCACTTGTAAACAAAATAAGCTGCGTGCACCGGGGCATGTTCGGCGTTTCAAGAGGGAACGAATACCATCCTATTATTCGGAGGGCTTTTCAATTTGAAAGTGGGGTTTATTTCATTGATCATTGACCCTTCTCCTGTGTATTTACAATCAAACGGTTTTAGCTATCAGAATCAGTTTCACTTTCCCTTTATAATGGTGTGAAATAAGGTCATGTTTAAATACACCAAACTCTTTATAATTTGATAAATAATTGCATTGCAATTACGTTCATTCATTATAGGACGTCGTCTGCTTAAGCAGGATCGATCCCGAGTGTGACGACATCAAAACATTGCTATATTTCTGGCGAATCCTCGGATATTCCAGATGCTGAGAAGAGCTTTTATTTGTGTTGTTTTTATAATCATCAGATATGCAGTTGACATAAAACTTATACGATTGCCATCTGTAAGCTTCCCAGTTTCTAGTGATACATTAATTGCCATATTTGTGATTTTCTTTGAATAGCTACTTTAAGCTTTACCGTTAAGCTATACACAGTAAAAAAAAAATACAAACGCATGTTATGAAAATAGAGGACATTTGATCAACAGGCAGAAACAAACTTTCGTATTTATATTGTATGTAATTTTATATCTGCAACTATATATTATAAGATAAAATATTCATCATCCAACCATCAGTGTCTACACAGTCACAGACCATGCAGACCCTTTATGAATTGGTAGCGAAAATCAACAGAAAAAAACACATCCATCTAGTACGGTATGGGGAATACATTTATAAAAATGACATTTGTCAAATCCCTAAACATATTACGAGTTGCATATATTCATTTCAATACTTGGCACACATACACATAATGGATCAATGTATATATACAACAATAAATTTGTACTTAGAGTTAGACCCTGATACTAGGCACTATTAATTGCATGTAACGTGTCTGAAACCCTGAGAGGGGAAGATAAATATAATATGGGGGTTGAGAAAAGGCCATGGAAAGTAAACAACCTTTAAGACTTGGCACAGCTCAGCTCCACTTCAGTCCAAACATGCTAAAGGAGAGATCACAACACTCGAGAGGTTGTTTGTGACGGGGAAACTCCGCGGCACTGTGCACCCCATCGAACCCCTACCAGTACCATACACGGTAGAATTCGACCGTGATTTTGGATGAGAGAATATCTGAAAACTTGAAACCTCTTACCTTGAAACCAAAGCGTGTTTCAATCAAAGTACAACAGGTTTTTGACGATATGGAGATAGTCACAGAAACATCAGCGAGCGTTCTCTCTGAGGGTTTTAAATGTCGACTTATCTGATCACAGAAATTATCTCCCAAAATCCAGTTGCAGTATAAAGAGGACTGGTAGCCTACTATTATTGATGTCGTATTGTATGCACGCTTCTATACTATACTGCATCTGCATCCAATGTAGGAAACGTGAGTAGTGATGAAAATATGCCACACATGCACATGCGATCGGTATGGGTGCACGATTGGTGTTTTGGTTTTATCAGAGCGCCGAAATACACACACAAAGTCGATATTGTGTGGGCGCGGCTTGACTATTCCATTTCTTTAGGGGACCAAAACTTACACTGACTTTTGTGTCGTTGTGCTTTTAGTCACTCTATTAGAAAAGAAACATTTTTGATGATTCAAACATCGTAATGTTGGATTAATTTTCTGATGTTCTTCCAGAGGATAATGCGAAGAGTGTTCAGTGTTGTCGTTAGTTCTTTTGCCAAGTTTGACCGAAAGGACTAATTAACCCTAATTTGTTAATTGACGTTTCCAAAACTTTTCCTTTCGTCTCAACTTCAAGCCTCCTTGAGCAATACGTCATTCTCATTTATTTTGATTGGCTATTTCATAATAACTGTGATTCATGTTATGCTTAGTAGGTGTGGCGGTGTTAACTTTCTAGGTTTTCGGCTTGTTTTAATGACGGGGAACAATCGATGCTGTTTGTTTAAACAAACAAATTTCTCTTTTTAATATCTAATCAGTTGATCAAAAGCCCGTCGACAATCTGTGAAGAATTTTTCAAAAACAAGCTGCATAGATTGTCGCCGCTTACACATTGTCGTCGGCTTTAATTTGTGCTGCTTGTGCTTGTGCTATGTTGTTTTCTCCCCGCTGGCGACAGTATACATGCAATGAAATAAAAACTCTGCACATATTGTCTCCAGTCTCCGAATCAGCATAATGACGATGACAGAGACGATGATGATAATGATGATGGTGATTATCATTGTGTTGTTGTTGATTTAAATATATATTAGAATTTATACAAATATTCTCTTAATAGTAATTAAAAGTACTCCTTATCTAACTTATATAAGAAATAGACATAATCATTGTGACACTTTTAAAGCTACATGAAATCAAAGGAAGGATTGTGACAAGGGTTTATATTAAACTATTGGCGTAGCCAGGTGAGGCAAAGTGCCCCATCCCTGTTGACGCGAGAGCAAAACAAACTTTGCAAACGATGATCCATTACGAGCAGGGTCGTCGATCCGGGAAAGGACAGGGGGACAATCCCCTCCTATAAAGGAGGCACAAACATGTCGCCCCCATAATTTGTTCCAATATATTTTTGATTCATAAATATTGCATTATCTATGTAAACTTATAAAATTGACAAGATGACCACTGCTAAATCAACGATTTCAATCATAATGCCCTCCAATTTTCGGGGCGCTTCAAGGGACATACGCCTTGTTTTAAATTTAGTATGACCTTACCCCATGCATCCTAAATATGTTACTAGTACACCAATGGGTGTTTTATTGATACAAAGAAAAAGACGTTTAGGAACAGACCAATAAATAAAACCATCAGTTAAAATTACTATCTAATTTCAAATGAGTTAAAGCTAAGAACAGAACACGAAAAATGATGTTCCAACAATTATGTTTGATGCATGTAATTACAAAAATCAAGACAAATGTTTTGAACATGGCGAATGGTATAAGACTTATTCATTGTAGAGCCATTTACAATTCGCTTTGAAGTCTGGGGATTATCTGTGGTGTTAGCCCAGTGCACAGATTGTCGCCGACTACAATCTGTGTAAGCGGCGACAATCTGTGCTGCAAAACAATTTTGAAATTGAAATTCGATTGAATGTGTTTTAAACAGAAAATCAAATCATCGTGACTGCATTAATCGGCCGGTGTGACACCCCTACCCCTTCATACAATCTACTGTTTCTATATAGGCAAGTGTAGCTTTTTTCTCACACATACTTTTTTTCTTCTTTTTCATATATATTTTGAAATATCACTTAATAATTGCATTATTTTAGGTTGAAATTTTATTTAAATTATAAAAGAACTGTTGACATCAAAAGTTTAATCATGTAGCATTTTTGATGGCATAATTAACAGACTTGATAGGCTTGGTAGCAAATCAGAAATTTCCATGATACTCACAAAACTCACTATAGGCTAATTACAACGGTTTCGGTAGAAATCCGATCACAGATTGACAAAATAAGTGATAGTTTCATTAACATATGAATCGTTAACTACACGAAATCTATCATCTGGGATACAGGCGTGTTTCGTTTTCAGAATGATAATATTCAGAAAGAGATTAAACAAACATTGCTTTATTAGTCTCCATCTCCACCTCCTTAGCTTTAAAACGCATTCCCTTTTCCCAATTGCTCTTTCTTTCTTTCTTTTTCTTCGAATTCACGCATATCATATTTCTTCCTCTCATGGTCCAGCAATGCTTCATGATGCAAATATAGCTCTATCTTGTCATTTCAGTTTTGCTCCTCCCGCACGCGGTATATAGAATGGATTGAAAAACTGGGGGCCTCTTTTGAAGAGCACAAAGGATGCGGTAAGAAGAGTTATTGGGCGGTTTGTCGTTTTCGTCAATATTCTGTTCACTTGTTCATTAGCATTCAAACGTGTCTCGCCAACTTCTCTAGGGAAAACGGAAGCTAATGATAGCGAGGTGGCGAGAGAAAAAGTTGAAATTCTGGGTTTGACCGCTTTGCTCGGCACACTCCATCATTGACGTTGCACGTGGCGACATCTGTCGCCGAGCGTTTCTTTTCTTTCTTTCTTTTTTTCACATCAGAGATCGTTATTTGTTTTCCCGTCAGCCACTGTGTAAGCTTGTGAATAAATATGAGTTGGGAGGCGACATATTGATGGATAGATAGATAGATTCGTGCATCGGTAAAAAAAAAAATGGAGCGAAAAGATATACCTTCATATATACCTCGGCAGATGGGAAGATGAACAAGTCGGCCTATAGCTAACCAAGTTAACATCAATCCATAATATCACAGAGGGACTTGCAGTGATCCAGGGGAGACGATGAAACCGAGGAACGAGATATGACTAGGGAAAAAAAGTATTGTGTTTTGCTTGATTTAGTTTCTGAAAAGAGAGCGAGAAAATAATGAATATACCTTGGGGAATCTCCGAAGAGAAATTAAACGGCCATGGTCTACTGCTTCAAAACGCTTTTTCGCTCATGGAAACCTTTCATTCCTCAAAGGCTCTGGCGACACTGCAGTACACTTGGGATGTCATTCGAAACCTTGTAATGGCAGTTTGGAATCCCTTTAATGGGTCACAACCGAATCTGAAAACATGGGTAAGGATTAGAGCCAGATCTACGGATGCTTTGATGCTGGATGCATGGCTAACTTTCCCCGAATTTGCATGCTCCATTCAATTTAAAGCTTTACAAGATGACTTCTTAATAACACTAATCTGGCAATAAATCTTTTGTATTTGATACGACAAAGTATGGACGGATTCAGGAAGAAGACGACGTATTTTTCGAAACGTTGGTACGATTTGTAAGGGTCCGCAAAACTACAAATAAATAATATTCGTATCCATGCAAGATTATTCCTTGAGTATGTAATGATCATTATGGAGTGCCTATTCTGCAATCTTTAGGAGGTATAAGGTAAATTCTATTATTCTAAAACACTTAAAACTAAATAACAGACAAAACATAACAAACGGAAAAATGAACGAAAAGGAAATCACAATTTGCGTATTTGAGCAAAGTTTGTTTGATTCGTTTTGGGTGGTTATTTTTTGTTGGTCCTTGTTCTTTCTTTTATATATATATTTTTCAACTGGCAAAAATACCGTCGCAATGTCTTTAAAGATTGATATGACAAAGACTTATTGTGGTGAAGTCTTTCGTGGTGTCTGTTGAAAATGATAGCAGATGCATGCTTATCAACGGAGATTCCCAAGCGGATATAGTAATAATGTTCAAAGGCCGGAATCTTCAATGGTCACATGGCTAAATAAAGTCATTTGGTCACAATTTAAGTTGGTTATTTTGACCAGGATCCTGCATTGCATGGTCCGACACTTTTTACTGATAACATAAATCGGAACTGACCATTACACGGAAATTATGTCAAAACTACTCTCTCTATCTCTCTCTAAAAAAAGGTGAAATTTCACTATATTTTCACTCCCCTGGAGTGACGTCAGTGATAACAATTTTAGGAGTGAATATCGAGGGACTATTGAGTGCTCTCTAAGAAAGCGTGGAGTTTCACTCTATTTTCACTTTATCTTCACTCCCCCATGGAATGACGTCAGTGATATCGCGAATTTTGTTTTAATAGAGAGTATATGTTTTCTTTCTCTCTCTCTATGTGATATATACAGGGAGTAAAATGTTACTCTCACTTCTCTATACAGGTCTACTATATTTATTCATCATCTCGAGTTCCCGGTATTAATTTCCACTAATTGATAGTGTACTGAACTTTCGATTCATAATTATTTGTAATACATGTATAAAGGTTTTTAAATATCATTAACTTTGAAGGAGCAGGTTACAGGGAGCTTATGAGGGGGGGGGGGGGGGAACTCATCTTAAGATCCTTGAAGTTGAAGAACGTTTTTGAAGTACGGTGATTAATGTACGAGAGAATGGTTGTGATACATGTAACTATGATACTTGTGAGATATGTTTGTTTCATGCATACATGTTTTAAAAAATTGCAGGCAAAATTGCTCTGTAAAATATAGTACATGAATTATGACAGGCGGCTAGAGAAAAGAGAGACTTAAAGAGAGAAAGAGGAAGAGAGAGGGAGAGGGAGGGAGAGAAGAAAATAGGGGAGACTTATCTCAATATCTTAAATGGGCAATATCCATCCCATCCCAGCCCTTTGCAGTAATTTGTGTGTTTATATAAAACTATGATTTAATACTTGTACCTATACATAATCAAATGTTTTATATCGAATTATACCTATATACTCACTGTATTATTGGTACGTGTATCACTAAGATGGTTACATTTATGATGTACACACTGAATTATTTTTATGTAAGTTTATCGCCTCATCCTGTATATGTTACATTTGAAAGCAACTGTTGTTTGATTTTGATTTTGAAATAAATGCAGAAAAGCATCTGCAAACAAACAAACAAACAAACTTCACGAAAGTCATTATTTTTCATTAGAATATATAGCTATTAGTATGCCACAATATCAACGAATGAATGATGAGAAATTGAATTTATACCTATATCTTGATAACGATGGTCATTATAATTATTATAGGTTGTACGATTCATTCTTTGGCAACTTTAGGGTCAATATCCGACTCTAACCGAATCCCTAACTTCAACCCCAGACCAAGCACTAACCCTGAATACAACAGCAACCGGAACCCCAACCCTATCATTTTGGGAATTAACGTCCACAAAGATTGTCGGCGGAGCAAATGTCGGAGCACCGCTTATTGTAATCATAATACATGTATTTGACACATTACTTTTGGTCCCAAAAGAGAAAGAAAGAAAGAAAGAAAAAAGGGCATTTATACTTTTACTATCAAATCTATGATATTGGCGAAGGACTTTCAACCACAAAATTCTTTCAACTCAACGCCTTCAATTACAATAACGAAGCTGGCGCTATTTTACATTATAACTCCGAGCCATCTACCATCATTATCGATGCCATCTAGACAGTTTTGCCAGTTCGGCTTCAGTTTGCAACAAATGGCGCGTGTATGTTACTGTGGTGGGCAAGCATAATTATAACAACGGATAACCGCCACATACATGCATATTGTGTCAACTGAAACCGAACTTGTATTTGCATGGTTTCATGATAGACTAGTTTATATGTTTCATTCTTTGTCAGAAAGATGCATGAAAAGTACCTAATATTAGATAATTTTCTTTGAACTAGGATCCATTGCATAAAACTTACCATTAATGGGAACTCTGTTATCAATGGTAACTATCATGGTAACATCACTCAACAGCCAATCAAAATCAAGGTTTCTATGGGAGTTACCACTGATGGCAAAGTTACCGTTAATGGTAAGTTTTATGCAACAGGGCAATTGTATATTATAATTGTAATTGTATATATTAAGTTGATAGCTCCACTCCACTTCTACTATAATTCCTAATCCCAATATGCTGTTATTACAACTGAATGACACTGATCTGTATCTCAATACATGTACCTCCAAATTATTTCAACTTATCAGGATAAATGTAATCTCCCCATTTCCATGTTCTAAACCCTCGCATGCAACTTTTTATATGGAATACACTTTCACAATCCTTATAAATTCAAATTGTACTCCAATGTACCTATTTCAGTGCCAAAGGCAGTTTGCACCGCCTAGATTTCAATATTTTTTCTCATACCTCTGGGTTACACAAAACTTGTACATGTTTCTTCTTGTAGATTAGTAAATTGTAAAGTTACATATCATGGAAAACTGCTTATATAACATGAACAATTCAAAAGAAACTAGTGAAAAATTTGTATCTTAAATTCAATTTGGGGGTTATATAGGTTGTACACTAGATCACAATTTGAGGGTAAATAAAGAAACAGATGGAATCACACAATGAATTTGTCTTCCAATTACGTAAATAAATCTTTATTGCAATAATCCATGCTCATGCTCAAATTAAAATTAAATTCCGTTCAGAACAATCTGCAAAAATAATCTCTTTGATAGTCAATTATATCACTATATAATCAAACACAAATAGCTTGACAAATTCCACAAAAACATATAAATATACATGATGAAATTCAGAGAGAGAACATATTCTAGACATACATGATCATTGAATTAAAGATTGGAAACTTAGCACATAAAATAAAGAGTTGATGAAAATCATAAGCAAACAATAATAAGCAATTGATGATGAATGACATGTCAACAGAGAAATTCAAACATAATCATGTATGTATAGACAGAAATTTATCTACACAAAAACAATTTCACCTACTGTACATGCAGCAATGTAGTTTAGGGAGTCAAAATTATGGGGGAAAAAAGGGATTCTGCAGGAACTGCCTGATTGAAGTATTTGACACACATAATTCATTAATGCATATATTATATGCAGACTGACAATATTTGATTGTAAGGCACTTGCTGTTATTGGAATATTTATTCAAATTCCAAATTGATTTGCATGGATGTAAAGTTCAGTCACAAGGAAAAACAAGGCGGGGAAAATGGTACAGAATCAAAGAAGTGGACAAATAGAACAAAAACCTATCAAAGACCCATACACAAATAATTTCCATGAAATATAATAAATGATATATTCTGATAGTATCTCTTTGATTATATGATTTTCTCATAATGCTATTGAAAGAGTTAAGGAAGGAAATTTGGAATTGATGAACATGGCAAGGATAAATGATTACGTTCAGGTAGACAGATGGATAACCTGGATTTCTGTCAATAGTGCGAAGGTAGTACTGACGGAAAGGTGATAAGCTACAAAGGAATGATAGAATTCATCAAACACACATCATACTATATGTACAATAATGGATTTCAAAGTATGGTATTTCTCACTCAAAATCCAAAATGAGATATTTGGGTCAGTAGCTCAATTTCTAAGCAAATTAAAATTCTACCACTTCACAAACAACAAACCAATGTGTGTGAATACCTCATCAAAGCAACAAAAAAAAAAAAAAAAAGAATGAAATGGTGCAATATTTCCTCTTTACAGTCAACTCATAAATCTTGATATGCAGTTCGCAAGCTTACATATTCTGCATATAGTCAGAGGTTTAAAAAAAAAAACACTAAAACTTTATCCTTAGATCTGCTTGAAGAAAACATAAAACAGTTTGCACAGCATACAGGAAACCATGCTAACATCATTCTACACATCTGTTTGAGGAAAAACAAGAATTATCTAGACCGAGGCACTGTTCAAAGATTGACATTTTTTCTCACTGCTCAAACAATTTTATAAATGTGATGACATTATTCATAAGTAAACTTATCATTCAGAAACAAATGTATAGGAAGTCATTTTAAAGTATCAAGGGTTTTATGAAAAACTCTTTTCTTCTACATGATCTTGCAGAGAACTGTTGCACATGTTGAGATAAAACATGTGGAAACGTTTCAAAATTCTAATCTGTTACAGGCTATTTATCACCCTTGTCCCTCAAGAAGGCCAATGTAAAATGCAATTCACAACTGAAAATGTCTGTCTTGACATGTACATTTGGTGCAAGGATATTCTGAATACTAATACCCAACTTATAATTTCTTACAGAACTTTTTTTCAGGAATTAACAAGTTAACTGTATAATCTTTCTATACAACACATACATTTTATAAAACTTTATTCAGTTTTGGAAGAAACAGACTCTTTGATCAGTAAACTCTTTCAAAAGTCACTACTTCATTATTCAAGTTAAAAAAGCTACTCATATTGATCTTTCATTTAATACTGTATAAACATATCCGCAATACCCCTATGCTGATACCATTTCACCTCTGAAAATGTAATTCTCTGTATCAATACACCATTACAGTAATCTTTGACTCTATTTCACAAACACCATAATTTTTAAATCCATTATTTATAGGATTATTTTCAAGAATCACTTATATTTACATGTCTGTTCTAAAAATGTTATAACGGATAATAATACATCAAATTGCACCATTAGGAAGAGTTTGAACAACTGAATTGTTATCTTTGTGGCAAAGCATGGCAAAGTTTAAGTTTTCTGTTTGGCATCATGTGGAATGATGAACAAAGCATTGTAAATTAGGCTGATGGGTCTGAAAAAAGTCACTCTTGATAACAAAATCACAGCAAGCTGATCAAAATGATAACAAAACAATTACACACTTATATAGCTCCTTTCACAGCTACCAACCTATTTACAGCTCGTTCTTTTTACTCCTGTATGGTGGCAACCAGTTCTCTTCGTTTATAATTGATATCACCATGCAAACCATGAGACAACAATTGCTTCTATACTGTTAACATTTCACATATCATGAGGGTACAATTTTCGATGAAAATCTCGTACAGAATCTGTGGAGTCGTTGCATCGTTGCTTCTGCGCTTAATTTATATGTAGGCCTATACTCAAATGCATTGTAAAATAGTCACTTCCAATCTTACAGACAGCTCATGTTTAAATAGTCCTTTGAAAGTTAACTTCCATGCACAAACCCGTGATCTGACAGAACAGAATATACATCTTTTAAGGTTATTACATTTGTACACGCACAATAGCTATTTTCCTTCCTGTATAATGCCCATTCCCTCTGTTCCTGAGGCATGTCTGTGTTCAGGGGAAAACACTCTGTTCCTCATATAGAATATAAACATGACAACCCTACATGTAGGAGAGTCACACCCTATGCATTTTAATTAGATTACACTTTTAAAATTGAGTAGGGTGATAACCCAATGTTAAGAGAGCATGCAATATCCACATCTCACAGCTATCTTAAGGGATACCAATCACCACAAATATTTCACTCAGTATGTTAGAGGTTTTATGTGGTTATACTATATTCAAAATTTGGGCTTCAAATATTACCCCTATAAAGAGATATTGCAAGTATAATTACACTCTCTACAAGCGTAACAGTGACTCGTGAATAGACTACTCGACGCACCCGTACGCGCTCGCCAAGATAAGTGCTTGTGCGGAACCAAACTCGTAGTTGGGTTCCGTGCATGCACCTTCATGTTATCCTTTATATCTTTCATACCCTTAACTGTTGACCAATAGAATGCCAGATAAAGTTCTTTGAGGTTGATTTTATACTTGCTAACTGTACACAAATTATTTTTTTCAGGTGATTGGTACACTTTGTATATATCGGTTTACATAGTAACCAGCAGTGCAGTTCTCTTCGCACAGTAAAGCAGCACCAATATACAGAAGAAGATGAAAAAGAACAAAAAGATGAAATGTACATTCAAAAGGTGTTAACAAGAACAAGTTGGAATATACAATTAATGATAGAGTTATATATGACCAAGTACCACTCCTCAATGAGAAAAGAAGAGATAGGGATAAAATATTCTTCATCCCGAATCTACAGCATGCCATGAATCCAATACAAAAATATTTATCTTTTAATACAAACTAAACAAGAAAAGATTAAATACAAAAGCACCTTTTATGATGGAAATATCCTTACTAGACTCTTGATGCAAAAGTCTAACCAAGAGTTTTTTGCACTATAAGCCGGTCTTAAGGGAAATGCGAAAATATTTGAACTCTTCAGTTATAAATTGTGAATAATCCAGCTCAATTATCTACTCATGTCCATTTGGTGAGTACAGTGCTGATCAAATCAATAGGGGGAGATAGAGAGATAGAGAGAGTGCGAGAGGGGAGCAGCCTATTCCCTTCATTACTTTGCCCTGGAACTTTGCCTCAAGTCTCTAAAGCCTTTTTATTTCTAATCCCCTAGTGAACATCTTCATACAATTACAAAGGATTATATAAATCAGGAAACAAGAAAATTAAATTCTTTTACCTCACACATCTGGACAATTAAACTATCTGAAAGAAATTCACTTGAATAGAAAATTTACAGATCTAAGAGGGGTCATAACAAGATATGAAAATATAAGGGCATATTTCATTTTGCCCATCTCAAAACATATAAATCTGAGGGTGTTTTGAATATAAGGTATCATGAAAAGTCATGTTATGATGACTGAATTAAGCAAACTGGAGAAACGATAATGCTTCTCACTTCAATATTGCATAAAATCATGTTAATATGATGAAAGAGTATATGACCTTTGAATGGAAGAACATGTACTTGATTATAAAAATATGGCTTCTATTGGATAATAGTGATATGATACAGGTACACAAACTCTGTATAACAATAATAACAAAAAATAAAATCATGAAGATGTTGCTGCTTTTACGCCAGTTATACAAATTTTTCGCAAATGTTATGACAATGCATGAATTTTATATATTTTGATATACTTCACTATTAATGAGTCTAATAACAGCTGCCAACACAATACATATCAATTTCATTCTAGTTTATAAAATGTTGATTATAAAAGAATTTTGCCACATTGTACTTAATCTTTCATTTTTCAAGATATTATCATATTCAGCATCACAAGCATATTTTTATATAGTAATTGCATGATAACAATGTAATCATATGCACTTTTGCAATACAAGCTTCATTATTCACACTTGCATCATTAAATGATAATCGCCAGTACAATCATGTAATATCCTGATTCAATATCATATACACGTATAGTGCTTGAGTAGAGAGGGCAGAAGGAGTATGAACACTGAAAGGGGAAGAAGCACCATCAATAGAGCAAAACATCATTCTTTTACGTCACTTAAAGGAGAATTAACGCTAGAATATAAATTTACTTATGTTCAAAGGTGTCATATATTCTTAATCATTGACCTGTATCACTTTTGAAATAAAATATCAGAAAAGGGTTTAAATCAAGACATTCTAGCTCACGGCATCATCTGCTAACACTTTACATGGGGGCTGCCATTTTCTTGATGATATGGAGTTGTACATGAACCATTGGAAACCGTTCCGGTCAGGAAGATATTTTTAATCCTCGAGCTAAATTGCTTCTCTTCATTATAGAAAAAATCCCCATATATGATGGAAAATACATAACAGGTGTATACATACATTCTAAAATTTGAAATTTATAGATTTCTTTTTAAATTATCTGGTTTTGCTAACTAGAAATCAATTTCTTTGGCTTGCCTGGCAGAGCAGAACATGATTTATACAACGCGCATTCTGACTTTTGAAGTACATTATCTCAAAGCAGGTGGATAAATTATGATAGAAATATAAAACACATTTTGGTTTTTAGAATATATGTATTTCTGTTAAATATTTTAAATCTCAAATGGGATTTTGTATCAGGAAGACAATTTTGCATTCGGATTTAAAAAATCTTTATGTACACATCAAGAAAATGGCAGCCCCCAGGTATCGCTAGCAGACGATAAATCTTGCTGAGAAAATCTTGATTTATACCGATCTCGTTTATTTTAATGCAAAACTACGTAGGACAACAAGAAGGAATAGATTACATCTTTGAATATAAGCACATTTATATCGTGAGGTTAATTCCCCTTTAAAGGGTCACTAAAATAAAAAAATAATTGCCCATTTTTCGTAGGAAGGTGTCATCAGGAGCCAAAAAATATCCATCACACAATTCAGTCACATTTTATAATCACTTGAAAAGTGCATTTTTGCTGATTTACACAGTCATAAGCCCCGCCCCTAAAAAAAACCCCATCGAAGCGACATCGTGATCACGTGATCTGTGACGCATGAAAAGTAAGGGAAAATATTCCACTAACCTATACCGTGCGCGCCCGGAGGCCCCCGGCAGGCCCAGCCCGGTGCCGAGCATGATATTCACCGCATCGACCATTTGCATTGCGTATTTTCGAGTGTTTAATTCCTCACAATAACTTTGATTTGGGGACACAGTTTCATCAATAGTGGCTAATCGGTGTATAGTTGCGGGGTGTAGCAAGACCCCTAAAAATCTAGCCTACATCATTTTCCTAAAGATGAAAATCTACGGAAATTGTGGGTCGCAAATGTAAAGCTCACGCGGGCAGAGTGGCAAGGGCCGGCCAAGTGAGTGGAGTACAATCTGCAGCGATCACTTTGCCGAAGATGATTTTGAGGATCCTGGCCTGTATTCCGAATTTGGCATGAAGAGAAGGATAAGCTAGCTAAAAGATTCAGCTATTCCAACAATCAGACTTGGAGTCAAGTCTTCCAATCTGTTTTTCAACGACAGCAGCTGCAGCAGCTTCATCCAACGCGTTGGAGCTCCCTTGGAGTAACTTCACCCACAGCCCTTCACCGTATTCTGCGAGGGGTTCAAACATATAATATGGTCGAATTTCCCCTTGCCACTCGCCACTCGAGCTTCTTTGCCTTCGGGGTCTGATAAATCATCTGATAAATCAGAGTTCGTATCTCCATGGCTCAGAAAAGTCCTCCAACTCGGAATTGCTGGCACTTTTCCTCTCTCTAGGCCTATATAAGTTACTCGAATTCAGCCAAAATCTAAGTCAGTACTAACGTATTATGTAAAGCGAAGGAAAAAAAAAACCCGTAAGTGAAATAAACAAAACAAAAGCGTTCACCAGTCGCTATATATGCGAGGGGAACGTAGTCACTGCCATGACTGCCGTACTAAAAATGTGTAGGACATTGTACATACAGACGCATAAAACGGCTGTGCACGCGTTTATGATCAATGCAAAACTTTCGTTCGGCAAGCTCAGATGGATGAGAACATTGTTCAAAAGAAAAGCTTAAAAACAAAACAAGAGCTGTATATTTGGGCAAAAGCGTTTTCTGATCTTGTAGAAAATATATTGCTAATGATTATTCACTCCTAAGATTATATTGATTAATTTCCTTTTTTCATAAATTGTCCGTTGAACAGAGGGGTCAAATACCGCATTCTGTGTACAATATTATATTAGATCTTGTGCCTCTTACTTTTCATACGTCACTTGGGGGTTAGCCAATCAGCTCACGAGTTTTAAGGAAAGGTCCCAAAACCTCTACTTTTCCCCCTTTTTCGCCAAAACGAGACATAATTTGGACAATCGATTGGCAGATTCGTGATTAGAAGGCAAATCTACATGGAAAGAGCACCCATTTTCTCGCTAATTTAGTCAACCTTTAACTATACTACCCTGGGAAGTTATTTGATATCATAAAGCACCCAAAGCCTAAGCCATGCGTAAGTCAGAACATAGTGTCATATTAAAGCTCATACCGTGTCCATAAAAAGTTTCAAAAAAGGTGTAGAAAACATGGCACGGCAAGTCACATCAAACAATCCGTTTCCATGCAAGTCAGACGTAAAGGGAAATCCAACCTTAAAAGCAAGTTGCTTTGAAAGAAAGAGGAAAAATCAGAGAAGCAGATTGGTGAAAGTTTGAACGAATATCGGACAAGCAATAAGAAAGTTATGACTTTTTGAAAGTTGTAATCACTATACATATGGGAATTTCAAATTGGCAGAATAGGTAATGTCACTGTGATGTAGCTGTGGACAACTCCCCCATTCGCTCCAACACACAAAATGACTAAAATGTCACTTTTTATGCCTCCGCCCACCGAAGGTGGGTGCCGGAGGCATTATGTTTTCGGGTTGTCCGTGCGTGCGTGCGTGCGTGCGTCCGTCCCACTTCTCGTTACCGCGATATCTGAAGAATCATTTGAGGTAGGAACCTCAAACTTGGTACTAGTATGTATCCCCATACGAAGATGAACTGATAGATTTTGGGGTAAGTAGGTCAAAGGTCAGAGGTCACAGAGGTCAATTTACATGAAATTATATGAAATTACTGGTTTTTAGCACCGTTACCTTGATATCTCAAGAACTGTTTGAGGTAAGAACTTCAAACTTGGTACTAGTATGTATCCCTGTACGAAGATGAATTGATTAGATTTTGGGGTAAGGAGGTCAAAGGTCAGAGGTCACAGAGGTCAATTTACATGAAATTACATGAAATTCTTGGTTTTTAGCACCGTAACCGTGATTTTTGAAGAACTATTTGAGGTAAGAACTTCAAACTTGGTACCAGTATGTATCCCCATAGAAAGAGGAACTGATTAGATTTTGGGGTAGGTAGGTCAAAGTTCAGAGGTCACAGAGGTCAATTTACATGAAATTACATGGAATTCTTGGTTTTTAGCACCATTACCGCGATATCTCAAGAACTATCAGAGGTGAGAACTTCAAACTTGGTACCAGTATGTATCCCCACAGAAAGATGAACTGATTAGATTTTGGGGTAAGTAGGTCAAAGGTCAGAGGGCAATTTACATGAAATTACATGAAATTACTGGTTTTCAGCCTCGTTACTGCAATATCTCAAGAACCGTTTGAGGTACATGTAAGAACTTCAAACTTGGTACCAGTATGTATCCCCATAGAAAGAGGAACTGATTAGATTTTGGGATAAGGAGGTAACAGAGGTCAATTTACATGAAATTACATGAAATTCTTGGTTTTTAGCACCGTTACCGCGATTTCTGAAGAACTGTTTGAGGTAAGAACTTCAAACTTGGTACCAGTATATGTATCCCCATAGAAAGAGGAACTGATTAGATTTTGGGGTAGTTTTACATTGTTATGACCATATCTCAACTAATTTGTATTCATGACTAGGAGGAGATAAGTTGGGTTATAAGGTGTAAGGTCAAATGTCAAAGAGGTCAGTTAACATGTAATTAGAGGCTTTTATTCTGGTTATCACAATATTTCAAGAGCAGTTTGAGCCATCAACTGAATTTAGGCGGAGGCATATAGGAGACGCAGTCGCATTCATCTTGTTTTTCAAAATGTATTACTCAGTAGGATCTTTTTCTTTCATGAGGACCTATAACAATATGCTACCTCCAATATATTTTGAGTACTGCTCCGAGGGTAAAAGCGCCTTGAAGAAAACCGCAAATTAATGATGATATTTTTGTGTATGACAAATGGGAGAGTTGTCCACAAAAATGTCACAATCGACTCACCAAATTGCCAATTTGAGATTCGCATAGATGTAGTGATCTCATTTTTCAAACATCCATAACTTTCTTAGTCCTTGTCCGATTACTTTCAAACTTTCACCATCCTGTTTTTCTTATTTCTCTGCTTTCACACAAATCATCTTATTAGGTTGGATTGCCTTTAAGTACATGTAAATACAAACATTCACTGATGACAAACTGCCGATTTAAAACTCCCAGCTACATTTTAATATATAATATGTTAAGATGAGGCTCAAGGGTGTCATTCAGTTGCATTGTGGCATACTTAAAGCTTTACACCAGTCAAATTAAATTTGAGCCATGTATGATTGTGACCTGTCCCAACATATGATTGTGACCTGTCCCAACATCAGCGCGGCCAAAAAAACAAGAGTTGCAACTGTTCCAAACTGATCATAAGTCCTTCAACTAATCATAAAGTTGCAATTCTCTTCATGTATCTCTTATATACCAAATTGCCACTGATAACAATTTACAGTCAACTTGCGATCGATTTGGTTCCATTGGAACTCTTTAAGAAACCCACTGGGCAATTTGTTACCGATTACCGATATTACCCGTAATATCACCACAAAATTTGACTAAGACCAAACATTTACCCAAATGATATTACCTGTGTAATAATGAAAGTGTTATAAATTCCTTACTATTTGTTATTTTGGGGATAAGGATAAGATGTAAATGATCCTCCAGGCCGACAGGATCTGTTTCTGATGAGAAAAACAATTGAAAAACGGTGCACCTCGTAACCCAATTTTGAAGTCCAAATATTACTGTTACCACCCTGTTGAAACCGACATTTTACCGAGTTACAACATGGTGATGAGGGGTAATATGGGTAATGTTGAATGGCTTTAATTGGTTATAACATTGCGAACTTGAGTAATAACAGTAATCTTATAGCAATCCCAGAGAAATTTTCAAGTCCCCAAAATTACTCCTGAGCGTGTTGTTAATGTGCAACTGGTCTCATTTTCTGGGAAATATGTTTACAAAAACATATGTGTGCAGTGATCCCTTTGTTATAGCCAGGCGGATACATATGTTTAGGTATTACCATGGGCACATGCCACAGGTAATAACGTGGCAATGCCGGAAATTTCGGTTATATTATCCTTGGTAATATTGGGTAAATGGGGTAATATCAGCCCTCGGGTGGTAAGAATATGGCAATGCCGGAAATATCGGTTACATCATCCCTGGTAAAATTGGGTAAATTGGGTAATATCGGGTGGTAATAACATGGCAAAGCCGGAAATATCGGTTACATCATCCCAGGTAATATTCGGTAAATGGGGTAATATTGGTTGGTAATAACATGGCAATGCGGGAAATATCGGTTACATCATACCGGGTAATATTGGGTAAATGGGGTAATATTGGGTGGTAATAACGTGGCAATGCCAGAATTAATGGTTACATTATACCGGGTAATATTGGGTAAATGCAGTAATATCAGGTGGTAATAACGTGGCAATGCCTGAATTAATGGTTACATCATACCGGGTAATATTGGGTAAATGGAGTAATATCGGGTGTTAATAACGTGGAAATGCCAGAAATATCGGTTACATCATCCCAGGTAATATTCGGTAAATGGGGTAATATTGGTTGGTAATAACATGGCAATGCGGGAAATATCGGTTACATCATACCGGGTAATATTGGGTAAATGGGGTAATATCGGGTGTTAATAACGTGGAAATGCCAGAAATATAGGTTACATCATACCGGGTAATATTGGGTAAATGTAGTAATATCGGGTGGTAATAACGGGGAAAGATTGGTCTACTATTTCCCTGTTACTACCCACTGGTGTTACCACTGTAATTGTTACAACCCGGGTAATATCAGGTAAAATGCCCAGTGGGAAGGGTCCTAGTTACTTTCTTAGGATGGCATGATGAGAGTACACAAAGTTGTTTTATAAATCCTCTATCAAAAAGCTGGAAGAACATGTCCAACAGAAGATTTTGATTCAATATTCAAGGGAGGCTGTTCTATGAGTTGCATCAGTATAAAATCATCTGAGGTCACTTAGTCTTTGGAAGGTATTCAAATATTTGATTCAAAGGTTTCTGGAGATGGTGTTTCATCTTCTTCGGTGGTAGAGAGATGATATTTGACCACAGCACCAGGGTCGGATACCAAGCGACAGGATGGACTAGCCAGCTGCAAACAGAACAAGGGGGATATACAAAAAAAAATAAAACAGATGAAAAGTGCAATGCCCTTTTGACACTGATCAAATGATGAAAACAAAATGCTGTATTTATGATTCCGACTTGACTAAACCTCTCACTTTAAACATAGATGAAATAACTGTAACACAAACACATAATGTTTTATCACCAACAAAGAAACAAATGGGCAAATTCCTTCTTACATCTATGTTTTAGAAATAAGCATGTTCCTTTTCAGATGACTATTTTCTTTAACCCTTACTGAACTGGGCTATTTTGCTCCATGAAAATACTGGGGGGCAGGGGGCCTGGGAGGCCCCCCCATTGATCTCGGAAACGCAATGTCCAATGAACTTGAAAATTTGCATGTCGATAGATCTTCACATGCTGAATCTGCTGGTGTGATTAATTTTAATCAATTATTCATAATTATTCATAATTAATTATTCATAATGCATATTTTATGAATTTTGGGGATATTTTCATAATTTCAGCCTAAACAAGTAGAAAACTACATGAAAACTGTAATAATGAAGAATAATGTTTCCTAAATGTGAAATAAATCAATTCTTATATATATGTATGTGTACAACAGATTTGCATAAACTATTAATATGCAAATTTACTATTTACGATTAGCAATTTTAATGACATGTGCATACTAATTAGCTTATAACACCCCCTAGGTATGTCTGATATGGACAAATGTGGTATCAAAACGTGCGCAAGACTTCAGGGAAAAAAGTCATGAAGCGAGAATCCGAAATTGCCAGCGGTCGCGATGCAATCTCCAAAAATATGCAGTGCAGTTAGGGTTAAAGGGAGGGTTGTGTTCTGGGAAAGGTAAACAATAAGTTGTGAGCTTTCTCATTCTTTTTATGTTAGCTTGGAAGATTATCATAGAAGAAATATCCCCTGAAAAGCATTGCTCTTCAAATGTCCTCACATTCAAACAATGACAAAAAAACAGCTAAAATGTACGGGCCGAACATTTGTGTGTAGTCCCATATACACATTTCTGTGTGCAGTGTGTGTGTGTGACTCTGAGCAGGATTGAGTCAATTTCTTGTTATTTTAGTGATACCAAACTACTACAGCATACACCAATTCTTATGTGCTATATAATCAACCTTTCCCAATTGCTTTGAGACAGTTTCTTTGACAATTCGATCTCATGACCAGAACTCATCTTTATCATTAACTGTAACAATTCATAAATTAGATTACCATAACAAGAAGAATAACCTCTCACAGGTGAACATTAATCTTGATCAAGAAAATTTGACAATCTTAAAGGGACAATATTAGATTTTTAAATTGAAAATGAATGAGTGTAAAAATGGGCATAAATCTAAAGATAATCAAAAATACACTTTCCACTTGTTTTGATAAAAGTATAGGCAAAAATGGCCATAATTGTAAAACATTTTGGTTCATGGGGGAGGAGGAAGGGATGACGGGAATCTTGAATTTAACATGGAGAAGGCTTACGGTTCACCATGTGGTTAGCCCTGGAAAGGACTGAGAAGGAAGAAGAAAGTGGAGAAAAGTTGAGAGGAGAAGAAAAGGAAAGGCGAGATGACTCCTGATGACGGACAGTCAACCTGTCCGAAACGCTGAGTCTCTCCACTCTCAGTCTTCTCATCTGGTTTACAGTCCTTTTCAGGACTTCACACTTTCAAGAAAGATTACTTCTACACTCTCTGAATTTCTATTTCGCCTTTCCTTTTCTTCTCCTCTCAACTTTTCTCCACTTTCTTCTTCCTACTCAGTCCTTTCCAGGACTAACCACATGGTGAACCGTAAACCTTCTCCACGTTATCAGTACCACCATGCAAACCTCTACCTTCAAAGATGTCATTACTTTCCCAAATGCCTTTTTTCTTCGATACCAAGGTTGTGATTGATCATATAATTATGTTATACGCTTTTCCTCTTTGTATATTTGTGCTTACCAAATGATGTTCATTGGACACATTATGAAGGACTGCATCATGTAGTGTGATATAGATCTTGTCTAAGCCAATTAGATCTAAGAATCCACTCTTGAACATAAGGGCTCTGATGGGTCCTGTTAACAAATCATCATAAAATAAATATCAATCATAGTAATATGCCATTGTCATGACTGAAAAAAAAATTATATATCATCATGATGTCAATTTGTCATTCATATTTCAGTAACATACTTCATCAACTAATATATTATTGTACGTCTGAAACTGTTCCTTTCTTTCTCCTCTTTCCCTTTCTTAAGCACTTAAGAGACATTTTTTTTGTGATAAGCGCTATATAAATATTGCAAATATTATTATTAATCAAATTAAAGAGGAAGTTGAGTTCAATATTTCTAACATTATATTGCATTAGGCAATTGATGGACTGATATTTCCAATGAGATAAACTTATCAGATCCATGTTTCATTTGGAAACTTATGAAGTCACTGCAACATCCTCTATTTTTAAAACCAAGACCAAGCAAAAAGTCTGTGAACTAAAAAATCTGAAGGTATCAACTAGAGAACATCTTTGACTAAATGGCTTAGTAATAAAAACCATAAACTTAAAATATAACTAAACATAAAACAGCACATTGAAAATAAACTAACAGAGCAAAGAGATGGAGCTGAAAGAACATAGAATGAAAAAGAAAACCATACAAGTATCTAGAAATACTGGTGACAATGCTTACCTCTACAATTTGCCATGACAATATCAACTTGCACCTTCTCATAGTCAGCCACGATGACCTTGAGAGTGCTAAGTCCCATAGCATCCACAAAGCTGACAGCTCCGAAGTCTAGGATGATGGTCTTGACTGCATTGGGATCTTCCTCCGGTATGCTATGACTGCTAGATGTACCTGCTTCTAACAACTCAGCATTGGTTGCAGTGATCTCATGGTTGTTCCCGTTGTTATGTCCAGGGTGATCATCTGGCTTCATTTCAATGGACTGCAGGAATGTAGAGCAGAGAAGGGGATGAATTAATACCTGATCAAACTGTATCTTGCCTTTCATTATAAGACCAGGGAAGACACAATGAATAAATTACAAATAAATAAAAGAACATCACAAATCAATTGCTGGCGAATTTCTTCATGAAATCAAACTGCCAGGTACAACTAGTTTATGATGCAATTACAGTGTTCCTGAGAAACAAATTTTAAACAAAAGTGAATTCTTTCCAGTACAAAAAGATGATAATTATTAATAAAAATTTTTTTTTTAAAGCACTGTAATGTAACTTGAGCAGCTATACTGCGAGAAAATGTCTTTGCTGCAATGTATTGTATAACCTAAAACCGCCCACACATTTTATATATTATAAAAGCAAAGCTATGGGATGGAGGAGGCTTACACAAACTCATAATTTGCATTAAGGAATTTCCCAGTATGATTTTGTATTCCAAGCAGTGTTTCTTTGCATAGATTTTGTAATTCTGTCTGAAACCATGCAAAATAGTATGAAATTGACTGTTTCTTCTCCTGAATAAAAAGGCAATAGTGGATTCAATCTGTGGGTATGTGATGGGTTAAGGGAGTAAAAACATATGTCACATATATTGTGTTCCTCTCACCTCTACTGCTATTTCTCCATTCTGAACATCTTCCACACTGCTAGTCTTTGTGTACTTGACCTGAGCTTTAGCTAACTCTTTCTCTTTCTTCGCTCTCTCCTGCAGAATCTTTGGTGGGTGGACCCCTGTCATTGAATACATGCTCTCTTTGATGTATTCAGCATTGGCAAAGTAGATAGGAGCGTTCACACGGAAGATCTTGAGACCTGGGAGCTCTTCAGCCTAAATGTTCGAGAAAGAGGTAACAATAGAACACATCATCAGAATACTTTATTGGTTTTCAGCTGAAGGAAGGAGTCGAGTCATTGTCTATTTTCACACATGAAGAAGGGTTTAGCTGGACATACCCTGCTGTCAATGTAAAAAGTCCTTATCCATCTTTCTGTGTTCAATCAAAAAGTAGTCATTTCAATTTTATTAAGTGCTACGGTAAGCAATTAAATATATATGTAAAAATACAGGCATGAATTCAAAATTGCACCAACAAAATGTCTTTTGAGAGGCAGAGAGGCATTAACTCCATGTATATTAAATGCTAATAGTCCTTATGACCCTCAGCAAACAAGTAGTATGTAAGCACAGAAACGGGTTGATAATGATCTTTCTCTTTTCACCACAATTTCACTATTTCTGCACGATTTCCACTATCTGAGTCATTATCAATGCAGCATGTCTCACTCACTCTATAAGCCAATATTTTCATGGATTACAGGGACACATACATTCATGCTAGGGCGTTTTTTTCATAATAATAAACATAGGCAACTTACAATACCCGTTCACACATCCACTGCCATTTCCTTTTCACCGGTTGTGAAATTCACAAACCCTACAACATTTCCAATATTCTCAAAAACAAAACTGGCTTACAAAATATTCAACTCCGGGGCCACGTTTTATAAAACTTGTTATCAATAACAACTGCCCCTTTTCTATGACAAATTTGCTCCCAGCCAATCAGCTTCAAGGATTTCAGTAGCTTATAACAATTATTGTAACTTGTTATTGATAACAAGGTCTATGAAAGGGGGCCCTGGAAAGAGACTTTGGAGCAAGGAAGGAAGCACCTACCACTTGATAGTAGCTGAGGTCACGATAGATGTCTGTGTTTGGGATGTGACCCATGATGCCACACTTAGGTCTCTGGGTACGCAGAATGACAGAGAAGATGGCTACTGCTACACCAACGCCTAGCCCGATATCAACCCCTAGGAGAATGACTGCAAGGCAGGTCACTAGCCACAACATCTGTACATGAAAAAATTGAAGTGAATAGTGTATTTTAAAAAAAATAATACATTGAGTACATGCACATTAGCAATCTCGGGACTCAATTGATGAGAATTAATACAATCATATCTCTCATATTCATGGACAACAAAGACAAGCATTAGGGTTTGGGAACATTACTTTGCTGTGCTGCATCACTGGACTGTAGATTCCACATGTCTTCATGAGTAAGATCAATTCCATATAAACTCTGCAAATTGTAATTAAATGTGATCTGTAATTAATTGTTATGAAAAAGCTGTTTAATTAATCATTAACTGTCTCTCAGCCCTCCAATTTTTGGCTGAGATCTGCTTTATTATAAATACAAAGTCTGTTGAGCACTGTTACATTACAATAATGGTACATGTATATAATTTCAGTGGTCTCAAAATAAAATCCATTCATTTCCCTACGATGGCTACTAGTAATAAGGTCAAGTTCATCTCTGTAACGGTTCTTGAGTTAAAGAAATAATAAGTAGATGTAGATAGATACACAAGCATCTGTGAGGAAGGCCACACATACATGTACACATTGCAAACAACACTGTCAAATGAAATGGGGAAACGTGCACATTTACTTACACTATCCATCTTTGAGAACTGCCATAAATCTCTGATGTCTTTAAACTGTCGAAACATGCCCCTTAGAGCAACAACAACAATGGCTGCCAGACAACCCTGCCAGACAAAACGAACAATCGGTCATAAATAGAAACAGATTAGGTCAAGAATGTCACACATGTGAGCCAATGCTCAAACAGTACTATAAATCATCATTTTGCATTGTGTAAGATTACGAGGAGATACAATAGATGGAATGGATCATGCACTGATGTGTTCAGTGTCCTACGCTTCACATGCTGAGTTATAATACGACTCTTAAAAAGTCAGAAAAATATTTTGTACTAAAAAAATTGGCTGTTAATTAGATTACTACAAGACAGTTATATAATATGCTATAGCATAATGAATTTCTTTTCTTCTTATTCTTCTCATCTTCACAATGTACCTAAGAATAGTTTTTACTAGATCGAGGGTACAAAACCGGTGTGTTGTGTTATTACCATTATCCTCTAAACTAGAAATGTATTCTTACCACAGGGAGAGACTGAAAGAACTGGGTCAGTAGAAATAACACCAGTAGAATAGGGATGGTTGAAACTATTCCAGCAATCTGACCAGATAGTAAGAATGTAATAAAACAATATATTATTTACATATGAAGACTGCTTTACTTAAAGGAGAATGAAACCCTGGGGAAATATCCATTTTAATGAAAAGATAGTAAAGAGAGAAGCAATTTAAAAAAAGTTCCATCAAAATCGGTTAAGAAATGAAAAAGTTGTGAAAGTTTGAAAAGTCTCGATTTACTTTCTATGGCGATCCTCAAATTGGCTATTTGCTTCAATGTGGCAGGTTTTTGTGGACAACTCTCCATATGTTTTGTACACAAAATTTCAGATTTTTTCCATTATCTCTCAAGGTACAGCTTGTCTCTTTTTTAGCTCTATGTATATCATGGTAAAATGTATTTTACACAACATATGTTGAGGTCACAAAGAGACAAGTAGCATCTTTAGAGATAATGGAGAAAATATGAAATTTTGTGTACAAAACATATGGAGAGTTGTCCACAAAAACCTGCCACATTGAAGCAAATAGCCAATTTGAGGATCGCCATAGAAAGTAAATCGAGACTTTTCAAACTTTCACAACTTTTTCATTTCTTAACCGATTTTGATGGAACTTTTTTTAAATTGCTTCTCTCTTTACTATCTTTTCATTAAAATGGGTATTTCCCCAGGGTTTCATTCTCCTTTAAGTTCTTTTCGAGAAGTGTGGATCCGAGAACTGCCTGCAGTATTCAGAGAAAGGCTCCTGTCATAAATTTGCCTTTTTCAGAGTTTGATTTGTGTAATATACGCAATTTGCATCAAACTCACTCTTGCAAAATCAAATTATTATTCAAGTAGTTGATGAAGAATGCAGCCATTGTATATTCTTTCAATAAAATGTAAAAAGGTAAATAATGGTAAACAACCTGTTAACCTTTTAAACATATAGTCCATCTGTAACATGTAGTAGTAAATCATAAATTCTGCTGATTAAATGTAGAAATGCCTCGTTTGTTTTGCTTATTACTCAGCAATTTTACATTTACCTTCAGAATCATTGGCAAATGCTATTTATTCATACATGTATATGTTATAATAATTATTTTGCTGGATTCTGAAAGAATTGATTCTTCCTGTTACCGGAACTTCATTATCATCTTGAACATTTAGATTAAAGATAATCATTATTGTTTACATTATAAATGGAGGAGTATGATTACCTGAGTTTTGCCTCCACCAAGATCCTGCAGGAGGGACCTGGAGAGGGAGCCAGAGCATGGGTAACACAGAAAAAAGGAGGAGAGTACGTTGCTGGATCCATAACCAAGCAGCTCCTGGAGAAACAACGAGTGTAATTATCATGGGTTACTACGGTTTTCATGTTTATTTATTATTTATTTATCTATCTATTTATGCATGGTTCATGACATTACATAGTACAATCATAATCACAGAAATAAGAATAAGTATAAGGAAACAATAACAGAATTTAACACCAAATATATGTACTTGTATGACCATAATACAAATACAATATATGGATAATGTAATAACATGCAGAGGTACAGCAATATAAGCTTAAAGATTGAAGCGTTGCCACACCTATTTCATTTTTACAGACATTACAGAAATTTATGAAAAATGTATTCAAATGCATTTCTCTCACACTCAATGGTCAAATAAAAACATATTGAATTCACTGTTGGGAAATTCTGTGTAAGACAAAGGTCTTTTATCCCGTTATTTCATCCGATAATGGACATCTATAATAAGTACTCAATGGTTATATTAAAAACATCTTGAATTCACTGTTGGGCAATTCTGTAAGACAAAAGTCTTTCATCCTGTTACTTCATCCGATAATAAACATCGATAATCATTCACTAACAAATCATTTGTTTGGTATCACTGCAATTTGTGAATGCTCATATCAAGAGATTTGTCATTTTTGGATGAAATATAAGGACAAAAGACATATGTAATAAGGGTCACATTTAACAGAGTTAGCCTGTATTAACTCTGCATAGAATACAAAAACCCATTAGATGGATCATCCCTAAAAGCTTGTACATGTCAAAAAGGGTACAAACACAAATAAAGTGCTGTTCAAGATGCTAATCTTGTGGGTTGTTATCATCAATACAAATTAATTTGGGGGACAATCAAATATCTCTTTATTAAAGCCAACCGCACACTAAATGATCTGACTGTGACCTGATTTGTTAAGACATTACACTATCTTTAGATATGATGTTACCATTCATATGATAAACCATTAGGAACCTCAATAATGAAGACTTTACAGCCCAAATTCACAAAAGAGGTTTAAACCTAAACCATGGTTAATGGTTTAAACCTCCATATAAAGCATACTAAAATAAGCGTAAATAAGTGCACATTGCCCATGCGTGCTTAAAGAAAATAAAGAATTGGGTTAGATTCAGTGCGCACGTACGCTTAAAAAGCCCAGGAGGGGGTTTAAACTATGGTTTAAAATAAACCTCCTTTGTGAATTTGGGCCTACATATTTACAAAGTATTGGCTAATGTCATTGCAAATTCTTTCAAAATCGGATGCCAGTAGGATCGTACAGTGAGCGGTGGGCTCAACAGCACACTGTGCAAACAACAATACAGTGTAATGGAGAACAACAACGATACTGACAATGGTCCTTTTTTTTTTCTTCTTTTTTAATTTTTTGCTTCACAAGAGGTGGAATTACCTGGTTTGAAGACACTTCATATTTGTTGCGTTTTGCAAATATGACTGAGAGGGAGACAGACACTGAAAAGGCCACAATAGCGATGACAAAAGCATCACTGATGATTATACGTGTATAACTTAATGGAGGCATGATGGGAGCTGGTAATGACCTGCATAATAGCAAATTCAATCAATAATGACATTAATTTATCAATCTCAATTACCCTGAATTTTTAATTATCATATCACTTTTAAAATACATGTACAAAAACTGAAATAACACTGTAACCTGGCATGGATAAAACATTTTCATTTTAAAAATGATTTAATGAATTTATAAATGGATTTTTACAAACCAGAAGCTTCAAAAATGATGAAGGGCTCTTTAAGTATCACACAATGTGTCATGAGAATGATGTCACAAAATGGTACCTATAAATTCTACAGTTTTGCTTTCATTATTCTGGTAAACTTTTGCATGCACTAACCCAACTGAGAATTCAAACAGTTAAAAACTTTTCTACAGTACTCATCCCTGGACTAACATTTCAGTGTTTATATTCAAGTCTTTTTACTATGATATGCAAGCTTATACCGTGCATGAGGCTTCTATCACAAAGATTCATAAAATGTTTACAAAATCTTTTAAAATCTTTTGATATATCCTTTTTATACAATAAGCTTCCAGTTACAAACATATGATAGCTTTCAGACTTGCAAAAACATGAGTACAAATGAAGTGATGTATTGACGATTCAATTAAACATGATTTCTTCCACGATTTAGCAAAGTCATTTCAATGCACATTTGTCAAATTAAATTTGAGCTACAGTTATGGAAAACAGTGAAAATGCTTCCTAAGCTATTTGCTATTTTTTCAGGCTTATGAATACTAGGCATTTTTCTTGATTAAACCATTTTAGAGAGAAATGGTGATGGTGACATGAATATCATTTTAGAGATCAGCTTATGATGCCAACAAGCCAAACTGTTTTCGGTACTCACGTGGTAGAAATTTCTCCAACTATAGGCATCCCAAACTTCTCTGAAAAATCTCCTGCAAAAGCAGCAGCAGTTGATGCTATAATCTGAAAAGAACAAATATAGAAATTCATATTATCTTGTAGATACGGTCTGAAAATAAAACCTAATTGAGAATGCCATATATTTACATGTATATATACAGGTATTATCAATTATACCGACTTGTAACATTTTACAGTCCATGCTTAAATGGAATATGTAGTACTACTGGTGTTTAACAGAAAAATAAATGAAGTACCGGTATAGGTAATCATCATATTATAAATAACTTCAACAAAAAGAACATTTTTTTTTGGTAGAGTTAATAAAACACAGTAATCCAATACGCACTGGAAATTTGTTATCATAGGCAGATTATTCAAATAACTTATTCTTACATTGTCTATTTTTAAACCAAGGACCAGAAAAGTTATGTACATGAAATACCTTTATAGGTAAGAGCATAATTATGCACAAAATCTTAAATTTACCATTAATCTTTACAGGTGTGAAAGGAAATGGTAAAAATAATAACTGATAAACATTGAATTCATATATATATGTAGAAATAAATTATATTGATACTTACTACTGCTAGCTCAATAGGAAGAGGAAACTTGATCTTGTCTTTGAATTTGTCTTGAAATTCTTTCACAATCACCAAGAATAAAATTCCCAGTATACTGTTAATCATGGCAGCAACGTTAGTTTGGTGAATGTTGAGAAAGAAATCACGATAAGTCTGTGAATTAAAGAAGATAATAAAAAACTTGTGGTGATTCAATATTGTCCGTACATATTTTACTCTGGATTGTGTATACATTACTTATATCCTTGAGAATGCAAATACATTTCATTAAAAGAAAAAATATGTATTCATGGAATGTTTTCATTTTACAAGTCTGATAAAAATGTATATTTGTCACATAGACAAAAGACCCCTATCACATTTCAATAGTGCCATCAAAATATACTGGCAAAATTTCATGGTTCTGCCGTTGCTATCTTTAGGATAAGAACAATTTGTAAAATCAGCACTGATTTTCTTATTTACTATATAAATCTATATACCTACCTATTATGCCTGTAGTCTTGACTACGGGACCCCTTCGAGAATTTATCACACATGAGTCACAATATTGTGCGCACCCCCCGTAATCCTATTGTCCCCTTCGCCACTCACGCGCGTCAATACGCTACGGCCATCTTCCTCTTTTGCGAGCAATCCCAAGTAGAAACATGTTGCTTGCAAGGTGAGGGGAAGGAGGGAGGGTCATAGGTAGGTATATAGATTTATATAGTAAATAAGAAAATCAGTGCTGATTTTACAAATTTACTGCAATAAATCATATATACCTACCTATTATGCCAGACCAGCGCCAACTCAAAGACCGGGAGGCATGTTTCGAGCAGAAGGGAATAGGATTACACCAAAGACTACAAAGAAGACACAGCGGCCTTCAAGGTGGCTGACGCAAACAAAGCTTCACCTGCGGGAATATCCCTAAGGTAGCAAGAAATGAAGGAATTGGGCGAACGCCAATAAGCAGCCTTCAAAATATCAACAAGCGCCACACCTTGAAACAGAGCCCAAGAAGTGCTGACACTACGAGTATCATGAGCACGAGGCTTACTGTCGGATAAAAGAGCCTCTGTGCCAGCGGCCCTAATAGCTTCAACGATCCATCTAGAGATGGAATCAAGAGAGGCAGGAGAAAAAGGCTCTCTAGTGATCAGGAACAACTGATCGTCCTTACGATAAGACTTAGTCTTATCAATATACCATTTGAGAGCCCTTACAGGACACCAAACTTTGTCCTCACGCACCGAAGAAAAGTTAGAAAGCAGACAAAGAAAAATCTCAACAGGGCCAGAGGCAGCTGTCTGATTCTTGGCCACAAAAGAAGCCCTAGGAATCAATCTAACGCCTTTTCTCTCCCAGCGAACATGACCAGGAGTAAGACAGAGAGCATGAAGAGTACTGCGCCTCTGCCCAGAGGCAATAGCTACCAAAAAGAGCGTCTTAACCGTAAGATGATGAAGCGAAGCTTCACCTAACGGTTCAAAAGGAGGTTTCGCCAAGGCCTCCAGGACCTTAGGCAGACTCCAAGACGGCACTAACTTAGAAAAGGAAGGTCGTTTCAGAAAGAACGAACGAATCAAACCACTTAGTAGCGGGGAATTGGAAATCCCCGAACCATCCGAGAAACCCGAATGAATGGCCCCGATCGCCGAACGGTAGCCTCGGATAGTAGAGATAGATCTCCCTTTGTCAAATAACGAGATTAAGAAATCCGCAATTGAACCAATAGGAGCCTTAGAAGGGGTTTGATTTCTCTCTTTGCACCAAAGGAAAAAGACCGAGAGACGGGAATTGTAAATTTCCCTAGTAGAAACCCTACGACTGGACATTAAAAAGTCCGCGGCTCTATCAGAGAGACCCGACTGTCTTGCAGATTCCCTGACAGGGGCCAAGCAGTCAAATGAAGAGACTCCGGACTGTGGTGAAGAATCCCCGATAGGGGCTGTAACACCAGATCTGCTCTTAACGGGAGAACGAACGGTTGAGCCCTTAGGAGGCTCATAAGTTCCGGAAACCAATTCCTCCTGGGCCAAAAGGGAGCTATCACAAGCACCCGCGCCCGATCTTCCCTGATTTTCCGCAAGACACGCGGAATCAGTTGGAAGGGAGGAAAGGCGAATCCCTGAAGGTTCTCCCAGCTGAGGGAGAAAGCATCGAGAGCCCATGCTCCCTGATCGCAAACACGGGAGCAATACTTCGGCAGCTGGTGATTTAGCACCGACGCAAATAGATCCACTTCCAGTGGACCTAGGCAACTGCGAATGCGGCAAAATACCTCCGGATGGAGCGTCCATTCCGATGGAAGATACCTGCCCCGAGACAGAAAATCCGCAATGAGGTTTTCCCGACCGGGGATGAAAGAGGCCACGGGTGTGATTGCCATGCGACGACACCACCTCCACAGCTGAGCTGCTAGGGCATTCAGGGCAACCGAACGAGTGCCTCCCTGCCGATTGATATATGCCGCCACAGTAACATTGTCCGTGAGAATCAGAACCGAACGACTGAGAAGTCGACTTCTGAAATGGAGCAAGGTCAACAGAACTGCCATAAACTCCAGGACATTGATATGAGGAAGAGTCCCAAGATGAGACCAATCCCCCGCAACCGTGCTGCCGTTGCAGTGTCCTCCCCACCCCAACCGAGAGGCGTCCGTCGAAACCGATATCGACGGAAGAGGGGCAGAGAAGGACCTGCCTCGCGCGAGAAACACCTCGCTCGTCCAACAAGAGAGAAGAGACTTGATCCCTACTGGTACTGGAACCCAGACCAAAAGAGAGTCTTTTCCCGGCTTGAAGAACCTGAGGAGATGTCTCTGAAAGGGTCTCATGAGGAGCCGGCAGTCCTCTAAAACATCGACTAGACTGGCTAGATAACCTAGAAACTGAAGCCACTGTCTGGCCGAGACTCTTCTGGCCAGCAAGAGCTTGCGAGCCGCAGAGACAATGGTGAGAATCCTGTCTCGACTGGGCCGAGCCAACTGATTCCTTATGTCTAACACCGCCCCCAGAAAAACTGGGCTGCGAGTGGGAACTAACTCTGACTTTTCCCAATTTATTAGGAAACCTAAGTCTTGAGTAAGAGAGACGAGCAAACGAGTCTCGTCCAACAAACGATCGCGCGACTCCGCAAGGAGAAGCCAATCGTCTAGGTAACAAAACAACCGCATGCCGCGACGCCTCAGAGAGGCCGCTAGCACCGCTACAACTTGAGTAAAAACCCGAGGGGCCGGGCGCAGCCCGAAGGGAAGAGCACGAAAACGATAAGTCTCCGAGAGGAAGGAGAACCCCAGAAGATCGCGAGATGCGCGATGAATGGGAATGTGAAAGTACGCATCCTTGAGATCTATCGAGACCGCGTAGTCTTCCCTTTTGATCAACGGAAGAATGGAGGCAAGAGTCTTCATCCGAAAATGAACCTGAGGAATGAATTTGTTTATTCTTTTCAGGTTCAGTATCAAACGAAGTTTTCCCGAGCGCTTGGGAATAACGAAAATTGGAGAAAGGGAAAGAGACGGCCTGTCTCTTACCCTTTCTATAGCCCTCTTTTCCAAAAGAGACTCGATCTCCTTTGAAGCATGAGACCGAGACAGGGCAGACATGGGAGGTGACCGAATTCTTATAGCCCCTCCGGGGAGCGAGGCGCAAAGATCTATGAAGAATCCGTCTCGCACGACGGAGAGAACAAACACGTCCCCGGAGATGGCCTCCCAAGCGGGGAGAAACGCATGAAGTCGGCCACCTACCACATTTGGTCGAACAAGCGCTCGGGGAAAAACATCAAAATCCAGGCTTGGCCTTCTGCGAAGCCATCGCCTTACCACGAGAACCTCTCGAAAAGCCCCTGCCACGACTCCCTCTCCCACGAGAAGGAGCTGGCTGCGGCTCAGGAGGCGGGACCCTAGACACGCGACTGCGTTGACCCGAAACGGGACCAGCAGGTCTACGCTGAACAGGGGCCCGCGTTGGCTTAGAGCTAGTGTGAAACTGCTTAGTCATATCCGAGATCTGCTTTCGCGCATCGATCTCTCTTTGAAACACCGTAGCAAATTTACCACCAAAAAGCGAAGGACCCCGAGACGGAACATCTCGGAGAAGTTGAGCAATGCCCGACTCTCTAACACCCAGTGCCGAGAGAGCCGAGGTCCTGCGACGGAACGTAGCCGAAGCAGCTGCGGTGGAAAGCTGCGACCACTGCAGACAAAAAAGAGTATGCAGCAAGTCGTCAATAATCAGCTTGTCACCATCAGTAACATTCAACTCCTCCGCCCTGGACCTAAGGTCGGAGAGAAGCCCTTGAAAAGCCGCCAAACGCATCCCTGACCTAATGTGGTTTTCAATATTAGACCAAATCTTATCCTCCGCTCTGAACGCAGCGGAGGTAAGCGGATTAGTCGCCCGCAAGCGACGACCAACCTCTAAAATCTCAGGAGAAAGAGTCTTAGCCTTGAAAAAGCTGTCTTGGTCCTGAGAACAAAAGGCAAAGGCCTTACCCCTGACCGCATTAGATCGCTTAACCAACAGCGCGGCCTCAATGCGGTCATACTCCAGCTTGAAAACCTCCTCAAGAGCAATACCCTCAGAGGAGACCTGCTGCTTAAATTTCCAACGCGAAGTCGAACCCTGCGCGCGGGTTGACTGAATTTCAGGGAGATATTTAGACAACAAAGCAATCGCTTCCACCCCACAGAGATCGAGCGATTGAGACTCCGCCTGCCCAAGCGATTTGGGAACCGAAGCTTGAGAGGACACATCCAAATCTGGTTCCACCCGAGTGGAATGAGACAAAGGAACGCTAACAAAGGCCTCCGCAGGCAGGTCCCCGCATGATTCACCAAAAGTCTCCTCGCCCGGCGGAGCCCCAAGGGCCGCGGGAATAGGAGGCACATGCGAATCCGACTCAGACAAAGAGGAATCAATCACAAAAGGCTGATTAGACTCAAAGCGAGATCCCTGAATAGGGACAGAAGTCAGGGTTGAAGAAGCCGGTACAAAGGACCAACCCTGATTCTGAGCAAAAGCCCGCATCATACTGAACATGTCAGCTTGAGAGGAGCTAGCTGGGTTAGCCAGGCCAGACGGGCAAGAGGCCGGCAAAGCCTTGCCGCTTTTTGCCTTCTTCTTGGCCTTTTTCTTGGCTGGCTCGACAAGAGTCGTAGCCGAAACCCTTTTCTTAGAACGCTTAATCGGATTCGTTCGGATCCCCGAAGCCTCTTCGGAAACACGAACCGATCCCTCCGCGGAGGGACGTTCACTTCCCATAAAGGGATTGGAGCGCTCATGGCGTAAGCCTAGAGAATCGCCCAAATCACCCATATTGGCTAGGCAAGAAGCTGCAATAGCCATGGGTTGGGAGCTAAAAGCTCTCAGTGCGTGGGCAGACCGAGATGACTCGGTATGTGCCCGATGACTACTAAAGGCGTGTGAACCCACTATTGGACCGCTCGAAAGCAGCAATAGGGGAGCACTAGTAGTCACGCACTCAGGTGAAAACACCTGTTGCTCCGAAGAGCGTCCATAATTGTTAGCTCGAGCATTCCCATCAGCTGGCACCTGAGACAGCCCAGAAAGTACTCGTTCCCCCATATGGCGTTTGCCGGGGGCTAGGGTTTGAGAACCCAGACCAACATGGACTAAGCCCGTGGGTTGCCCTGCAGTAGTGGGGCGCGTCTCCCCTTACGGATCAGAGCGAGTGAACGCTACCGTACGGGAAACAACCGCCCCCCCCCTCTGGTCTCAGCGACCGGGGGATTGGATTCGAGATATCCAAACCACTAGAATCTGACGCCACCCACCCCGAAACCACGGGCTTCGGAGTTGACAATCCCGATTCAGTTAACGCCACCCGTCCCGAAGCCGCAAGCTCCGAGACTGGCAAACTCTGCAAGGGAACACCACTAGGCAACTTACCTTTAGCCCTCCTCCCTCCCCCGCGTACCGCAGTACTCGGGGGAGTTCTGGAAGGCCGAGTCGTCTTGCTAGACAACTCTTCGGAAGAAGCAGGTCTCCTTGACCCAGCTGCTTCTTCTTCCGAATTCATACCACTGCAATAAAACAGACAATAAAGTATACTTTTCAAAATAAGAAATACTTCAACTGAATGCAGTAAATAAAACTAAAGTTTATTTGGGAGATACGCACTAAAGAAATTTTCACAGCCTAAAAACCGTAAGAACAAACACCGAACCCAAAGGCTCGGTGACAAACGGAAACACCCGCAAACACAGAAATATCTACGTGGGGCTGACCGTGAAAGAGAAAAATAAATGCCAAGAAAGGGAATCAAAAAATCCCTTGCAATCGGCAAGAGTGACTACTAAAACACAAAGTACTATAATCTAAACGAATATAGATACCTAAAAGTGCTTTAACTATGCGAAAAAGCGCACCTAAAAGATACTATACGACCTGAATTCAGGAGCGCTGTGACTATACGTCCTATCTCGTCGGGGGCGAGCAAGAAAGAGGAAGATGGCCGTAGCGTATTGACGCGCGTGAGTGGCGAAGGGGACAATAGGATTACGGGGGGTGCGCACAATATTGTGACTCATGTGTGATAAATTCTCGAAGGGGTCCCGTAGTCAAGACTACAGGCATAATAGGTAGGTATATATGATTTATTGCAGTAAATACTTAACCCCTTCCGTATTGTGGGCCGTAACATCTGCCTAAGAATTTTGATGTTGTACTATGTGTTTGAACTAAGAATTCCTTAATACCTTCCTGAATCAAAAATAGACCAATGCATTGTGAAGATCAATCACATGGGAGAATCTTATGCCTAATTTAACAACAAAAGAAACAATAGAAATTCAGGATTGAGCTCTAAAAAGTTCATGTATAACAATTAAGCAGAAACTTAGTGGTATAGAAGGGGGGTAAACATTTGGCTTATGAGCATGCTTATGGGGGTGTACAACTGCTTGAGCATGTATTAAAAGAACATCCACTGTTCCAGGTTCTTCATTATGAATTAAGAATTTGCCCCTTTTCCCCCTAAAAGTACTCATGTGAATCACTGACAATAAACAAGATATTCATCTACACTCTATCTCATTGGAATACCGCACAGCTCAGCAACAATATAGTAACAGTTGGCTGATGAGAATGTTAGCAGGTACAACTGCTCGAACATGTGATAAGGAACCTTCATGTTGTTAAGGGTTCTTAAATAACACACTGAATACAGGTACATGTATGTGCGGCACTGACAACTTTCAGAAGATACTAGGTGTAAAAAAACAAAAAACATTTGACACTTTTGATCATTAATAACTCAGAAGTTATGACTAGTATCAGCCTGAGGTTTTCAAATTGTAAGGTTGAAGGATGTCATATTTATTTGGATTAAGTTTTGTGAAATTCCATTTATTGGTATTTACAAAAAATGCTCTGAATATTTAATTAGATTTTCACTTTTTGAAAAAGTGAGACCACAAAAACTGTGTGTGTGTGTGTGTAATCAATTCAGAACACAACAATTGCCATTGTGCATTGCAGCTGAAATTCCAGAGCACCTATTTAACCCAGAGTCATGAATCATTAATGAGACTGGAAAGCAAATGTTGGCAGAAATGACAGTTGCAAGGCACATTGGCAATTGTTTTCTGAATTAATTACTGACAAACACAGATTTATGGTCTCAGTTTTTTCAGAAAGTGAAAATCTTATTAAATATTCAGAGTATTGTCTTAAGAATATGAAGAAAGAAAACTTAAAAACACTTAATTTTGAAAAAATCAGCATGATAGGTGTTATAACTTTTGAGTTATTAATGATCAAAAGTGTCAATTTTTTTTACACCTAGTATTTATCTTTATTTTCTTGAACATGAACCTCACGGCTTATTTCTCTAGGGTAAGAACAGAACCTGAACAGTTGACTGATGAGGTACAACTGCTTGAGCAAGTAATAGAGATCCTTCATGTTTTTAAGGATTCTTTTTCTAGAGACTAGGTTTATTATAGATTTTTCACCTGAAATACTGTAGGTTAGCGACACTGTAGAAAAATGTTAAAATACTGTTTAAAAAAAAAGGGTAAAATGTTCTGTCATTTACAAAATAAAATATATCATTAGATTGTGGATACTTTTTGATGATTCTTAAGATATATTCATATGACTTAAAAGCTAACATCTGTGTATTATAACTTTAAATTGCTGACATCCATAAGATATCAAATATTTAAAGAATTAGCTATGACACAGGGTTTTTTGTTGTTTGGCCAAGAATATCTTGTCAAAATTCAACAATATTATTTCTCTAAGAGGTTTCTTCAAAATTAGGGAATAAAGCAAACCTACTCTTTGTTGACTTTGGTCCCTCCAACATTTGCCAATACTGAATATTTACTTTGAACAACATATCATTATGAGTCAGCAGAATGAAACTGGAGAACACATGAAGACTAATATTTTGAATTCTATGCAAACATACCACAGAGTCAACATGGGGAAAAGGCTTTACAGGGGAGCGTTTCATGAAAGGAAGTTGTCGGATATTTTATCCGACAACTGTTATAAGCTACTGAAATCCTTGCATCTGATTGGCTGGGAGCAAATTTGTCGGATAAAATATCTGACAAGTCCTTTCATGAAACGCCCCCAGGAATCAAGGAATCTTTGTCACACTTACTTTGGGAAGAGAAAATACACCAGAGTGTCTGGGAACAGGCACCCCAAAGAGTTTATTGAACTGGCTGGTGAAGACATGGAAAGCAGCACCTGTTGTAAAGCCTCTCACAAGAGGGTCGGCCAGATAACAAGTAACAAAACCTAGTCTCATAACACTCATTGCAACCTGCATATAAAGAGACAGATGCAGATGGATACATTATGTTGATGCATAGTTCTACAGATCACATTTTTTCGTCAATTCGTGGCAATAGTAGAGGTACTTTGCAAGAGGACTTTGGGGTCAGTTTAATACCTAATGTATAAGTTGAAGCATCCATTTCTTACACTAGTCAGGTATATCATTTACATCATTTACTGGTAAATATTAACAAACCTAACACCTGATCTATCTTGGTAACTCCCTTCTTTCATGCATAATTCGCAAAGACCATGAAAAAGAAAAGGGGCAAATATTATGAATCCATGGAAAGGTTATACAAACAACATACCTCCACAAAATAAGACCCAGGTTTCTTTTCCTCTCTCTACCTCGGTCTGTCTCTAAAATGAGGCTTTTTCTAGCAAAATATTCTATTTCCGTCTGTTTATGTGACCTTACATAGCTGCTTCTCCTTTTCCCCTCTATTTTCTGACATTCTATTTTTTCCTCTCCTTGCTGACATTCTCTGTTTCCTCACCTTTCTGACATTCTCTGTTTCCTCTCCTTTCAGACAATCTGTTTCCTCTCCTTTCAGACACTCTCTGTTTCCTCTCCTTTCAGACAATCTGTTTCCTCTCCTTTCAGACACTCTCTGTTTCCTCTCCTTTCAGACAATCTGTTTCCTCTCCTTTCAGACACTCTCTGTTTCCTCTCCTTTCTGACATTCTGTTTCCTCTCTTTTCTTCTCTCCTTTCTAACATTCTCTCATTTCCTCTGTTTATATTCTCTTTTTTTCCTCTCCTCCTTTCTGATGTTCCCTTCTTCCCACTCTCCCAGGGATGCCCGGGCTATTACATACCTGGATGAGCCCAACCATCATAGCAAGCAGGGCACCGATCTCTGCCCTCAGCCTGGCTTCTTCTCCTGGATCAAATATGGCAGTGTTACCTCCTCCCGTAGGGGCGTACCCCTCATAACTGGAGTTCATATCTCCTCCAGGGGCCACGGTGGACGGTGATACGGTCACCGTGGTAATAGCCTGGCTTCTTTCTTGACGAATGAACTCCATAACCTTGTCTATTGCCTGACCCGACATGATGCTCACTACAGCAAATGTACCTGGTAAAGGAACATAACAAAATGTACGGGGAAAAAAATGGGATTATGAAATAAGAAAATCAATGTCATTAAAAAATGTTTTTCTTCAAGCACATTTCAAGAGGAGCCTGATATCATGTTTGGAGTTCCCTTCTTTTTTTTTAAAATTGAACAAGTGTCTGTTTTGCCAATGTGATGTTAAGAAAACAAACAGAATAGCTTATAATCAAGACCGCATATCAAAATTGTGTTTCAAGCTTGACAGAAAAAAATGGTTTAAAAAAGGCAATAAAAACAAGAAGTACAAAGGTTTTACATAGAGAAGCAGGATCAACACATCTAACCACAAAGTCAAACATAGCATTTCAGTTTGCTTCAGAGGGATTCTAAAATAATGAGAAAAGTAAGATTAACTGTTCTTAATATGCAACTTTAATAAGACTATGATAAATACATCAGCAAATAATGTGTTGAAAAAATGTTGTTCTCTATTTCAATACTTGAAAGGTTAAATAGATTTTTCAAAAGCAGACTTATTCAAAGTACACTTTTAACATCAATAATACCTTTGATTATTGCATGATATCAAAAGATGTATTTGCAATCAGGGGCTTTCTTTTCAAAGAAAAAATATCATATGACATATCAAGCAGAAGCAAATGAGCAATTTGACACAATTATCACTGATTTCTCATACTGAGTAAGTAAGGTTCTACAAAAAAATTGATGGAAGGGGAATTAATTTCAGTTCTCAAAAGACAAGTGTTAATGTCTAGATCTTGAGACAATGCACTGAAAACATGTCAGATAAATATTGGCACCAACATTCTCAGACTTACCTATACTAAGCTGTCTACTTGTGCCAAATATTGCATAAACTAGGGCAGGAAAGAAGGACGTATAGAGCCCATATATAGGGCTCACATCTGCTAGAATAGCATGTGCCATACCTGAAAATATAACAACAAACACAGGAGCGTACAAAAGGTGTTCAAATTAAAAGCATGTTACTGTTATTATCGGGGGGGGGGGGCCTTAGTTTGTAAGATGATAGAGGGGATAAACTGGATACAGTAACATTTCCCATGAAAGAAAAGCCATTCAATATTGTTATTAATACTACGAAGCCTACTTCCTCAGTTTTCACCATTACTTGTCCTTATGTTTCTGTATTGACTTCAATATGAAACACAGGTAGAAAAACATTTTGTCCGTACCCAAACATCTAGCAAGAGCTGCGCGCGTACATCCATTGTCTTATTCTTATGTATTTAAACGCATATTCACTTTTTTACGCATCACGCTCACCCCAAACCATAAAAATATGAAATTGCAGAGTCATCCAGGTACTTTTATACAAACTTTGAGATATTGTTTTAAAATTTTAGTCATCCAGTTACTTTTGCGCAAACCATGAGATTTTTCTTGAAAACCGTTTATACAAATAATACCACATTTTATGCTGTATACATATGTGCCACTGAAATATTGGGAGTTGGTTCAGTATTGTGCTAACCCACAAATTTATCATTCAGAGGTGAATGTACGAGCAAGTTTGCATTATAAGACAAGTCAATAAAGTTGCATAAAAAATGTTATTTGACCATCTCATGTGGTGCAATTAAATATGATATTTTGACAGCTTGTACAACAATGGGTAATGCATTAGTATGAGTAAGCATTTTCTTCACAGCAGTATATACATGTACATGTACATTGCTTTGTCATGTTCAATAGGCCTGTTTACTAAGTGTAAATTTATGCATGTTTCTCTCCAGAATCCTTTAATAGCTACCAACTATTTAGTGCACCTGATATGCATAATGGCATCTCTATGGATGGAATCCATTTTGCATACATTAGATGTTGCTATGTCGGGCAAGCCTCTGGCAAGCTTTTTAGTCATCAAGAGAAACTTTTGTTCAAGAAGTATGCATAAAATTAGTAAACAGGTCTATTGCATAAATTTGTTAGAATATTCATGTACGTAGATTACCTTCGAGAATATGAACATTTATAAGCTCATATGTACATGTATGCATACAGGAGGAATATCTTGTTTGCACTGATACTGGTAATCTCATTTAGACTTTCATGTCATGTCAGTAAGGACTTTGTCAGTCAATTTACAATTCATTGTGAGCTAATTGTATTCATTTGCACACCTGTTGAATTGACAGATAATTCATCACTAATTCAATACAAATGTACTTGATGAGAATCATAATATCAACATGAGAGATAAGATAGTATGAGCATTTATGAAGGAATAACAGAAATGAAAACAATGCTGTAAAAATGACTGATAAAGAACATAAATAATAACTTGCCTGTACTGCACATGAATTATCATCTTTACCAATTGTCACACTTCTATGACCTGGGATTCCATGCTTAGTATCATGAACTTGCCCGCCCCCCCCCCCCCCCCCGAAAAAAAAAGGGCGGTAAAAAAGTGTGGTGACTTTTTGGTTTTATGCTGAATGAATCATGGATTTTTTTTCAAAACCATTTAAGTTATTCCAACAAATTTTATATCATTTTGAAGCTGTATTACCATGCTATTTGCCTGCAATGTTTCAGTGATGTAGGATATATAGACTGAAATTCTCCTCTCCCATTTACCCTGTACTGAAAACAATATAATTTCCATTCTCTCTCCAGAAAATATTTGATTATATATATATGCACATATGTAGATATAATCATTTCACTTTACACAAAACCTGTATGATACAAATCTATTCCCTCATCAAAAACATAGAAAATGAAAATTTATGAATTTTTATGCAAGGAGCAAATGGGAGAAGAGCTAGCAAGATATGTCATGGAGTTGCCAATTTGTGTTTGATTGATTACAACTTTACAATAACTTTCTTAATTCTCATCAGATTTTGCTCAAACTTTCATTGATGTGTTCTTTTAATTTTTCTGCTTCTTTTAAAACCAACTTAATTTCAACTTAATATCAGCTTGACAGCTCGGGCTTTCCCTTTAAGAAATGTCTGGGGGGACTTACTTTTTTCATGGAGTGTAGTTCACAGATACTTGATGCACTTTCAAAACAAATCCTGAGTGGGTCACAATTCCCCCTTTTCCCTTTACAGTACTTATTTGTTAAGCATTTGAATGTCTTGATATCTTTTGGGTTATGATTTGATGTCTTCAAACAAGATAACTTTTCATCCATACATGTCCTTCAATTTTTGTAAACCTGCAGGCCCTATTAAAATAAATAATAACCAAGGTTGAAACAGAGAGCATTACAAATCTCATCGAAATGATCACTGGAGTATGAAAAGCTGAGCTAGTGAAGTGTCCGTGCAGCCCCAAAACTTCCCAAGAGAGTTCATAAATGGTTGTATGACTATGAGATAATCACTACCCCCATAAAATACTTCCCTCTTGTAATCAAATAGATCCTGTAGTTGTCTACGATAATAATAGGTTCGAAAGAGCCAAACAGTTAAGTCCTTTATTCCTATTAATAGAAAGGTGGGAAAAGGTAGGACTTGAGTACTTGACATGAAAATGGATTCCCAGGCATATGGTACTTAAGATTTGTTCAGTTCAGAGGTACAATTGGGAATTTTATGTTTTTTCACATAAATCCTCAAAATTAGCCCCTACATGCATGGAACCCTGTAAATTATAAGCTGTACAGGAATTCTATTCTTAGAAAAAAGTGTACACATATTACAAACACTGCTGATTTGCTAAAGAGTGTTAGAAATTATATTTTCTTCTATAATTTACATAAAATATGTGTTTGAAGTATGAACAAGTATGGTGTTCAATAGTGTGTATCATAAAAAGAGCCTTTTTGATGAAAGTGTAGACTAAAACAAACAACAACCATAAAATATAGATCTATTCTTGCTCAACGAGTTGAAAAGGAAAACAAATATCAAAGAAAAATAGCACGGCTTATTAAAGGCTTGTTTAAATATGCCCGGCAAAAACACACCACCGTTAAATCTTGTGTATTAAATGACTGCATGGCAAGTGAAGGTGCATGATGCAACAACGGTCTTACGTACGTGTACTTACTTAAATATGAGTTATGAGATACAGAAATGTGAAGCGTGCTATGCTTAAAAAAGCCACTTCTTTTTAATAGGTGGTTTAGAGCTCCATATTTGAACAAGCCTTTGCCGGTAGATGTTTGATTTTGTCCACTGCCAGTAATTAGGGTATCATAGCAAAATAATGTACACTCTGTACACTTCTGGGTAACGCAAGGTCTGGGCCCCATATTAAACACAAAGCTTAGCAATTATCTTACAATTGGTTCTTGCAATTAATTGTATTGATCATACATGTATGTACATGTACAATCAAATTCACGATCAATCGCTATTAAAGTTTTTTGTTACAGGGCCCAGAAGTCATCTAACTTCACAAATAATATGATAATGGAAAGTATAGATTTAATGGTAAAGTGTACATATAAAAAAACCCAGTCTGCAGCATTGTCAATGTATTTCCTTAGAAGAGCAAGACTAATCCCTATATAGGAATGTATTTGCTGGTTAAATGACCACAGGTGTGTTACAAGGGTGAGAAGAAGTGAATCATCATTGACCTGGTTCGATTCTTCAGCAGCGGACGTTGTTAAATCTGTTCCGTGTTAAATTAACCTCAATTAGCATCCAGTACTTTTGGCTAGCCAAGAATAGTTCACAATTACAGTGAAACCTGCTTTAGCAACCACCTGTCTATAAAGACCATAATTTTTGTTTCCCTTGAAAAGTGTTTCTCATTGAAACATGTATTAAAGGAACCTGTACATAAAGACCACCTGTTCATAAAGACTGCTTTTCTTGTCTCCCTTGAGTGGTCTTTATAGACAGGTTTCACTGTATTAGCAAAATTAGCAAATAAGATCAAACTATATTGAATCTGAAATATGGAGAAAGCAGAAAGTTCCTGGTGCACAGAGAAGTTTTACTGAGGCCGTATCGCGGATCTGAAGAAGTGCAGCTTGCGTGCCGAATGCAGTATACAGATAAGAGAGAGAGAGAGATATGAAAGAGAGAGATGTGAAAGAGGGAATATGCCCGATTGAGCGATTTAGTTTGGTGGTTATTTTTGAGAAGAAATATTACGTAAAGTGTCATGGTGTGAATATTTGATATTTGTAGTGAGTGCATGACGATAGCAGAACCTAATTTGAAAAATGAAAGAGGAAACATTTGGTTACATGCATCTTTTAACCCTTCCGAGACAATTGACCACATTTTGTGGTTTGACTCAACTTTTGATTCAGAGCTCTAAAAAATATACAAGATGCATGAGTAGAAATAGCAAAAATTTCTACACACACTATGTCCATTTTTATTGCTTGACCATATTGCATTTGATGCCAGGAATTTTAAAAATAAGAATAAGCTTCGAAATCCTTAAATTGGCAAAAAATTGAGAGGTTCAAAATCATTATTTTTCATCAAAATTGGCAATTTTTTCAACTTTTCTACAAAATTCCTAAACATGTACAGTATATTGCTCTCAAAGACATTACACCTTATTAGAACCATGTATCACTAAACTTTTATCTATGTATCAATAAACTCTTTTTTATTTGTTTGTGTTTTGGTTGTTTCGGTGGAGGGAGGGGGTTGATTTTTATACATTTATATATTATTGTATATTATTGTATTTTGTTACAACACATACATAAATTAATATGAATGAAATTTGGATCACACTAATTTGTGCAATGTTTGTTGAAGCCAGACTGGGAACATGTATATTACTTCCGAACTTGCAAAAATATTCTAATGAAAACGATCTGTCAGTATTAAGATTAATAATTTACCAAGTTTTTAATCTAAAGCAGGAATTCAGTTGGAGCATGCTCTTGAAATCCTTGCTCTCCTGGGTATCGTTTTCTGAGATAAAATACATGTACATGTACTTTCAGGACTAGATGATGTTTTTGAGGACTACCCAGCATCAATCTTGTTCCAATGTCATGTGCTCATTTGTTTTGAATTTCATCCACCCTCATGAACCATGCAATCAATTGCAATAACATTCCAATGATCCTTAAGTCTGAAGATTAATCATTAATTATGTTTCCAAATTCCAATTATGAAATGTTAATTTATCATCAATAGTCAAGTCATAACACTCAGAAATCATGTGTATCCTGGCACTTACTACATAAAGCAATATCACAGCAAAATAAAGGACATGCACAGTCAAAGTAACAACAGTAATGTACATGTATGATGTGCAGATTTTTTAAATGGCTTAAATTTGAAAAAAATACATGTAAAAGAGTTTTTGAAGTTTTTCTGAAGTTATTGCGATCTCGAACGAACCATTTTTATGTACATAATGACGCCTCTGACCTTTGACCTTGAGACCCTAAAATCTAATCAGTTCATCGTCCCTCCCATATGAACACATGGGCCAGGTTAGAAGCTGATCTGTCAAACAGTTCTTCAGTTATTGCTTGAAGTAACCATTTTTATGAACATAATTACCTCTGTGACCTTTGACCTTTGACCTTGAGACCCCAAAATCTAATCAGTTCATCGTCCCTCCCATATGAACACATGGGCCAGGTTAGAAGCTGATCTGTCAAACAGTTCTTCAGTTATTGCTTGAAGTAACCATTTTTATGAACATAACTACCTCTGTGACCTTTGACCTTTGACCTTGAGACCCCAAAATCTAATCAGTTCATCGTCCCTCCCATATGCATACATGGGCCAAGTTAGAAACTGATCCGCCAAACGGTTCTTCAGTTATTGCGAGAAGTAACCATTTTTATGAACATAATTACCTCTGTGACCTTTGACCTTTGACCTTGAGACCCCAAAATCTAATCAGTTCATCGTCCCTCCCATATGAACACATGGGCCAGGTTAGAAGCTGATCTGTCAAACAGTTCTTCAGTTATTGCGAGAACTAACCATTTTTATGTACATAATTACCTCTGTGACCTTTGACCTTTGACCTTGAGACCCCAAAATCTAATCAGTTCATTGTCCCTCCCATATGAACATATGGGCCAAGTTAGAAGCTGATCGGCCAAACGGTTTTGAAGTTATCACAAGAACGAACCATTTTTATGTACATAATGACGCCTCTGACCTTTGACCTTGAAACCCTAAAATCTAATCAGTTCATTGTCCCTCCCATATGAACACATGGGCCAGGTTAGAAGCTGATCTGTCAAACAGTTCTTCAGTTATTGCTTGAAGTAACCATTTTTATGAACATAATTACCTCTGTGACCTTTGACCTTTGACCTTGAGACCCCAAAATCTAATCAGTTCATCGTCCCTCCCATATGAACACATGGGCCAAGTTAGAAGCTGATCCGCCAAACGGTTCTGAAGTTATCACAAGAACGAACCATTTTTATGTACATAATGACGCCTCTGACCTTTGACCTTGAGACCCTAAAATCTAATCAGTTCATCGTCCCTCCCATATGCAAACATGGGCCAGGTTAGAAGCTGATCTGTCAAACAGTTCTTCAGTTATTGCGAGAAGTAACCATTTTTATGTACATAATTACCTCTGTGACCTTTGACCTTTGACCTTGAGACCCCAAAATCTAATCAGTTCATCGTCCCTCCCATATGCATACATGGGCCAAGTTACAAACTGATCCGCCAAACGGTTTTGAAGTTATCGTGAGAACGAAAAGGGGACGGACGTACGGACGGACGGACGGACAACCCGAAAACATAATGCCTCCGGCACCACCTACGGTGGGCGGAGGCATAATAATGACAAAAATGAATAGTGTGGACTCTTTGCCCACTCGTTTGATAGTTTGTGTTCTAAAGAAAACTGACAAGAACGCACATGCAAAATAATGAAAGGACTCTGGGACGATTCACTTTAAGCAAAGATCGTCTGCTCGCTACTTCTCAGTGAAAATGAGGGTGATTTAGGCATAAAAATGACTTTAAAAAGGCAAACTATGATATCAATTGAAAAAAAGAGACATTTATCAAAAAAATAATATGCACTTGATAATCCCAGAACGTTTCTGGCCATTTCGTCATTCCTAATTATGACTTACAAAACTGCAATGACGTCAAATGCGTCATCAAGCCATGTGGCCGTATTTATCTTTTTTCGAGGGATGGAGCTTAAAAAGCGTAAGATTTTCGAAAAATTGATGGGTTATTTTTTTTTTCTGAAAAATCTTAGGCTGGAATATCAATAAGTAGAGGTGTATTTATGTTTTGAAAGGCTAAGTCAGTTGGGTTACTCGGGCCACTTAAAGGTGGTACATTCAGGAAAGATAGTTCAAGCTTTCACAAAAGCAGGATGTCACCACTGCACATTGTTTCTTCCGGCATCGATAGCAACTTCGTCAACATTCATGAACCTTTAACACACCCCAATATTTGACAAAATCACAGCACAAGTACTTTGTGTTAAAATCTACAATGCACCGATAGACGATGAAGAACCAGGTCTTAAGCCAAAATGCAGTTTTCATATTTTTTTACAACTATGGACTAATGGCAAATAAGCTTTATAAAGCTTAACAATTCAATTCCCATATCACCTGATGGGAGAGAGAAGGGTGTTACTAATTTTTAAGAGAGTACTGTGCATGTACATGTACATGTACATTCTTTTGGCTCAAAGCAGATGACGGAGTCTACATGTATGTAGCTAAACCTAATGTAAAGCTAATAAAGCCAGGCCATGTGTAGTTTATGTAGGTAACATGTGCATACACTGTACATTAGTTTACATTAAGAAATGAACCAACATATATCTACTGGGTGGGCATAAAATATACAAGTACCAGCAACATGCACAACTGTAGGCTTATACATGTAGTTCTTATACTTGTAGACAACATGACCTTTATTTCTACCAATGGTTATAATTCAAGTACAGCAAAACATAAGGTCATATGAGTGAGAAGTTTTCTAAATAAATTTACAAAATTCATAAGTGTCACAATAATGTATTGGGGATTTGAATATCCTTTAGATGTTTTTATCAAACAATTATTAATACCATTTTCTGTTTTTATCTCTTTGACCTTTATGAACACTGTGGTTTTATAAATGTTTAAGATATAATTCTGAACTTTGAATTAAAAATTTGAATTAAAAAAAAAATCTTACAAGGAATTAGTGTTCCTCCCGTAATGAGCATGGTTCTATGGGTTAATTGCATGGTTTGTCCAAATAGCCCAACTGACAACTTTGCTTCTTTTATTGGGCAAGGGCTGGGGCAAGGGCTGGGGCAAGGGCTGGGCCCTGTAACACAAAGGTTTGCAATTAACTGCAAAACAGCAATGGCCAATCAAGATCATCGTTGCATACACATATATATCAAAAGGCTGACCATTAACCAATCAAAAGTGTTGTTTCAAATTTGCAAATGATTACAAACCTATGTGCGTTACTGGGCCCTGATATCACATGCTGCATATCTACCTCTCCATACACAGCCATTTTGAGAGTGATTGATATCAATGCATTACTGATCACAGTACATTTCTATCTCGATGATTTGTGGGACTGTATATAACGGTACAAGGGTGCACTATTGACAGCCTGCCAAGGCAATTGTATTACCCTCTGAAAGGGATTTCACAAAACCCAGCACTGAACAAAATATTGTTAAGAGGGAAACATCAACTCCCAAGGGATCACCAATTGCCACATTTCAACCTGAGCCAGTCAATATCCAAAAATGTATGGTTTCTATGGACGCTGATTAATGATCAGTTGGAAATGGACAATGTACAATGTACAATGTACAATGTAGGAGTAGATGGTAGATAGCCTAATACAGATAACAAGGGGAACGCTTAGCACTGTCTCGCCTGCATCTTGCAATTTACAACATACACTGATCATTACCAGCATGAACAGTAAAGTTCTGAGTTTTTCACTACATTTAGTGATTTCCACTGGATTTAAGTGATATAAAAAATCCCCAAGGCTACTCTCTTGAAGGTAAGGACTGATACAAGAAAGTGATGTCAATGTGAACACATATTACAGTGTCATGAAAACTATACATAAGTAAAGCTAAGGAAATCCTATAGTTCAGGAAGATGAAATAAATTGTGATTTAGCATTCATGAAATGGACAGTTCATGCATGGTAATATAATTATCATAGAATGGGGTAGTGGATGATAGATACCATCATGCTCAAAGAAACACTGACAGGAAAATGGGAGAATGACTTATATGAAGGCAATCAGTGTTTTTTGATCTCTCCCCCTAATTTGGTATCATTCGAAATAAGCAAGTTTCATTTCCAAGAGCATATATCCAATTAATTTGCCTGCAATCACATTATAGCATTATTATTCTGTAGCTTCAAAACAGTCCAAACGCCCTTGGCGAACGCCACGGGTGTCAGACTGTTCCAAAGAT